>OZ038493.1:86993264-87025764 GCA_964036315.1 Acanthosepion esculentum
AAGACGTGGGCAATCATGGCTCTCCATACCCCCCCCCCCGTTTTAGACTCTCGTAGTGTTTTCCCTTTGCAAGCCTCCCGCTCCCGTTCCGTTATCCATTCAGACTAGCTCGTCAGGTAGGTGGTCCACTACCTTCCCCTCTGTCTGCTGCCATGTAAGCCTTAAATTCTCCAAGAACTCCTTCCTCATTATGGACCCAAAGAATTTCAGCTGTTTCCTCTTTCTGATTCTGAGTATAAGTGTTCTTTTTGTTGCCACTTTCTTTAAGAATTCCTCATGACTTACTCACTTCGTTCATGGAATTCTCAGTATCCTTCTGTAGAACCACATTTCTGTTGCCTCCCGTTTTCTCTTTATCTGTGCGGTGATTGTCCAACATTCGTCGCCATACGAGAGGATTTATATTACATAATGGCTCAGAACTCTTTCCTTTATTTCTAAGGAAATATTCTATTTTTCTAAGTACTTTGCTTAGCGTTTGAAAGGCATCTTCCACTAATCAAATGCGATTTCAGATTTCAGTGTTGCATTCCCATTACTTGTTAATGCACTTCCAAGATATTTAAAGTTCCGTACTTGTTTGATGTTGACATTTCAATTCGTTCTTCGTATCTTGGACTTTTTCTCTTGCTGACAACCAAACTTAATGGATTCTTCTGGTATGTGCCGTGTCCCTTCAGGACGTAGGTGATCATGGCTCTTCAAATTTTCCTGTCCCTTGTAGTTTTGTCTTTTTGCTATTTCTCCCAAACCCTGTCCTAGCGTCCATTTACTCAAGCGCATCAAGTATGTTACGAGCTGTTTTCCTCTGTCTCTCAATCTGTCCTGTGAGTATGAGATTTGCCAAGCCCTCCTCCCGTATTACGTACCCCAGATATTTCAACTGCCTCTTCCTGAGGTTAAGTACAAGTTTCCTTTTTGTTTCCATGTTCTCTAAAACCTCGCCGTTGCTCACACGTTCGATCCAGGGTATCCTCAGTATCTTTCTGTAGAGCCACATTTCCGTTGCTTTAAGTCTCTTCTTTATCTTTTATTCGCTGCCATACAGGAGGATAGATTTCACGCAACAGTTCAGTACTCTTTTTATTATTTCTAACGAAATCTTTCTTAATACTCTGCTTAGCTTTTGGAATGTAACTTTGGTCATCCGAATGCGTTTTTCGGATCTCAGTGTCCGACTTCCCGCCCTCTGTTAGAATACTTCCCAGAATTTTAAATCTGCACGTGTTTGACTGCTGAAACAACAACAAAAAACAAAAAACAACATTATAGACACCTATACTGGACCCCCGACCCCTATGAGAAGAGAACCACTTATTTCAACTTGAAATGTTCGTTGACAGCCGATTTACTTATAGAATCGAACCAATAAAACCTAAAAATGCCTGTCCGTTGCAATAATCACGAAGCTAAGTCAGAAAGTGTAACGCAGCGGAAATTGTTAATCAACATTATATCTTTTCTACGTGCTTAAATGACATTATTCCTTTCACGAGTGATTTCTTTCTCCTCGAGCAACATGATAAAGATCTCATCCAGATGAATTTCATTTTATGACGTTAAACTCCATGTAAATATTAAACCTCGTTAACTTATAAAATAAATATTCATCGGGATTTCTCTTAACGTATCTTTTTAAATCAGTTCATTGTTTTAAGGTTTTTCTCTTTTCTACTTGATAAAACTAATTTCGTTCTTAGGAAATTAGCTTAAATTGTAATGCAAACACCAAACCCAAGTCTGTATTTAATTTCCAATTGGAAAAAGTACTTCGGTATCCGAAAGTCAAGATTAAAAATGAATTCCCTTTCTCTCTGTTACTAGTATTATTAGCAACAGCAACAACTTCTATTATTACTGGAGTGGCAGCACCTGTTAGGGTCCAAGCTATGGGCATATACTGAACCATTCCAAACTGGGGGCAAAACATGAAAGTATAAAGATACATTTTTGTAGTAAGAATACTAGCAATAGATTTTCATAGTAAAAAAATGCCAGCAATACATTATTGGAAAAGGAAGAGAAAAATTAGCGGCAATAAATATTTGAAAACAAAATAACCAAAGCTCCCCGGGAGATTAAATTTCGGCATTAAATAACCTATAAGATGTTGATAAGCCTTTAAACAAACCAAACAAAATCTACTACCACTACTTTTATTACAAAGTTGCAAATTGTCTCTTCGTCTATAATAACAAGTTCTGCTAATTTTATTACAAAGTTTTAATTCTTCTCTGCAAAAAGAAACACAACCTTTTAAAAACATTAACTACACCTTTGTATTATAAAGTGTTTTTTTCTTTCTTGTCGACAAAAAAAAGGCTGTTAATATCTGCTTTCGTAAAGCACACGAAAACTTGAATATTTTCAACCTTAACCAATTAAAGTTCGGAACATGTCGCCCCCACCCCCAAAAAGTTAATCTTTTTGTATATAACAATACTAAAAATTGCTTACATTTATTAGTTTTTGACTCGTCTTTCATCGCATTTCAGTTTGCTGAAACACTCTGGTTTTAAATTTCTTCCTAAAATTGTTTGGCAGTGTAAAAATGGAAATAAGATTTCGTTGAGATTTAAGCTGCCATCTTTATCCGTAGCTAAATTTGAATGACTCTGAATGAAATTGGAATTTCGGAGCCAAATGAGACATCATCTTCGAATGACTCTCCCAAGTGAAAGAGACGCTTGTTCAAATAGTCTCAGTAGATTTTTTCTTCTCTCCGATTCAAGCAAATAAAATAACGGTCGTAGAATAACGATCGTAGATTAATCTGCTTGGGCGTTGCGATAGGGCAACAAAAATAAAAAGACTTACCAAAAAAGAATTTCGCCTCTTGAATACATCAACATACGTTTAAGGCGGCTTTCATTTTTTTTGGCAATTTCTTCTGAAATGTGTGCAAATAATCTTAGCTCGAATTATATATATATATATATATATATATATATATATATATATATTACTAATGTTGACCTAATATAAGGCCGAAGAGCCACTCAAGGTAGATGGTTTCTTCGTGAGTTGTATTAGCGTAAGAAAGGACAAAAAGTGAAATCTTGTGGGATATGCAGGAAAGATAACGGCCAACTCCAGACTTGAAGATGTTAAGATTTAATTAGTGAATAACATTTCAGTGTTCACTCGGAGGCATTAGAAGTAATAGGGCGGTTGTAGAATTTAGAAGGAACCGGAAACCCAATCCTAAACAGGAAACAAGGGATGAACATCTCTAATCCTATTTAAAAGACCGGGGAGGAATGTTTTGCATATTTAAACGAGGTTTTATAATCCGCTATTATCTCTGATTGCCACAAACGTTAAAAGGAAAGTCAACGTAAACAACGTTTTAGTAAAAATAAGTTTTCTAATAAGAAATATATATAATGTAAATAATAAGGACTTAACGCATCTGACGAGCCTCTAATGGCGAAACTCGAGTCACCTGTGATTTCTCGACATTTATATATTAAGCACGATTTTAATTTGTCTTAAAAACGCCCCTGTATTAAGAACATTTTTACGAAGTCCATCAACGCAAAAATGAGGATTTTCCTCCATTGTTTCAATAAGCATTTTTACGTTGAGACTAATATGTATATACAGGGTGCAATGTGTAAAGTGACTCCATTTTATATTTGTTTTTGATTTTTTTGACTGCACAGTATAGTAGAGTCAGTTCGACACCGTCTGTGAGAAAAAGAGCACCATGATGCCATTCACTCCGCCAGAAATTTGGAAACGGCATACTGTACTGCTTGACATTTGCGCTGAAGGTCCAATATGAACATTTCAGAGTGTCTGGGTATCAATCTGAAGACAGTGCAGAGGATTCGGAAAGAGTTGGATGAGTCTAATGGTGATAACGAAGGTCGGCAGTTCGGAAAACTCACTCTGATCGTTCTAATAAGAAAAACTCACGAATTTGTTGGTGTGGGCCTCAATCTCAACATGGAGGCCTACATCAAGTGCCTTGAGTAGGTAGTGCTGCCCTGGGTGAAGATAGTGGCTGCTGGAGGACCCAATGTCTGGCAACAGAATTCTGCACCATGTCACATGAACAAGAGAACCCAGTCATGGCTGTCAGACAATTTCTGCGAATACATCACCCATTAAATCTGGTCACCGAACTTTCCAGACTGCAACCACCCCTTGATTATTCAAGTAGAGTTGCAGGACATTCCGAAGTCGCCTGGAGGCCGGGATTGAAACCAATGACAATCTTATTGAATACATTTACTCTTTAGTTTTTTAATATATTTTTGTGTAATTTTATATATAATTGTATATATGTTAAAATGAAATGTCAATGTTATTTTCATTTTTGTGTAATTAGACGATAATTTATCCATCGCACCCTGTATATATGTATGCATATAGATCTGGCATAGTGTCGGTTCGTTTAAATGCCCGAAAAAAAACCCCCAAAAAACCCCCGAAAACTTTTGCCATTAGTGATTTTGTATTATCTAATGGCACAAGCAATTTTTTATTTTGGTCAACTTTTGAACATTATATTTTAAATTTTTAAAAGGCATCCATTTGTAGAGCCTCGTTTCTGAACACATTTTTTCTTCAGTCTCAGAGGTAAAACAATTTTTGTAACAACAGAAGATAATTTTAAAAGAAGTTAATTCAAATAACTTATCCTAAAATGATGAAAAATGATGAATTTCATAGAGCCTAAATATTGACATCTTAGTTTTGAACTGAATATAAAGTTTGGATTATAAAGTTTAAATTTAACGTTCATTAGATAAGAATGCTTATAATATTTCGACGCATGCGCAAAAACCATGTTTTTGCATGTTGCTCAGCTGATCTTCTTCTATGTGTCGTGTTCATTCGAGACGTTGGCGGTCATTGTTCTCCACAATTTCCAATCTTTTGTAGGTCTTAGTAAATATTGTTTTTCGTCATCTCTTCTAAACACTGTTCTGCCATCCGTTTGCACAAGTTCGCTAGGTAGGTTATGCCGTTGTTCTCTGTCCCTCTTGTCCCTAATATATACTTTGAGTGTCAAATTTTCCAAGCCCTCTTTCCTCATTATGTGCCTTAGAAATTTCAACTGCCTTTGACAGATGTTTAAATATTTCTGTCATCATTTTTTTTAATCACTTTTAAACATTTCTTGTATAAAACCAAAATATTAAGCGATGTACGTGAATTTCAGTAACGGATTTACGGAGAAAAAGGTATTTATTATCGTAAATAAACAATCGAATTTTTAAATGATACATAATTTAATTCGAAAAAGTGCAGATTCGAGTCAAAGGTCTTGGCGAAGCTAGTTTTCGAGCAAATGATATTCCCTATTGGGGTTGTTTTTTAAGCGTAGCTTAAATGTGGCACGTAGTCGAACGTATTAGGCACCTAATGAGGACTGAACTCTCTATTCAGTTGTAATTTATCTAGCAAGATAAGCTTGCTAACCATTACACTACGTTGAAGTGCCCGAATGATTTTCTAAGCATAGCCTACATGCGACACAAGGGCGAAATTATGCGGAAACACAGTGGATCGAACTCGCTATTCAGTCAAAATTGATCTAGCGATACAAGCTTGCTAACCATTACACCACGTCGAAGTGTCCAAGGTATTTGCTATTATGATTGTATTCCGTCTACTTTTGGCTTATGTATATATTGGTAGGGGAGGCAAGGTGGAGTAATGGATAGCGGCTCGGATTGAGGATTCAGAGAGCCGAGTTCGAATTCCAGTCGAATCCTTTACATTCACTTACGTTCTAAGTAAAGTAAGTATGAATCTTCTTCTCCCCCCACCAGCTATGGGTAAATAGCAGGACAGACCGGGTTCTATAGCCTTGGATAGCAGCTGGTCTACCACAGAAAGTAATGGCAACCTACTGCGGGAAAACTCTGCATCGTCAGTCATGTATCGAAAGATACATGATCGCCTAAGCGTGTATAACGCATGGCACATAACTGACTGATATATTGGTAAGAGGAGCATTTTGACGTGGCTAGCAAGCTTGCTTCGCTAAATCAATTTCAATTAAGCAGTGTGTTTGATACCCGTTGGGTGCGCCATACAAACGGCCTTTTGCCACATGTAAGCTGTGCTTAGTTTGGGTTGGTTTGTTTTACGACATATCAACATCTCAATGGGTTATTTAATGACGACAAAATTTTATTGCTGGTAATATTTTTTCTTTTCAAAAATGTATTCTTGGTAATAATTTTTTTTACAAAGTATTTCTGGTATCAAAATCGATTTTTACACCTTCATAGGGTTTTGACCCCGGTTTGGGGGTTAAGCATTTGCACATAGCTGGGACCCTAACAGGTACTACCACCCCGGGTCATATAAGTACTAAGAACTTTTATCTCGTTCTAAAGTATTACATGCTACAATTTCAAATGCTTTTAAGAATGGATGTCTCTTATCAGCTATCCATACTCGCAACAGTTCACAATACCGAATAATATGGACATAGTGATATCTTCTACTCACAGAGTCAGATTACACTTAATCTTGTTTCCTGGAGTTTGCTTGATTACTTCCTTTATGGTCATTTTGGTTTCAGTCGTGTCGCAGACTTCCTTTGTAAGTGTTGTCAAGTGTCATTCGCGTGAGCCATCGTCTGGAAAGGAATTCTTAAAAACTCTATGGATGGCTCTCAAGTCATTTGGAGTTAAGATAAGAGTACCCCGTTATTGAACTTTTCAGAAATTGAATACTTTTTTCTTTATAACTGCAGTCGTTTATATATTCTAGTTGTTTAATTCAGATGTTATAGATTAAGCTGGTCATAATGTTCCAGCGATCGAATATCGTAAACACTATCAGTTCAAAATATAAAGAAAGATTACTTAGTTTATCTGTTTGGTGCGTTTTGGCGCAGCCATTTTGACGTTGGCTTTTTTGCCCGGCCGTTTAGTGCCAACCTTTTGAAAAATGTTGGTTGATTCATCAATCTTCAAGGGTAGAAATTTAAAAGTTTTAAAATTGGAACCCTATTATTGAAAAATAAACTAATTAAATATGTTAATCAGTAAACAAAGTGTAATGTAGTTTTATTTATTTCATTTGGTAATTATGAGCAAGACACATCAAGTACTCAGCAGTATCTATGCTTTCAGCCTTTTGCAGTTAATTAAAGCCAGAGAATATTTTTACATTGTAATAATGTTCTTTGGGGATAATAATGGTTTAGCGATACATGTCTTACTAATTAACCCATAGCTGGGGGAGAAGAAGTGTATTCATACGTTTCCAAAGCGTATTTGAATGTAAGCGAATATAACGAACCCAATAGGAATTGGAACTCCCCTTTCCATTTAAGAATTCCGCGCCACTTGAACGTCGAGCCTACAGCACCATATATCCTCAAGCGGTTACCCATTTTGGTACTGACCAGACTCGACGTTGCTTAACTTCGCTGGTGGTCGTACGGGAACTGGTGTTTCAACGTGGTATGGCCACATGCCGGCATCATATTATTGTACAAAGTAGGTATCTACATCTACTATACGCTTACGACTAAGCTAAACAATTACTGCACATTATTTACATTCGTATTAATTTCCTCATCTTTGTCGTTGTTATCACAACGTTTCAGCCGTTGTGCTATCCAACCTTCTTCAGGTTTCTGTCGATCCGAGTCGCCTTCATCATTACGTATGTGCCATACGTGATACCCATCATTATAGGCGAAAGATACAGTCTCGCCTAAGCATGTATCACGTATGGCAAAAATCTGTCTTGTCAGTCATGTATCTTTCGATATATGACTGATAAAGCAGATTATTTTCCCGCACTAGAATGACATATCTTTTTGCGGTAGACCAGATGACATCCAAGGCTATAGAACCCGGACTATCCTGCTATTTACCCATAGGTGGGGGGAGAATAGGATTCATAACTTTCCCAAGGGTATTAGCACGTAAGTGAATGTAATGGGTTCGACTGGAAAGTCAGTCAGTCAGTTATGTGCCTTGCGTGATACACGATTAGGCGATCATTTATCTTTCGATACATGACTGACAAGGCAGATTTTTTCCCGTAGTAGGTTGCCATTTCTTTCTGCGGTAGACCAGATGCCATCCAAGGCTATAGAACCCGATCTGTCCTACTATTTAACCATAGCTGGAGGGAGAAGATGATTATTCATACCTTTCCCAAGGATATTAGTACGTAAGTGAATGTAATGGATTCGACTGGAATTCAAACTCGGCTCTCCGATTCCTCAATCTTAGCCGCTATCCATTGCTCTACCGTGCCTCAGTGAGTTTTGAACTGAACCCTTTATTTAATAAACGGGGTATATTGTTCTTGTTTCGCTGTCTAGGGATATGTTTAGAGATATCTCATTTGTTATCTCTGTTAGAACTGCTCGATTATTGATAGTTCTCTATCAAGGAATCTAAGTTTTTCTAACTGGCTCTGAGAGTGAACTCAAATATTCCTATGTCACCAAATTTGGACAGAAATCACTGCCCATTCATATTTTACAATTATAGTAGATATTGTAAAGCCGGGAGAAATGGATTTTAAACTTTACTTTATGTCATCAATTCTCAGCTCGGTATCTATGCTGATGAAAGAACTATTTACTCCTGTCTTCATAGTAAATCTGATAAGTTTTCAAATCGGTAGCTGAGATAAAACAAATGACCTACAATCTGTTGTTAACTTAGGCAAGAAACGTCTTGATAGACTTAACGCCTCCAAAACGAAACTGCTCACTTGTAAACGTCTGAGAGAACCCTAACCCTGCCTTCCATCTACATGATGATGCTAACCTCCAGGAGAGGGACTCATTGCAGTTTTTCTGACAAACGTTTTCAGCTGACGTAATGGAAATATTATATTGAATCAACTACTAGGTCTGTTGAGCCCCTAAGTCGTACTGGGTAATTTTCTCGCCAGAATCTATCGTAAATCTCTCATTCGTTCTTTCTGTGAATATTGCTTCCATATCTGCTTTGATATCCTGCTATATATTTAAATATTCTTCATAAAATCCAAAGAAGAACTTGCAATGTTTTTGGTCTTGTATTTCAACCTCAGTTACATCCCATCGCCGTAACGTAGCTTCCTCGTGGCTTTTTTTTTTATAAATACTTTCATGGTAAATGTTCTGATGATTTTTTCTCGATGGCACCTTGAGCTTTATGAATTTTACAATTAAAATGGTTAAATGTGATCGTTAAGTTGTAAGCTAACAGTTTCTTCTGTCGTACGTTTCGCTTGAAGAACACTTCGGACTTCTCGCTTCTCAGTCAACACTGATCTTCAAAAATTTAAATGCAATGTCAGTCGTTATCTTCTGTCTTCTTAATGTTTGTTCTTCTATTGTTTTCTCTTCTTAATAGCAGTTTTTCTCATTCTTTAACACCCAGTAACCCCTGTCTTAATAGTAAGTCTGATCGATTCGATAAAGCCAAATTGGCAGCTGATTTTAAAAAAATGTGATCGGTGATTGTATGGAAACCGTTTTTTTTTTTCAACGTGATGTGGCTTTAAGCCACATGTAACGTTTTGGTGATGATATTCACTAACCTCCCCACACAGTCAGATGTGGCACAAGGCCGAATTTAATGTGGGGTGAACCAAGCCCATAGGCTCCGGCAAAAATTCCCTAAGACCCCGTATACACGCGGTCGGGTAGATGTCTACAATCCACAGACAATCCCTTCGACATAGCCTCGCCTGGGTTCCTCTCTGCCCGGTGGCACAGAGTTTGACAAGCACACGTTATTAACTCGTTTCCTCCACTACGACGAGATGTGGCACAAGGTCTTTTTTAAAGTGGGGACTCGAGCGCGTGCATTCGGGCAAGGGACAAAAATTACCCACAGCCCCCGCAACCGTCGGTTGCACCGGCCTCGGTGCGAGCACCGATTCCTCTCTCTGGTGCAATGAGAGGGCGGGGCCTCGGGTAGCTGTTCCCCAGGGCTGGGCACCTCTCAGTATTATTTTCCTCAGTTGCCCCTCTGTCCTTAGATAAAGACGCAACTGAGAGAAATACGTTACAAATTACTTTATATTAATTTATACGCAAGTTTGACAAGCACACTGTGGGAAACCACAGAGACGTTTTGGTGATAGGAACAATTGTGAGAATATTTCAGTGATTGGGACTAACAGGATTAAAGATAAGTCATTGACGTTCATCCCTTCCAATATCCAGATGCACTATATGACCTTTAAAAAAATGTATTTACAAAAATAAATATCCTATCATAATTACTTCATATGAATTAAAAAGTGCACAGAAAATAATTTCCGACAGAATTAATTGTTGGACATATTGTTATGAAACATCAACTTTATTAATTCCTTAATTTCAGCAACTTCGTAATATTAGTCTATATCTCTGAGATGAGGCATTATGATTACATTATTTCCATTATTCGGACTGTTATCCTCATCTTCATTGCTATATTCACAACGTTTCGGCCATTGTACGCTCCGGCCTTCTTCGGGCGATTGGGCGAAATAAAGGTTTCGGTTCCTAATTCCAATCACCTGAAGAAGGCTGGAGCGTACAATGGCCGAAACGTTGTGAATCTGGCAATGACTATGAGGATAACAGTCCGAATAATGGAAATACTGTAAGCATTCGTAATATTAGTTGTGTCTGAAACAAGCTAATTTAAATGATGGCTTTAATTATATTAACTTTGAACTTCAATAGTGGAAAGTATAAAAATTTACTTTGTACTTGCTTTCTTGTCAATAATTGTATATTTGCAGAGAATGCTAGTTTTTAAAGATTGCAACATATTTAAGTAAAGGTCTTAATTAGAAATCGTTAAAGCTTTTACTTAATAAATAAATCCAATAAAACTGTTATTATTATTTGCACAAACGTTTTATAACAAGTTCAGTTTTCCAAATTGGAAATGCATGAAATCCTTATTTTGGGTTTATTAGATTTGGTTGTAAATTTCGTAAAGGAGAAGAAACAGGATAGTGACAAAGAAATGAAAACAAAAGATAAAAGCGGAATTAAAATTTGAATTCAGATTTGTTTGGAATATAACTTAGAACTTCTCATTCTAGTGTTAAAATGTTTATGTTTCCAAATACTGCTGCCGAAGATTGACAATTGAATACATTGCACAGTGGATAAAGACGTTAGTTAGATCCTGTGACAGCACCCAAAGAGTATATGTTGAATGCCCGGCTAAGGCAGTGGAGAGCTTTCAGAGGGAAATTAACAGGAGATAACTGATAACTGACATCCATTAAACATGACACGTGGAACTAGAACAGTCTACCCCACTGAGCGAAATAAAGGGTTCAGTTCGACATTACAACCACCTGAAGGCCGGAGCGTACAACGGCCGAAACGTTGTAATAAATATGGCGACAAAAATGAGGACAATAGTCTGAATAATGTAAATAATGTACATTTTTATGCTTTAATTAAATTGATAATTTTTTTATTGATCATATGAAACTCATTTTAACTTATTTTAATATTGCTTTTGCCTATGTCGTATTATAGCTTGTAAAAAAATGTTATTTTTTTCAAGCGTTCCTATTGTTACAATACAACCAAGTTTATTGAAGTATTTCTTTTTTTTTTATCCCCACAGGACCTGGTTGCATGGATAACCCTAGGTTTCCGTCATATTCCCCAAATGGAAAACATCCCCTGCACTTTGACTTTGGGCACGAAAAGTTCGTTTCTTTTGGTGCCTTTTAACTATTTCGATGAGGACCCGACCACATTTTCCGAAGATAACGTTTTCTTTAAAGTCGATTAAACCGCTTCTCAGTCTGACAAAATTGATTTCTCGTTTCTTTACAGATGTTCTTGCCTGCTTTGGAAGTTATAGAATTTTTGCATGAAGACAATACTTTCTATCATTTACGAAATAAAAACTTAAAGATGTAAAAATTGAGATAAGATTCTATCGCTTAAAAGATTTATGCCAAGACATTTCAGATGGACGTGTTTGCGAAAACGTAAATAGCGCAATACAAAACCGTTTTCAAAATCAAGGTAGAGAAACAAATTAACAAAAAGATAATGAACGAAAAACTTATATTAATTGACTCAAATATAATTGTTGTAAGCTTGAACTAATGATTGTTTAGATATTTCTTTATTATTTTAAAATTTACTTAACTTTCTGAACGTTTTACATACATTACGCCTTCACTTTATCCCGTCACTACAGCACATAAAATGTTTACTTTAAGCTTCCATAGATTCTAGGTAACTTCCCATTGTCACGAACTATTTACTTCATTGACAGTGAAGTTATCTTCTTTATTCGGGGTTCTTGCTACGTTTGAAACCAATATAAGACAAAAGGACGTGATTAATCCGAAGAAAGTCATTAAACATCTCCAAAAAGTACCGATTGGTGGTGACTTATTTTTACCATTATCCATTTCTTCTCTGTGTACATCTCTGAGGAATTCTCTCAGACAAAGTTAATGATCTATTTTGAAAAATATCACAGAATTAAGCCAAATCGAACAGTACACGTTTTTTGAGGAGTCACGGTGGAGTAATGGATAACGGCTCGGATTGAGGAATCGGAGAGCAGAGTTCGAATTCAAGTCGAATCCATTACATTCACTTACGTGCTAATATCCTTGGGAAAGGTATGAATCCTCTTCTTCCCTCCCCAGTTACGGGTAAATAGCAGGACAGACCGTGTTCTATAGCCTTGGATAGCAACTGGTCTACCGCAGAAAGAAATGGTAACCTACTGCGGGAAACAAGATTTGCCTCGTCAGTCATGTATCTTTCGATACATTATCGCCTAAGCGTGTATCACGCATAGCACATAACTGGCTGACACATATTCTTGCATTTATTAAAACTATAAATTGACTGAGTTTGAATTCTCTCATAGAAGTTCTTGTAGACGTTATGTGCCGAATAAATTCCTGGTTAAAGGCAAATTTTGACAGTACACTCGAATCAGTAGAGAAACAAGTTAACTAAATTTATTTAAAAAATGGCTAGTAAATTTGAAAGGCAGACTCTCTTTCTGTAGCGAATATTCGTCTTTATTTTTTTTGACCCTTTGGACCGTGCGTTCCTGAACAATTTGAACCCTTCTGCCCGAGCTCCTGAGTCAAAATTCGCAAAGAATTGGTATGTAATATTTCACGGTAGATATTTTTATCATATTTTTTGTAGCTATTTCTAAATAGTTACAAAAAATCTAATCATTATACCTAGCAGGGAGAGAGTATGATTGCATGCCTTCACTTTATCGCCAGAATTCTTTCTTTGTGCGCCAGTCTACCCAGCAGGTGCTGGCTCTCTTGATGCACAAGAAGCGCTGACATGTTGTGAAGCAGACTGAAGACTTCACAACCTTGATAGGATAGTTTTTATAGGTTTTTCTGCTTGAATTTATTGTATTTATAAGAGCACAAAGCACAGACGCTGTTAGTGGAGGCATCATTTGGTATCTTTGGGAGGTGGAGGCCAATATTTTGCAGGCGTTCCAGAGCATCAGCATTGATTGACTGCCTGTGCACTGCAGCTGGCCGGAATGCACCCACCAGATCCACGCAGTATTGATCTACGAACTTTCTGAAGCTGATGGACTTGCTTTACTTGGAGAAAGATGCCTGGAACAACACAATAGCAAAACACGATACAAGTGTTTAACCACCGTTCAACCGGGGGCTGGGCATTACGTCATTTTTTCTACCACCGGTATAGCAGTGGTCAGGGCACAAAGGGTTAATGATTCTGCGGCGACGTGGACACATTTTTCTTTTCTAATGGATGGGAAATTTATACCACTTCACCTTGTCATAACTTCCACTTAACCCTGTTTTTTTCTCTCCACAGTCTTTTACTGATATACACAACCAATCACCCTTTATCTCTTTGAGCCCTGCCTTCCTGAACAATTTTAACTCTTCTGCATGAAATACCAAATAATTAATGTAATGTTTCACAGTAGATATAAAAAATAGCTACAAGTGTTTACCAACCGTTCAGTCAGTGGTCATTAAGTCATTTTTCTCTACCATTGTTCAACGGGTGGCTGGGCATTACGTCTTTTTTCTCTACCACCGGTAAAGCGGTGGGTAGGGCTCAAAGGGTTAGGTACAAGGGTTGTCCTGAAGGGACACGGCACATAAAACAAGATTCAGGGCTTCGCTTAGTCTGGGCGGTCAGGTAAGTGACATTTGGGACAATTACTGCCATGTTGGACTAACATTTAAACTCTTCATAACTAATTCACCGTTCATCTCAACATCACGACGTGTGGCTGGCAACACGAACGGGCGACATCGGGACTACCGGAGGAACAGTCTGTCTCTCTCGAAAAGAGTGGACCAGAACCGACTTCTTTAATCTCAACTGAAACAAAAACTCGTTCACCATAGTTGCCGTAAAACACAAAAAACGCAGTAAAAGTAAATAAAAACACTTTATTCATTTGCAACAAAAAAGAATGAAAGTCGCAGAAAAGATGAATTCTGGATTATCTTATCTACAAGAATGCTAAATTTAATGCTAACAGTCTGTCTCTCTCGCAAAGGGCGAACAAGCACTGACTTCTTAAATCTCAACTGTGACTGGTAATATAGACCAGCAGCCAGAAGTCATCACTGTCGGGCTTGTTGTCCATTAACCTCATTTTTTGTTCTCCTTTAGTCAAGTGGGTGCGGCTGAGAATACCCAACTTCAACGACTCAATAAAATCACACCTTCCTCTTCTATGTGGATATCCCAATCATAGTGTCACTGCTTCCTCTTAACCCTGTTGCTACCATATCGGGCCTCACTTTCCAGCATTGACAAAGCTGAAAAGCGCTTATGCGACCGTGTGGCGCATAAATTATTTTTAACCCTACAGCCCCTTTGTTAGAGACGGAACGTCACAAATTTGTCGCTATACTATCGCTATTTCTATGACGCATGTCCAGACAAGCTGCACTCCTTAACTCTACTAGTTCAGACCTTTGTAGCTAAAACCCGTCATGCCATGTATACAGAGTCGAATCATCCTCAACCCCTTTGTACTTCAATGGTGAGAAGGAAGTTCCACTCAGGCAATATCATCCGCAGAAACGTTAAATTTTGGAACAGTCTCTAGGTTACTCCCCCGTTCATTACTATCTTAACGTATTCAAGCCAATGATTAATCGTTGCCTGTCTTGTCTATCTTCATAATCTGCACTTAATTCCTCTTATTGCAATAAAAACAACAAACAAGATTCAATAACCTTCTACCTTGGATGAATATATCAGCTGGAAAAAAAACATGGTTGATCCTTAATTCAGTCTTCTGTTAATCTTCGCTTCCCAGTAAATCAAATTGACAAATATATCCAAATCCATCAACATTTGTGTTGGTTATGTCTAATGTCTACAAAACTAGAGTACAAACATAAAGTAACTCGTGGTAGTCGTCAGTAATTGAATAAATTATTCATGAACGTCTATGAATTGGTTTCAAAAGTGATGCTTTTTTTTATTTTCTTTCCTTTTCATTTTTATATCAAACGGACGCCATATTATTTCGGTGTTCTTGCGGAATTTACTTTCCTCGTCGAGTTTTCCTCAATTCACTTTTGATTCCTTTACACAGTTTTTTTATCGCTCGCATTTAATCCTTCGACACCAGCCACTATGCAAATCAATCAATCTAGAAAGTGATAACCGTATATTGGCCTGTAAATTTATCTAATTTCTGACCAAGATTTGATTTATTGATCACAAGTTTCACCTACTGACGAATCGAATCGTTTTTCTTCCACCCTGCTTATTTTCTAATCAGATATTAAAAGCCTTATTTGAAACGTTCTCATTTATCAGTGATGAATAACAAAAGACAGTCCTATTTTTAGTTAACCTCTTTAAATATTTGTTACATTTTTTTGCTCGTTTTTTTTAGGTTTTTGTATGATTGACATTTTTGAGCTTTAAAAATACGTAATGTTTTTGGGGGTTCGGAAAGCTATATTTTGAGTCGTTATTTCAATTAATACAAACATATTTTTTACTATAGTAGAGTTACATAAAGAAAACATAAAGCTTATGTGTTTTTATATAACTCTACTCTTCCTAGAGAACTTTAGTTTATCGTATTGTATTTTTGTCATATTTCTTAAAATTGTTGATAAGATTAAAATAATTGGATAAACGACCGAATTTATCTGACAACCCAATAGTGTTGTTCAGTAACTGTTGCAATGCAGTTGTTGTGTGGTCCTTATGAAAGACGATAGTGTCCCGAAACAGTTTATATATGGTGAATTGACTGAATGCTCCTTGATAAGATCCAAAGAAGAATTTGCAATATTATTGGTCCTGATACAGCGGCTCAGCTCCTGTTACTTTCGCACCGCCGTAAGGTTGCCTCTTTGTGCCTTTTTTTAAAAAAATAAATACTTTCATGGTGATTGTTCGAATGAGCTCTTCGCTATGGTGCCTAGATTTTTTTAAAATTTCAAGGGCAGTACTAGACTGGTGTCGAGATCTCATCAATTTACAGTTGAGCTGGCTAGATGTAGCCGTAAGTTCTATGCTAACAGTTTCTTCTCTCGCACTTGTGGAACTCGCTTGTAGAACTGCCTTTCAGCTCCATGCTTTCCAGGCAACTTTAATCTGCAAAAATTTAAATGCAATGTCAATCGCTATCTACTGTCCATCTGATTACTCTTTTCTCTTTCTGCTCCTCACTATTGTTTCTGTTCCTAATTCTTCCACACCCAGTAGCCCCTTGTGTCTTATCGGCATTACTGCCTTGCATGGGGTTATACAATTTAAAAAAAGAAAGAAAAAAGTATGTACTCTTTTGATTGGTTCGTTTTTTACGGCATAGAAACCATTTGCAGGTCATTTAAAGAAAAAAAAAATTTAGATAGTAAGAATTTTTTTAGGTAATAATTGGTTTAATGATCCGAGTCTTACTAATTAAAATTTCTTCTTAGTTTGAGGGCTGTACTTATCAAGACAATTTTTTGTATCTCTCTTAAGCCGGGATTTCCAGGGATTTTTCCAATATGTTGTTATGTTCCTTTTTATATCATTTCAATTGTAACTACTATGGCTGATACGTTTCTTCTTTTCAATTTCTTTATGTACGGTTAGATGTAACCGTAAATTCTATGATAACAGTTCCTTCTCTCGCACTTCTTGCTTGTGGAACTCCCTTCCGGCTCAGTGCTTTCCAGTCAAATTTCATCTGCAAAAATTTAAATGCAATGTCAATCGCTATCTACTGTCCATATGATTACTCTTTTCTCTTTCAGCCCTTCATTATTCTTTCTGTTCTTAATTCTTCGACACCCTGTAACCCCTTGTGTTTCAGTGGAATTACTGCCTTGCTTGGGGTGATTCCGATTTAAAAAAAGAAGAAAAAAAACGCGTTAAAGCCGGAATTAAGATATAAAGTTGGCTTAAAGAACACGCTGAAGAAGAAGGTCGACATCTTGAAAAATGAGTGGGAAAACCTGTCTCTAGATTTTTCATCCTGGAGGAGAACAGCGTACATTGGTAAGAAAGCCTGGACATGATAATGTTGGGTATGACAAACTGAAGGAAGACATTCGTAAGGGTAATGTTAATTTTCATGAAAATATTGCCACAGAATTTGACGTAATGTATATTGAATGCAGTCGCATCTGTCTAAATAGGGCAGGCCTAAAAAATAATCAAATACGCCTCACACTCATTCAACGTTGCCGTATCTGCGCAAGTGAATGTAAAACCCTAGCAGGACAAAAAAAGCCACATCCTCATTGTCTATATTTAAGGATGGATCCATCGATGAATTTGGTCGAAATCGGGTCGCAGCCATCATCATAACTGAAATATATATCTGTTTAATCTATTCATAGCTATATAAGATTTCTTACTTTTTTGATTCGTTTCTGTTATTGTCATTAAGGTAGTTAGTGGTACATTTGATAACGAACTTGGCACTCCGACATCCAGTGTAAAATATATATGGTCATCCCTTGTCATGGTAGAGGGCTTACTTGTCTCAGTGATCCCAAGAGCGAAGCCGTCTGAAGTTCCAATTCCTGCAGGGCCACCCATGGCGGTAAGGTCGAAGAGGAAGGGCCAGACTGAACACGACCAGCCTCTAAAGACCCCAACTGCGAAACAGGCAAAGATCTACACAATCTCAAAGGCCAAACCGGCAGAAGAATACAGTGCCAAACTGTCTGGCGTAACCAAGGCGGACCTTGACAGACAAAGCATCCTACAGCCCGATGCAACCAGGTTCTTGCCGGTCTCAATCTCCTTTGGATCGCGAGGGAGGCGCTTCTGCCCAGGTGTGTTGCCGTCTCCGTCACGTAGACTTGTCAACCAAAATCAAATTCACGCGAATAGCCTCGTCAAACTTTTTGATTCACAAAAATCTCCTCCACCGCCACCAGGGGTGTGTGTGTATGTGTGTGAGAGAGAGAGAGAAAGTGAGAGAGAATAGGGAGAAAGAGGATGACAATCCCGATGATCGGATGCGTGCGGGTGCCGACATTGACAATATATAAGATTAACTTCTATCCGTGGCCTTGGCCTTCGTTTTTATCTGGCCAGCTTGATGATTGTGAGATATTCACTAACCGTCCCACGCAGTCGGATGTGGCACAAAGCCGAGTTTATTGTGGGGTATCCGAGATCGTAGGCTCGGCCAAAATTTCCCCTTAGACCCCGTAAAAAAACTCGGTCGGGTACCTGTCTCCCGAGCTTGATGATTGTGATAGTGGTGTGTTCACTCTCGAAGCTGATGGTTGGTATTCAATCCAAACAAAGAGCAGATGATTGTTTTTCAATTATAGGCGCTCAGCACTTGAAAAAATTGGCGTAACACAATCTTCTTAACGCAACATCAGACTTGTTTATATCAACGTAATTCTTTTGTTCCTCCATCAAATTGCAGGCATTTCTTACGCGGTTCCGTGCGAGTTATTGCTGATGCAACACACATTAAAAGACCCTGCAGTCAAGAGGTGACGCATGTGCACATGTGATAAAGCAAGAATTATATATTTTCTCTGAATTATTATAGCCTCAGGGTTGAAGCGTGCTAACCTGGAGCCTGTTAAGGAATCGATTTATTCGGCCCATAGGCTTTTCAAGCGCACAAAGGATATATACTTTCTTTTTATGTTTGAATGATGGCAATAAACGTTGAAGCGTCGATATAAATTGGGTATGGTTCAGATAGATGTGCAGATTGATAGGATAAGATTATACAAGTGGGGTGCTGAAAAGGTATCTCCTCGAAACACTTCTCAGTCAATGTTTTTTTTTCTTTTGTTTAGAATTGCTTCTTGATCGCGTTGAATACTCTTCAACCTCATTTTTTTTCATATACATTTTGGCAAAAGCCGTGTCTTACAGCACTTTGCCTCTTTTCTTTCTGCCAGTGATATTGATGCCGGATTGTGGCAGAATGGTGCTTGCGATTGTTAGAAACAGAAGATCGTGCAAAATTGAATATGGCTGAATTCAGATTTTAGAAAGGTGGCCCATTTTACATTTTTCTGCATCTCTACGGACAACTAGTACATGTCTCTCTCCTGCGTGAATTTAAACATGCCACTAGGTCGGCACCTCAGTCCCGCCCTTTCACCGTTGAATAGGTTAAATGTAGCTGTCTCTTCTACTCCGGTAGCTTCATGTCTCGCACTTCCCGCCTGTAGAAATCCTTTCCTCTTACTTGCTTCCCTGATAGCTATAATCTCTAACTATTCAAATGCAATGTCAATCGACATCTCCAGATGACTTGATCTATTCCCAGTCCTTCTCTTCATCCTTCCCTCTATCACGCCTCTTTCCTCTTTCCCTCACTCTCTGTAACTACTTGCGTGCTGGTGGCATTCCTACCTTGCTTGGGGTGAAAAGCTTAAAAAAAAAATTTAAAAAATAATATTACAATGTTTTTAATACTTACCAATTATCAACTCAAAACTGAAAAATATTCACCGTGTTTTTCTTATCCACGAAAATTTTAATTAAAAAAACTGACTTCAGGAGAGATTCTTGGTTAAAAAATACAACATATAAAATAGTTGCATTTGAATATCAATTAGTGTCAAACACTCGCCGACTATATATCCTTGCAGCACCCTACACGTTAGATGCAGTCGCATCTACTTTGAGGTTGTAAATAAACACACAAATAGATCTTATCCTTTATTCAAGCATAAAGACACATTTATACAGGTGCGCTACATACCCACGTTGATTAGAGTAAACACATTGACTACTGATGTACGAATATAAGACGAGGAAAAACATCAAACACATTTGCAGAGGAGACAAAAATATACAACTGCATCATATCTGAATTTAAAAATACACATTGATGCACTTCATAGAAACACAGAAATTGTAATCGAGCGAATGTTTTAAAAATGTTTTCAACAAGAAATTTGAAACTTTATTTTAAATTTAGCAAACTAAAGAAGAATTTTAAAAATTGCTATAAATTTTTGAAAATTTCAAATATTCGGAAAAAGCGTATTTTTCTAAACAAAACGAAGTAAAACAGAAAGAAAAATACAAATTTTACACACACACACACACACACACACATATATATATATATATATATATATATATAATTTATATATATCGAATATCTTTTTAATGAAACTGAAAAAAAATATTCGATTACAAAAATGTTTGATTCGCTCGGGTGAAAACAGATCAGGCTACTAGTATCAGATGTCAATAAAAATGTTTTACAAAATCTAGAATTAAGTATTTATTTCATTATATTGGATTGGACAGAAGGCCACGTTTGTGAAAATTTTTTTATTGTGATTTAATATACAGAGTCGTTAAGTTTTACAACTGCATATGCGTTGTAAAAAAATACTAAATAAAAAGTAATCGTTTAGCGTTAGATACAGGCAGCCGTCTAAAGTGTAGATATTTATTTCTCAATCATGCACACAATAGTTTTTGGCTTATATAGCTTATGACAAGGAACTATAAATAGCTTATGACAAGGAACTATAAATAGCTTATGACAAGGAACTATAAATACTCTCAGAAATATGAGGATGAGTCATAAATAATTTTCGTTTTTCTTTATCAACTTTATTTTAAAAAAAATCAAACTTTGACCTGATTAAATTATATATCCACCATTATTTGTTATGGCGTGTTACCAGTTATCAGGTGGCTCTTGGATAACATTTGAGTAAAATTATGCAGATTTTGATGTGAAATTATTTTTGACGAAGACTTGATTCCGATTTTCACGTAAGAAAGTGATAAGCTTCCTTGCTTGATTGATTTGTTTGTTTAACAGCATAGCACCTTCTCATGGGTTATTTAATGCCGAAATTTAATTTTCTTGGGCGCTTCGCAGTAATAAAAATATGTTATTCTGCTTTCACAATTGAATACATGGTAGATGATACTCAGCTTTTGTGCATATGCATGTTTGTGTGGACATAATTACTAGAGGCGGTGATATGTGTGGATTATGTTGTAGTTTTGTTGAAGTTATATTTTGGAATACAGTTTGATTTCTTATTATTATTGGATATTATATGGACTTAATGTCCTGAAAGAGTTTTTACATGTCGGTTGATTTTGTTAGGCAGCATATCAACATTTATGGATTATTTAATGCCGAAATCTAAATATTTTGTACATATTTTTTTGCTTTCAACTACAGATATTTTGTACATGATTTTATAATTCCAGGGTAATGGTATGTTTTTTAGATTGTAAAATATAAAATGTATTATTGGTAATTTTACTATAGAAATAAACTTTTAATTTTTAATTGGGGGTTCACTATTTGCCTATAGATAGGTACTACCACCACGGGTCAGGGTGGACCTAAGAGCAACAGCAATTAAAAGGTGGTTCCACGATCCTCAAAACCTCCAATCTCCCGGTCAGAGGCCTTGCTGCCGGATGCAGTTTATCGTCATACCCAGGACGAAAAGTGATTTAGAAAAAGGTAACAACCAGTTGGTGCAATGGTCTGGTTAATAGATCAATGGAATTTCAATTTTCTTTTAATCTTGCTGTATGTGACTTTGCATTATTACGTACAAGAAAAGCGTTTTTCTCTTAAAGACTTTTTCATGGAAAAACTAAAGGAAAGATGTGTGGAGAGCCATGCTCGTCTACGCCTTGAATGGACATCAAGCAGTTCTTCGATTCCTTTTGAGTAAAATTCTGCAGGGTGTAAAAAAGTTCACGGCGAATTCTTGAATCTAGTTTGATTAGAGAAAGTTTCCCTATTAAAGCTCTTTTAGCAGCGATCGAAAAAGATCAGGTGAATATGGCGGAGGGATGAAAGACAAAACGACAATTCCAAATTTTTTCTTGTATTATTTTTGCTGTATGTAGTCTTGCATTGGACAACTACATTTTTCTTTGAATCTACTATGTACGCTACCACTCCACTACCGTTAAAAAAAAAACTAAGGAATATTAGTATAGTCCAACTTTATTCTTAATTGGCAAGTATGATCAGTAGTGAGTGTCTGTCCGCAACGCATAAGATCGTGATCGACACAGCTGCGTCTAGGATGGTGGGAAAAACAGTTGAGAAAGAGATATATAAACACTCACCGCAGAAGACAGTCTGATACATCGACACCAGGATATAAGATCAACAGTAATTGACCGAGTCTCGTGTAAAATAAACAATACTATTACTGAAGAGTGATTCATTTTCGTATTTTCATCTGTAATCAGCAACGACAACGTTGGAAAATGTTTATTTATTAGCTTTTATTTTTATTCGACTTGCTTTTCATTTCGACTAAGAAAAGAAAAATAATTTGGTCGAATCAGTGAATATTTTTTGATTTTTAAAAATTTGAATTGATTTGGCTCTTCAGTTTCCATTTTATGAAACAAGAGTTGTGAGAAATTGCAAAAAGAATCGTAAAACAAACACATAACTTTGCAAGTTTTGCATAAATGATAAAAAAATTCTGATTATAAAATAAATGTCAAGACTAAAATTAAAACGACCTTAAAATGATGCATAATAAAAATTTTAGCAATAAACATAATGATGAAATAAAATGTAGCCCCCCCACTAAAAAAACACCTAAAGGAAAACAACAGAAATGATGATTATATATAAAATAAAAAAAAATGTACGTCGTGTCTCAGTTTTTATTCATGGTTTACAAAATATCTTTGAACCGAAGAACTAAAATGAATAAACGAAGAGATAGAAAAAAAAGAAACATGAAAACTAAAACTAAATCTATTTCAAATCAGGAATAATCATCTTGAAGAGGGGAATGAAGAAAAAAGAAAAAAGAAAATCCAAACAAAGAAATAAAATCGCTGTAACGAAAAATAAGTAAAACTATACAAAGAAATACATTCTATTTGAAGTAGAAAAAGTTTTCGTGTACACAATCACGTTTATTTGGTTAAAATCAGTTTCATTTTATAACAAAGTTTGCTGATCATCCTTTTGCACTAAATCGTTATGTGTAAGGATAAGGAAAAATTGGGTTAATTTACTAACAAAATTGGGGGTCGGGAATCATAAAAAATAGACACACAGACATATTTTTTTTAATTATATTAAATTTAACTTTGTTTTTCATGCTTTATGAGGAGGTGCAGAAAAGTTCTTGGCCCGACCAAGAAAGATTAAAAAAGTAAAACTGTTTTGACATCTGGTCAGATTTGGAGAGCAGAGTAAGTGAGAGTCAATGATCACATCAGCACCATCCCCGTATCTTTAAAAATGTAGACGACCAGAGTGTCTAGCATCTGATCTCCCTTCTGGCCGATCTCTAGCAGCTGATCCTGCTTCTGGCCGAGCTCTAGCAGCTGATCTCCCTTCTGACCGAGCTCTAGCAGCTGATCTCCCTTCTGACCGAGCTCTAGCATCTGATCTCTCTTCTGACCGAGCTCTAGTATCTGATCTCTCTTCTGACCGAGCTCTAGCATCTGATCTCCCTTCTGACCGAGCTCTAGTATCTGATCTCTCTTCTGACCGAGCTCAAGCAGGTGATATCTCTTCTGGCCGAGGTCAAGCATCTATCTCCCTCCTGACCGAGATCTACCAGCTGATCTCGCTTTTGACCGAGCTCTAGCAGCTGATCTAACCGAGCTCTAGCAGCTGCCCTCCCTTCTGACCGAGCTCTAGCATCTGATCTCTCTTCTGACCATTCTCTAGCAGCTGATCTAACCGAGCTCTAGCATGTGGGATCTCTTCTGACCGAGCTCTAGTATCTGATCTCTCTTCTGACCGAGCTCTAGTATCTGATCTCTCTTCTGACCGAGCTCTAGTATCTGATCTCTCTTCTGACCGAGCTCTAGCAGCTGATATCTCTTCTAATCGGGCTCTAGCAGCTCAATAGGAGGAAAAAAGACTTGTAAATTTCAACACCTCCAATATCAAGCCCATAACTTTTCATTATCACCGACCTGACCCTGAAGCCTCACCAGTCCCAATGAGTGTTTGCACTTTCAAAGCGGCTCCTTACTTTGAGCGTCCATCGGCAGTTCACCCATCAAGCGGAACTCCTATATACGACCTCTCGCTAACGACGCTGGAATAATGATCGGTGCTTTACACCGCTCCAGAAAGTCCCAGATCACCTGCCATGTTCTATATTTACAAATGTGAAATCAGAGCAAAACTAGAAAATTATCTCGGCTGGAGCTGTCCAATCCATCTTTATCAGGATTCCCCGCCCATGGGGGCTTCAAACCCACCCACAGTTCGGGTTGTTTCAAACTAAGGTTCAGATCAATTCGGTAGGAACTGGAATTCTATTCAATCTTCTTCTTCTAGGTGCTGTGTCCCTACAAGGAGTTGGTGAGTATGGCTCTTCACCACTTCCTATCCTCTGTTGTCTCCTTATTAACCTTACATTCCTTGTTCCGTCACCCATTTACATAAGCTTGTTAGGTGGCTTTCTCGCTGTTGCTCTCTGTCCCTCTTACTGACAATATCACTGTAACAATTCTTGACTTGAGCAGAATAAACACAGGATTTTATTTTCACATCACTACAATTATCAATTTATCATTTTTACTAGAATAAAACTGACACGTGTTGAAATTCTCACAGTATTTAGTATTGGTGAAGTTATTGCTAATATCTTTTGTCGAGATTTACAAAGTCTACATTTCGTTCAATTTCGTAAACCAATCGATTAAATTTGAATAAGCTGATTCGTTTGGAAAATACTTTGATAAAACTCTACTTAGCAGTTATTCAATAATAATAATAATAATAATAATAATTATAATTTCTTTAATTTAATTCAATTTTGTAAGACATCATAGTAAACAATATTTTTTAAGAAAATTTCTTTTTTTCCTTTTTAACAGCGATGAATAAATTCTTACTCTTAAGCATGCGGCATACAACTGGCCATGCGCAAATATTTCTCTGTTGGAGCCAAATTGCAACTTTCTGAAGCGTTTGGCCCTGTAATTTGTTTATAGTTCTCGCAAAAGCAGGACAAAATGGAAACTGGATTCTTGTATATAAAATTTTAAAGAAAAGATATTTATAAAACAATATTGCATTTTTTATTAAATAGGTATTTGGTATTTTAATCATTAAATTGTTTTAAAATAGTGGGAGCATTTCATAGGTTAAATAATAAAACTTTAAATTTTTCCAAAATAATAATCTATGAAAATTTATTGTACGCACCCTAGTAAAACCAACTGTACTTTGTATCCCCTTACCTGTTTGCACTTATCCCCCAAACTGTGGAGTAATGGATAGCAGCTCGGATTGAAGAATCAGAGGGCCGTGTTCGAATTCTAGTCAAATCCATTGCATTCACTTACGTGATAATACCCTTGGGAAAGGTATGAATCCCCTTCTTCTCCCACCAGCTATGGGTAAATAGCAGGACAGACCAGGTTCTATAGCCTTGGATGGCAACTGGCCTACCACAGAAAGAAATGGCAACCTACTGCGTGAAAAAAAATCACTGCCTTGTCAATTATGTATCTTTCAATACATAATCGCCTACACGTGTATCACGCATGGCACATAACGGACTGATTTTGGACGGATGGGTGGAGTAACGGAAGACACAGAATTTTATATTTTGACTACACATTCTCCAATGACCTTTTAGTCCTTAGTGAGCCTTTAACCTTTTATTTTCTCTCTTTCTATTCTCTGTTTATTATCATGAGTTCGAGCCCCTGGCTCGAGCGGGATAGTGGGAAAAGGGGGAATGCCAAGAGGAACGTGAAAAGATTTTGTCTGTAGACCAAGTGTGCGTGAGCTACCAACACTCTGTTCTATTAAGGCGAGAGAAAAATAAAAGAAGAGGAATTAAGAAGACAGAAGATATCGATTGACATGGCATTTCATTTTTTGAAGACTCACTGGGAAGCAAGAAGTCGGAAGAGAGAGTACCACAAGCCAAACGAACAACCATCGACTGCTGCAAAGCTGTCGGTGGTTAGGGTTAGCATAAAGTTTCAAGTCACCGTGGCAGAGGGTTTGAGGGAACAAAACTTTTAGAAAGTGATGATCTCGCTAGCTATGCATTTTTTTCTCAGAAAATGTAACTAACACCATTCAGTATAGCAACAATATTAACTACAGGCGGGCTACGTGGGTATTGAAGAAACACAAACGTGTCGGAGCGAGTGTCTGTAACAGGGATTAGAGCTTTAGAATCTTCCAAAACTGACGGATACTTAAGTATCACCATTTCGACGGAATTTTCTGTAAACAGATAAACTTGTTAGCAATAAGTCGGAGTGTCAAAAGGACATTTTTTTCTCATGACACCGCTTTTTTTTTATTTACATTTACTTCTCGGCAATGTTTATTGTTTTAAAAAGCGATGATTGGAATTGTAATAAAACCTAATCATATGAAAGTGAATTTACATATTTTCTTTGTTCTTAAGAATTGACAAAAAATAATAAACACTATTTATTTATTATATCATTTATTGGAGATGTTGAAAAAAAATAAAAACAACGGCTAATTTTCAATTGGTTCGAACTTTATAAAATGGTAAATAATAAGCATTTCCTTATAGTTTGTTAACATATTTTAATAATTTAGTACATAAATTTACCAATAAAAAAAGTAGCTCATAAATTTAATAATAAAATAATTAAGATATTTAAAAAATATTTAAATATTTAAAAGAAGTAAAAATGATTAAAATAAATTTACCAATAAAAACATTAATTCGTAAATTTACCAATAAATATGTTCATATTTATTTCTTACCAAATTTGTAAATGGTAAATATTGCATTGCATTAGTTCTAATTGTATTAGTTTTTAGAATGTTGTAAATATAAAATTATTCTGGTAAATAAACAAACTAATAAATAAATAGTGTTTAATATTTTGCTGGAAATTCACAAGGACAAAAGAAATGTATAAGTTCACTTTCATATGTTTAGGTTTTATTCCAATTCTAATCATCGCTTTTTAAAACAATAAACATTGCCGAAGAGTGAAGGTAGTAAAAGAAAAAAAAGCGGCATAACGAGGAAAACTGCCCTTTTGACACTAGGTCTAATTCTGGATACGTTTATCCATGTTTGCCGAAAATTCTTTAGGCAATTCTGAGAGAATTGAAAATCCTACCGGGATTCAGCATTGGCGGACACAATCTTAACAGCATAAGATACGCAGATGACACAGTACTGATAGCAGACACGGAAAAAAATTACAAATTCTCCTATAGAAGGTAGCGAAGGAGAGCGAGAAAAATGGACGAAGCATAAACTAAGACAGAATGTATGGCCATCAGTAAAAGGATGAGCCCGAAATGCCATTCGCAGGTCGGGAACACTAGAATCAAGCAGACGCGGAAGTTTAAATATCTGGGAAGCGTCTTGACAGAGGACGTTAAGTGCGACAACGAGATCCTGTCTCAAAATGCCTCTCGGAATGCTTCAATCAGAGCCACTGAGTCCGAACATCAACGCAGCCATCGGATTTCCAGAAGAGCATACCTTAACGCTTCTGTGCGCGAGGCTGAAAATGGTGATCAAAAGACACAACGGCTGAGGAGAAACGCCTCTTCAACTGCTGCATTTCTAATTCTGAAGTCTAAATCTTGCGAACAATATCGCGCACAAACAAACTCGGTTAAAACTCACTCTCCACAACCTGAGTAAAAAAAAATCAACGTAGAGTGCGAAATGCGATTTGCAGGTCGGGAAAACTAGAATCAAGCAGATGCGGAAGTTTAAATATCTGGGAAGCGTCTTGACAGAGGACGGTAAGTGCGACACTGAGATCCGTAGACGTATTGGGATGGCCAAGGGCACATTCCAAAAACTGGGCAGAGTACTGAGCTGTTATGTGTCATCTGTCCTCCTTTAGGGTAGCGAATGTTGGACGGTCTCCACAAAGATGAAGAAGAGACTCGAGGCGACAGAGATGTCGTTCCACGGAAGGATGCTGAGGATATCACGGACCGAGCGTGTGAGCAACGATGAGGTCTTAGAGATGATGCAGACAAAGAGGAGGCTTATACTTAACTTCAGAAAGAGGCAGCCGAAGTTTCTGAGACACCGTAATGAGGAAGGAGGGCCCGGAGAATGTGGTACTCCCGGGTCGAATAGAAGGAAAGAGAAACAAGGGAAAATAACGCATGGCATACCTAGCGGACTTAAGCAGGTGGTTGACAGAACGTGGTCTTCGGGAGATGATAGAGCGACGGAAGTTGTTGAGAGCTGCAAAGGATAGAGGGAAGTGGAGAGCCATGATCGCCTACGCCCTGAAAGGATACGGCACACAGAAAAAAGAATCGTAGTATATTTTATTAAAAAGGCAAACATGTTGGTAATATCTCAACCCAAGGCTACCCACCTACCTGAGAGAATTCTCAAGATTCTCACAATAATGAACCCCTAATTATTAATAATTATAAACACGTAGTCATTTTAAGGTTCAGCTCCCAATGATGCCCTCGAGTTGACTATTTTGGTCTCCAAATTCCAGTCTTTTGTCATTTAGTATTTTATCATTTTCCTCTTCTATGAGCCGTGTCCCTTCAGGACGTTGGCGATTATCGTTCGCTGCAATCATCTACTCTTAACAACGTTTGTCCCTTTGCTACCCCTTCCACTATCCATTTACATAAGATTTTCAGCAGGTGGCAAGATACTTTCCCCTGTCTCTTTTGTTGTCAATATGCCGTGAGGGTGTCAAATTTTCTAGGCCTTCCTTCCACATTGTGTGTCCCGTAAATTTCAGCTGTCTCTTTCTGATTCTGGGTATAAGTTTATTTTTGTTTCCATTTTCCTTAAAGCTTCTTTGGTACTTATGCACTCTGTCCATGGTATTCTCACTATCCGTCTGTAGAACAAACTTTCTTCTGATTCCAGTTTCGCTCCGTCAGTGAAGAGATTGTCTAGCATTCATTCTTATATATGAGAACTGGCATAACATATAAATCTTTGTTTCTAACGAAATTTTCCTGTGGCATAATACTTTGCTTAGCTTTTGGAAGGCGACTTTAGCTATTCCAATGGACATCGTGATTTGGATGCCTCTTTTTTCCAACTTATGTTAAAACACTTCCCAAATATTTAAACTTCTGTGCTTCCAGCTTTCACTTTTCAGTCTCAATAGAGTGTAAAATCATCTCCTCGGCCTTGCGGGTGACAAATTATTTCCCACCCTATAACACCTTTCTCACAGACGAAACATCGCGTGTGTCTATCGCTTCTCTATTTCTATGTCCATGGAAATGGAACTCCTTAGGTTCAAACATTTTTACCTTCACGGCCAAAACCCACAATTCTAAGCACATTTTGACGAACCACCCACATTTGCCTTCGTATTTCATTGGTGAAGTTCCATTGGGGCAGCTTCTATCTACGAACCGTTGGTCTGTGCAACCAACTCCCGATCACTACAATCTTAACATGATCAAGTCTAGGGATAACCGTTATCATATATCCGCATGAACTATACCTCTTACTCTGTAAACCTCTACCCCGACTGGCTCTCGGGCCTTGTACAAGGTGAACATCATTGTAAAAACAAAAACAAAAAAACATTGAAATGTTTACTATTCAAAGAGGACATTATGTTAGTTAGGAAATAAAAATTAAAAGCGCAAAGAGTCGAATAAAATACTAAAAACGAACTTTCACAAAGACATCGTGAATAATAAAAACGAAGCCAAATTGTAAATATGACAAGAAAGCTGAGTTCAAAGAAGAAAACTCAAGAGAATAAACGGAAAGCGAACGAAATCTGATAAAATTGTGAAATTGACCGAACATGAATGAAAAATGAGAAATATTGAATATTTTTGTATAAAACTAAGTCGAAAAGAAGTAGAAAGAATGACAATAAATCTGGAAAAGTCGAAATGAAATTAAAAAAAATATGGGACAAAAATTCGAAAGAAAATAAGAAGTGAAAATAAATGTGTGTCTGTTTGCATATGTGTTTCATTGAATATGACAGACAAGGGAAATTTTAGATGCCTTTTTCTTCATTTTATCTATTTTTGTTACAGTTAATCTTTGATGAGAACTAAGAGAAATTGTCTGTAGAGATTATTGTCTTATTGTTGAATTAATACTACGCCTGTACAGCACAGCTTAGAACATAAACACTGAAAAATATACTAGCAACAAATTCATTGAAAATGGTTCAGGAATTGGCCGAAAGCGCTTGGGTCGATAATAGCTAAAGACAATTTCTAAACTCAGTCCTACTAAAAAAGGACTCCATAAGGCCGTTAGAAAAACTGAATAAAAAACTTATAAAGCTTTCCTTGTCTGTCACTGTTATGGGAACTTACCTATAACGACATAATGAACTCTTCCTGACCCTATATATACTGCGCCTCTTAAGAGAGACGTGGAACGAGTCGAGCCAATAGTAGTTCACTCCAAACCAGACTGACAGCCATACTAACACTTTCAACATCTTGTATTATTATTCTATGTAATATATCTTTGTTAATTCTACTCTTGTGTTCGTGTTGTTCTTCCTTGGTCCTAACCTTGGACCACAACAGTGGCGACGAGGATATTGGACCATAACAGCCACATTCAATGAAACATGAATAACAGAAAAACTGCTGCCCCAATATATATATATATATATATATATATATATATATATATATATATATATTGTAAAATAGTCATTCAAAGAATAAATCAATAAAGTTAATGTAATTAATGGCGAATTCACTTCGCTAACAGATTAAATAAGGCATTAACTCACTGACCACTCGCTGAACGACACGATCCTTATTTTCATTAATTGTAAAATGGATGAGATGTTCGCTCCATATTGCAAGTACTTTCGGTAAAACATTTACCATCCTCAGGAATAGGTGTTATTTTTTTCTTAATTTTAATAAAACATCTTTCGACATTCATTTTTGCCTTGGAATTTTTCCCGAAATTACCTGAAATGAAATAGTTAAAATAGGTAAGTGTTTACCCACCGTTCAACCGGTGGCCGAGCATTACGTCATTTTTCTCTGCCAACGGTAAATCGGTGGTCAGGGTTCAAAGGGTTAAAAGTAGGATTCATACACTGTTGCATTTCCATTACATCTTCATCGGAATAAATAATATTTAATTTTTATTAAAATCGCATTCTTCAACTCAAAATTGTATTCAGGAATGGTTTGGAGGCGATATAAGTGCATTAAGTGCGCATTGTTTAAATTAAACTTACTTTTATGTTTTCCTATTTTTTCTGGATGTTTCTCCAACGTATTTTGGGGGACATTATTTATGTTCTTATCTTGTAGACCACTGTTTCTCATAAAAAGTGAACTGTTTTATAGCGATCAAATATTTAAAACGTTTGAAGTGTTTAGGATAATATTCTGAGATTAGAGAAACTTGTTTCAAGTTTATTTGTTATTGTTGTAGTGTCTTCCCTCTAATGAGTCTATTATGGACTCTTCCACTTACTATAAAGTAGTACGACAAGTAAGCCTCGGGGGAACAGTGCTAGACTGTTCATTGCTGTCAAACTTTTCGCCTCGGCGGAGAGGAACTCGGACGAGGCTTTGCCGCAGGGCAAAGTTTCGTCCGGGGAGGTAGGCAGTCCCTGAACCTGTAATTACGGGTTACAGGGTATATTTTTGGCCGAGCCTACGGGCTCGGAATACCCACAATAAACCGGCCTTGTGCCACATACACCCTCGTGGGGGGCTGTTAAATATTAACAGTGCTAGACTGTTCACTACTGTCAAACTCTCTGCCTCGGCAGAGAGGTAGCCGGACGAGGTTTTGCCGAAGGGCAAAGTTTCGTCCGGGGAGGTAGACAGACCCTGAACCCATTTATGCGGGTTCAAGGGGAATCTTTTTGGCCGAGCCTACGGGCTCGGAGAACCCACGGTAACCTCGGCCTTGTGCCACATACATCCCTCGTGGGGGCGCTGTTAAATATTAACAGTGCTAGACTGTTCATTACTGTCAAACTCTCTGCCTTCGGCGGTGAGGAACTCAGACTAAGCTTTGCCGCAGGGCAAAGTTTCGTCCGGGGAGGTAGACAGTCCCTGAACCCGTTTATACGGGTTCTAAAGGGCATATTTTTGGCCGAGCCTACGGGCTCGGAGAACCCACACTA
>OZ038493.1:87030764-87100764 GCA_964036315.1 Acanthosepion esculentum
AAAGTTGCTACTGAAATCAGTTGATGCGATTCCTTCGTGACTCAAGAAGCTGGGATCAAAATCTGGTGCCCATATCAAATTTAGAAAAAAACCTCATGCTAAACGCTTTCCTCTCATATCCATTTCTTGTAAAAATTATAGTTTTAAAATTGGGAGTTACTTTTCAATCTCCCTATATATATATATATATATATATATATATATATATATATATATATAGACAATATTAGTGGTGAAGATACACATACATATGCAATTATATATGCACATACACATATGTGTATAAAAATAATTCCAAGAGGATATGATCCAGGTAGAACTCGATGTCCAGGACAGAGTAAGGATATAATAAAAAGACTTAAACACTAATATTCCATGGTCATAATTTATTCCATTGGAATCGCAAAAACGACCCAATTCATCAGACCTACAGATTCAAAATGAAAACGGAAAAACGACTCCGGGAGAAATTGGTGAGAGTATGTGTGAGAGTGTGGGGGGACCCGTGATCTATATGGAGGAGTAATAGACGAGAGAGACGGGGCGGACTTTAGGCGGAGAGGGCACTAAAATTAAACTGAGGGAAGATTTAAAAAGGGATTTCAGTGATAAAAGGGTGCGTATTTTCAAAGATATATATATATATATATATATATATATATATATAATTATTATTATTATTATTAAACGTTAATTTTAGTGGATATCCATATTTGAATAGACGCTCCGTTTATTTATTAAACATTATATATTTTTTATTTTCTACTACCAGCCTGAATATTCAAGAAATCTTATTAAAGAAAAATATGATCGCTCAGAATTCAAACCAGCGTCCTCTTGACAGGTGATCCGACGGGATTTGGACCATCTCGGCCACGAAGTGCGTAGATAAGCGACTGAAGCTGAATATCGCCTTATAAACATACTATCTATTAAAAACCTCAAAAATGCAAAACAGACACTAGTTAACAATGGTTTTCCTAACTACCTAATCGTCTATCAGATTAGACTATTTCTTTCCAAAGTAAATAATAACGATACTTAGCACACGGACAAAAACAATAACATAAATATCTTCTAAAAAAAACAAATGCGCGTCAACTATAAGCAAGATGAATCTTCATTTAGAAATATTAAAAAGAAATATACTACTCCAGTTGACCCGGACAAAAAATTAAATTATCTATTGTAAAAAAATTAAAATAGCTTACTTTGTCCTCAAAAATAGCAACACACCTGTAAACTCAAAACTACGACGAACCAAGACTTAACGCAACTTCTATAAATTGGGATTACTGCCTAAATACACAATATATATATATATATATATATATATATATATATATATATATATATATGTGTGTGTGTGTGTGTGTGTGCGTGTGTGTGTGTGTGTGCGTGTGTGTGTGTGTGTAAAAAATTCTCAGAATTAACCTGTAGAAAAAGACAATATAGCGTTTCTAAATTCTTCTAGTTGCTAACGACATTTTGTTTGTTGTTTATAGATACTTTGTTTCAATAAATTCATTTCCTCTTTTGTCTTGGAAAAGTCCACATTGGACGAAACGCGTCGGTTAAAACTACAATTTTCCTATTGTGATTTTCCTTTATATATATATATATATATATATATATATGTGTGTGTGTGTGTGTGTGTGTGTGTGTGTGTGTGTGTGTGTGTGTATGTGTGTGTGAGTGTAAGGGAGGGGTTTTAGTTGTTTCAACGAGAGAAAAGTGTATATTTTAAATGATATTTTTAATAAGTGCTGTAAAAATTATGGAAAATAAATTATTATATATTTAAAGAAATGCACATTATAACCAAAAATGTTTGAGGCTTCTCTCTTTTCTTATATATATATATATATATATATATATATATATATATATATATATATATATATATATATATATATATATATAAAGAGTGAAAGAGAGAAATTGTTAGCGAATATATCTATATATATATGCACATTCTGTCTTCTGATTGTGTCATTTAATATCAGTTTGTAAATCCAACGTGTGCTGTTGAAGAGGTAAATGTAAAAATGCACTCGTGCGGAAACAATTACGTATGGAGATTTGATGTTAATCTGTATGGACAATGCTTCTAGTAAGATCGCTATCTATATACCTAATAGAATTTTTTCGAAGAAGACGGTGAAGACTAGGTCTTACGGTAATTATTTTCCATGGTCGAAAATATCATATAATAATTTATAATAATATCTTGCTATGGTCTATGTAAGTAAAATGTTGGTGATACCTTTCAAGGGCAAGGATGAATTTATGAACTAAAACGGATTCAGTATAAGTATTAGCATTTAGTATAAAATGAGTTTACTTTCATTGAATACCAGGAGTATATATAAGCCGTCTTCGACGGGGTCTTTCATTACTGGCGATTTTTGCCGTTTAATTGGAGCAGTTTAAGTTTAAAGTCAGCCCACCCAAAGATCAATATTAGTAATAACAATTGGGTGCAACTGAGGCACATCCCCAGTTGGGCGGTTAACAATTTGAAGGGTGGACCTGGAAAGGGCCGTTTTTGCGTTCTCAATCTTGTTTCAGCCTCACGCGCAGCAGCAGTTGAAGAAGCGTTTCTCATCAGCCGTTGAGTCCTTTGATCATCATTTTCAGCCTCACGCGCAGAAGCGTTCGGATGAAAACTGTGGAAACGCATAAACAACATCCGATCACACACACAGACACACACACACGCACACACACACACACACACACACACACACAGAAGCACATATACACACATATTTTGAGAATTATAGATATAGATATAGATAATATTATTGTAATAATTTAAAGTATTTATTTTTTATTAATGTTTTTATGAAAGATATATATCCAAGAACAATATATCCAAGTAAAATGTTGCTGAGAGTTATAATGGACAGGAAGTAGTGGAGAGCCATTGTCCCCAAAAATATGAACTCAAAACAGGCACGGAAGAATTATCTATCAAACAAAAAAAAATTAATCGAAATCGGATGAAAACTGTGGAAACACATAAACAACATCCGATCGATCACACGCACACATACATACACACACACATTTTGAGAATTATAGATATAGATACAGAGTGTCCCCCAAAATTCGACATCATTTCGCAGGCCAATAATTTTGGCAATTCTTGTTGAAAAAACCTCAAATTCTCAGAGAATGTATAGAAACAGATCAAGATTTTATATTTAATGTTTTATTTTTGTTATCGCAATGAGAATCTGCCAAAGAGATGGATCGGGCGTGGTGGAGATCAGTTTTCTGATGAAATGGCCGCCGCTGTCAACTGACCTGTCCAAGTGTGAATTCTTTTTATGGGGTTATGTGAAGGGACTGGTCTGTGCCCTCCCTCTTCCTGCTAGCATTGATGAAATCACGCAGAGAATTACTTCTGAACTGGATAATGCTACTAGAGACATGCTACAGCGTGTTTGGCAAGTGCTTATCTACCGACTTAACGTGTGCCGTGTCACAGGCAGTGCACATATTGAACACTTATGAAATCAGTCCCCTAATAAACTTATGATGTCCAACACCTAAACCGTTCAATTTCATTGAGCGAGACTTTAAAATAGAAGTCAATTTTTTGGGGACACCTTGTATAAATGGATATTTAGAAGTGTAAGCTGTAAATATTTTTGGATAAGTAAATCTGTCATTCAGATCCCACATCCACCTGGTGTTTAGGAAGTCCCTGTCAAAAGTATTTTCACGTTAGTAATTAAAATTGCAAAGAAGCGTGCATAAGTAATTTCTGACGTCAACATTGAGGGCGAGTAAGCGGTATTTACGTCCATAATTTAATCTACAAAATCTATGTTATAAAATGTCCTTAGAATTTCAAAAGGTACAGCTTGTATATATATATATATATATATATATATATATATATATATATATATATATATATATATATATATATGTATATATGTATATATATATATGTATATATATATATATTAAATGCCATCATATATATACAATTGCTATCAGTATATATATGTATATATATATATGTATGTATGTATATATATGTATATATATTCAATGACATCATATATATATATTACTGCTATCAGTGTATATATATATATATATATATGTATATATATATATTTGTATATATGTATATATATATTCAATGACATCATACATATATATTATTGCTATCAGTATTTATATATATATATGCATATATGTATATAGATATTTATATATATGTATATATATATGTATATATATATGTATATATATTCAATGACATCATATATATCCTGCTATTAGTATATATATATTTATATATGTATATATATTTTATATATGTATATATATATATATATATATATATATATATTCAATGACATCATATATATATATACTGTTAGCAGTATATATATATTACTTTTTTTTTCTCACGAAAGAAAGTTGCCTCGGTCTGAGGAACTGGTGGCTGAAGTCCGTGAGAGAGGATATAGCTGCACTCTGTTGCCATTTGAGTTTGGCTGTAGAGGATTTCCTGCTGCCTCTTTAAAGAGATTCCTCAAGTGTGCTGGAATCCCAAAGCCGGAGAAGGTGATAAAGACTTGTGGTGAAAAAGCGGTGGAAGGAAGTGTACGGATTACCCAAAAATACTTATCGAGTCGCACGTAATTAACATAGACCAGTTGCAACATAACATCATCCAGCTGTTGCGGGCCCACCGTGTGGAAAGGTACTGAGCTTAATGGGCCGAAACCTTGCTGAAGCAAGGCGCACAGCTGCAGATTGCACCTGGTCTGGAGCACTTGATGTGCATTTGTGTTCTATATATATATATATATATATATATATATATATATATATATATATGTATATATATATGTATATATATATATATTCAATGACATCATATATATATATATATATATATATATATATATATATATATATATATATATATATATATATATATATATATATATATCATTGCTATCAGTTGTCGATAATGACGCTTTAAAAATTCAATTTAGGAGACAGCTCGTCCAGAAGCAGAAACCGAAAATTTTCAAAAGAGGTCTTATTATAAAACTATGCGATGCCTAAAAGATTACATAAGCATTTTTGTAAATGTAAATTAAATAGTGCTTAAAAAAGGAAAACATTTTTGATACACTCTATGAATTTACTGCATTCGATGATATTATATGACTGGGTTTTATTTGTCTCGACACATATATTTATAGTTCTGAACTTATGCATCAGATAATAAACAGGTCACCGTTAATAAGAGAATGTTGAAATGATATGGCCGCATTGAAAAAAAAAACAACAATGTCTCCAGCGCTGTCCTACAACGTTCCACCCTTAGAAGCAGAAGAGGTAGACATAGGAGAAGACATTTGGTCACTGATTGGATTGGACGAACATTCATAGTGACTCACACATTGGCACGCACCCAAGACAGCTGCCGAGAGCAGGTCATGTCCACAGCTGCACAGTCACCCTGGTCATGGGACTATTATTGCTTCTGATGAAGATGATGACCGGCTTTCGTTCTGCCAAAGCGGAACCATGTCATTTCGTATGCAGTTTCTTTTGTTGTAATAACCATCGACTTTTCTTCATATTTTGACTTCTCGATTTAAAGTTTTTCGGATATACAATCTTTTATTATTCCTGCTATAACGTCTTTCTGGCATAATCTGTGTTTTTTTTCCACTCCTTTGTGTCATTCTCAAGGCTTTTGTACAATACAGTCAACACATTATTATTATTATTATTATTATTATTATTATTATTATTATTATTATTTCCTTTTATTTCTGGTGTATACTCATTTCTTTCCGGGTCCCGACCAGAGACCTAAGGTCCGAAATGGCATCATGATATCTTCCACTGGGCAATTAAAATAAAAAAAAAAACAAACAAAAATACCAAACACACATGTTTTATATAGGTAAAGCCCTTTGTAAGGTGTGGGCTGTATTCGCGAGAACAATTTTTTTTGTTGTATTTCTTTAAGGCATGAGCTACCAGGAACCTCTTCATTGAGTCTATCTGAATTTTTTCCAATCAATCCGGGGGCTCCAACTACAACAGGAATTGTTGATATCCCCATGTGCTACATTTTTGAGATTTCGATTTCAAGATCCTTGTATTTTTATAGCCTTCTTGAAAATCTTCAAAGATATATTGCAGTCTACAGGGACGGCCATATCAATATTAGGCATTATTTTTGTTTGCTGTCTCTAATGACAATGTCTTGGCGATTAGCTTTGATTGTTCTGTCTGTGTGAAGTCTCATTAAATTGTTACAGGTCCTATATCCTTAACCGGGTCTGGGTGACATCATCATCATCATCATCATCATCATCATCATCATCATCATCATCATCAGCAGCAGCAGCAGCAGCAGCAGCACGCCAACAAATTGACGCTAGGATACAAATATACGAAGGCCAAAATAATCCCCATGATACCCATTCTGATAAAGGTATACCAAACATGTGCATCGCAGTCAAAATGCGTGCGATAGTTTTTGATAACCTTGTAAGTGGAGTGCAATTAGAAACACAGTCAGGTCGGCTAATCGATTCCACTCAACGATTTTCGATTGACGGTCTTCCTAAGTATCTTGATTTGCCACCAAATTCGCCTAGGCTGCGCCATCCTTTAGAACAAAACAAAAAACAACAACCTTTCGACACTCGGTAATAATGCGGCCCCAAATAGACACATTCACGTGCAAATGTTTTAAGAAAAAGATATTACAAAGTTCATCTTGACATAATAAAGATACCGACGTTCCACACTACTTCAAACAAAAGCTTACGAAGGAAAACCCCGTCAATACTGGGAAGAGTGATAACAGTTCCTAAACTTTAGAAACCCATTTTTCTGGAAAACTTTTTTAAGAGAAAGATTTCATAAATTTCAACCCAAAATCAATACTGGCTCCTCGATCAATGAATGCTGATTGTTTCCTTATAAGGAAACAGCTAATATTACCATTAATCGCATCTTCTCTTTCGTCTTCTCAGGAACAGTCACATATATTATTTGTCATATTTATCTCCCTTTGTTTACAATTATGTTAAGTCTACTGGTTTGGCTTGGGCATCTGTCTGGATTATAAATTCGCTACTGTTATTATTCTGGACGATAAACTTCCCTTTGTGAGTTTCATCTTTGTTTATTTTAAACAAAGTCTTATTTGTTTGTCAATCACCGTCTCCACCCACTCGTGTCTGCTCTTCTATTAGTTTTAGACTAGTTTCCTAGATTCCAGTTCAGGTGCCGCTGTTTCATCACTTTTTCTTTCCTCTCCACATAAATTATATTTGATATTTTATTGCATCTTATAAAATTTTACTTGCCATCCTTTCAGATATTCTCTTGTGCTGCTATTACCACGACTAAGTTTTGCATTTGATTTGTACTCAGTACAACCAGACCGGTTTAATTTCATCAGTCCTTTCGTTTCTCTAAATTCGCGCTTTCCCCATGTTTGATTTCTATTTTTTCAATGGCTTCCATCTGTTGTTTTTGTTAAGCTGCAGTGCAGTCTTCATTAATTAAAGGTTATAATTAACCTATTCAGTTGTCACTTTTATAACTGAATCAGGTTTTGTTCATTCTTATTATATAAATAGAACTGAGAAATCAAACTGAGTTTCAAACTATATACAGGTTCTGCAATTTCCTAGTCAGCTCGTTCAGTATTTTTAAGTTCTCTAGTTTAGCAATGACTTGCAATTCGATCATTGCTTTGGTAAGATTTTTAGAATTTAATTTTGCGTCAATATTTTTCACCTTTCTTTTGGGCTTTTATTTTAAATTTAATTTCTTTGTCAGCCTTATTTAATCCAGTTTTAATATTTCTAAGTATTTACGCCAATCGTTAGTTTTCAAGATTTTGTTTATTTTGTGATGTCAACGAATACTCGTTGTCACTTTCGTAAATGCTCGTTGTAGTAGAGATTTTTGTAATCGCAGATACAATTTATAGTACGCCGTTGAACAATGCTGGTGTCAGACGCCTTCGAATGTCACTCGCACTACTAGTACTTGCTCGATAATACTCGATTCATCAGTAATCCGTATAATAGAGAAACGGTATAGTGAATAGAGTAGAGAATAGTGGTCCGTATAGTAATCGAGGATAGAGTAGAATGGTTTGGTTTGGTTAGGTTTCATTTGTTTTACGGCATATCAACCTTAATGGATTATTTAACGCTGACAAAATTTTTATTGCTTGTAACAATTTTTTTTCAAAAATGTATTTCTGGTAATATTTGTTTTCCTCAAAAAAACTATTTCTGGTAATATTTTTCCTTCAAAAATGTATTGCGGGTAATAAATGTTTTTACAAAATATTTCAGGTATAAAAACCTATTTTTACATTTTCATAGTATTTTGAACTCAGTTTGGGAGTTAACTATTTGCCCATAGCTGGGACACTAATAGGTACAATCACCACAGGGTCAGGGAGTGCATCAGCAATTAAGAGGTGGTTCCAGGCTCCTCGAAACCGCCTGAACTGGCTGTTGGACCTGGTTTATCGTCTTACCCAGGACGCGGACGTAGTTTATCGTAATACCCAGGAAGATAGAGGAGAATAACGATCCGAATAGTACTAGAGGATAGAATAGAAATGGAGACCCGAATAGTAATAGAGGATAGAATAGAGATATAGATCCGAATAGTAATAGAGGATAGAATAGAAATGGTGATCCGAATAGTAATAGAGGATAGAATAGAAATAAAGATCCGAATAGTAATAGAGGATAGAATAGAGATAGAGATCCGAATAGTAATAGAGGATAGAATAGAAATGGAGATCGGAATAGTAATAGAGGATAGAATAGAAATGGAGATCCGAATAGTAATAGAGGATAGAATAGAAATGGAGATCCGAATAGTAATAGAGGAAAGAATAGAAATGGAGATCCGAATATTAATATAGGATAGAATAGAAATGGAGATCTGAATAGTAATAGAGGATAGAATAGAAATGGAGATCTGAATAGTAATAGAGGATAGAATAGAAATGGAGATACGAATAGTAATAGAAGATAGAATAGAAATGGAGATCCGAATAGTAATAGAGGATAGAATAGAAATGGAGATCTGAATAGTAATAGAGGATAGAATAGAAATGGAGATCTGAATAGTAATAGAGGATAGAATAGACATGGAGATCCGAATAGTAATAGAGGATAGAATAGAAATGGAGATCTGAATAGTAATAGAGGATAGAATAGAAATGGAGATCGGAATAGTAATAGAGGATAGAATAGAAATGGAGATACGAATAGTAATAGAGGATAGAATAGAAATGCAGATCCGAATAGTAATAATTGTTAGAATAGAAATGGAGATCCGAATAGTAATGGAGAATAGAATAGAAATGGAGATCCGAATAGTAATAGAGGATAGAATAGAAATGGAGATCCGAATCGTAATAGAGGATAGAATAGAAACGGAGAACCGAATTGTAATATAGGATAAAATAGAAATGGAGATCCAAATAGTAATAGAGGATAGAATAGAAATGGAGATCTGAATAGTAATAGAGGATAGAATAGAAATGGAGATCTGAATAGTAATAGAGGATAGAATAGAAATGGAGATACGAATAGTAATAGAAGATAGAATAGAAATGGAGATCCGAATAGTAATAGAGGATAGAATAGAAATGGAGATCTGAATAGTAATAGAGGATAGAATAGAAATGGAGATCTGAATAGTAATAGAGGATAGAATAGACATGGAGATCCGAATAGTAATAGAGGATAGAATAGAAATGGAGATCTGAATAGTAATAGAGGATAGAATAGAAATGGAGATCGGAATAGTAATAGAGGATAGAATAGAAATGGAGATCCGAATAGTAATAGAGGATAGAATAGAAATGGAGATCTGAATAGTAATAGAGGATAGAATAGAAATGGAGATCCGAATAGTAATAGAGGATAGAATAGAAATGGAGTTCTGAATAGTAATATAGGATAGAATAGACATGGAGATCCGAATCGTAATAGAGGATAGAATAGAAATGCAGATCCGAATAGTAATAGAGGATAGAATAGAAATGGAGATCTGAATAGTAATAGAGGATAGAATAGAAATGGAGAGCGGAATAGTAATAGAGGATAGAATAGAAATGGAGATCCGAATAGTAATAGAGGATAGAATAGAAATGGAGATCTGAATAGTAATAGAGGATAGAATAGAAATGGAGAGCCGAATAGTAATAGAGGATAGAATAGAAATGGAGTTCTGAATAGTAATATAGGATAGAATAGACATGGAGATCCGAATCGTAATAGAGGATAGAATAGAAATGCAGATCCGAATAGTAATAGAGGATAGAATAGAAATGGAGATCCGAATAGTAATAGAGGTTAGAATAGAAATGGAGATCCGAATAGTAATGGAGAATAGAATAGAAATGGAGATCCGAATAGTAATAGAGGATAGAATAGAAATGGAGATCCGAATAGTAATAGAGGATAGAATAGAAATGGAGATCCGAATAGTAATAGAGGATAGAATAGAAATGGAGATCTGAATAGTAATAGAAGATAGAATAGAAATGGAGATCCGAATAGTAATAGAGGATAGAATAGAAATGGAGATCCGAATAGTAATAGAGGATAGAATAGAAATGGAGATCCGAATAGTAATAGAGGATAGAATAGAAATGGAGATCCGAATAGTAATAGAAGATAGAATAGAAATGTAGATCCGAATAGTAATAGAAGATAGAATAGAAATGGAGATCCGAATAGTAATAGAGGATAGAATAGAAATGGAGATCCGAATAGTAATAGAAGATAGAATAGAAATGGAGATCCGAATAGTAATAGAGGATAGAATAGAAATGTAGATCTGAATAGTAATAGAGGATAGAATAGAAATGGAGATACGAATAGTAATAGAGGATAGAATAGAAATGGAGATACGAATAGTAATAGAAGATAGAATAGAAATGGAGATCCGAGTAGTAATAGAGGATAGAATAGAAATGGAGATCTGAATAGTAATATAGGATAGAATAGAAATGGAGATCTGAATAGTAATATAGGATATAATAGACATGGAGATCCGAATAGTAATAGAGGATAGAATAGAAATGGAGATCTGAATAGTAATAGAGGATAGAATAGAAATGGAGATACGAATAGTAATAGAGGATAGAATAGAAATGGAGATCTGAATAGTAATAGAGGATAGAATAGAAATGGAAATCCGAAGAGTAACAGAGGATAGAATAGAAATGGAGATCCAAATAGTAATATAGGATAGAATAGAAATGGAGATCTGAATAGTAATAGAGGATAGAATAGAAATGGAGATCTGAATAGTAATAGAGGATAGAATAGAAATGGAGATCTGAATAGTAATAGAGGATAGAATAGAAATAGAGATCCAAATAGTAATGTAGGATAGAATAGAAATGGAGATCTGAATAGTAATAGAGGATAGAATAGAAATGGAGATCTGAATAGTAATAGAGGATGGAATAGAAATGGAGATCTGAATAGTAATATAGGATAGAATAGAAATGGAGATCTGAATAGTAATATAGGATAGAATAGACATGAAGATCCGAATAGTAATAGAGGATAGAATAGAAATGGCGATCTGAATAGTAATAGAGGATAGAATAGAAATGTAGATACGAATAGTAATAGAGGATAGAATAGAAATGGAGATCTGAATAGTAATAGAGGATAGAATAGAAATGGAGATCCGAAGAGTAACAGAGGATAGAATAGAAATGGAGATCGAAATAGTAATATAGGATAGAATAGGAATGGAGATCTGAATAGTAATAGAGGATAGAATAGAAATGGTGATCTGAATAGTAATAGAGGATAGAATAGAAATGGAGATACGAATAGTAATAGAAGATAGAAAGGAAATGGAGATCCGAATAGTAATAGAGGATAGAATAGAAATGGAGATCCGAATAGTAATAGAGGATAGAATAGAAATGGAGATCCGAATAGTAATAGAGGATAGAATAGAAATGGAGATCTGAATAGTAATAGAGGATAGAATAGAAATGGAGATCTGAATAGTAATATAGGATAGAATAGAAATGGAGATCCGAATAGTAATAGAGGATAGAATAGAAATGTAGATCCGAATAGTAATAGAGGATAGAATAGAAATGTAGATCCGAATAGTAATAGAGGATAAAATAGAAATGGAGAACCGAAGAGTAACAGAGGATAGAATAGAAATGCAGATCCGAATAGTAATAGAGGATAGAATAGAAATGGAGATCCGAATAGTAATAGAGGTTAGAATAGAAATGGAGAACCGAATAGTAATAGAGGATAGAATAGAAATGGAGATCCAAATAGTAATAGAGGATAGAATAGAAATGGAGATCTGAATAGTAATAGAGGATAGAATAGAAATGGAGATCTGACTAGTAATAGAGGATAGAATAGAAATGGAGATCTGAATAGTAATAGAGGATAGAATAGAAATGGAGATCTGACTAGTAATAGAGGATAGAATAGAAATGGAGATACGAATAGTAATAGAAGATAGAATAGAAATGGAGATCCGAATAGTAATAGAGGATAGCATAGAAATGGAGATCCGAATAGTAATAGAGGATAGAATAGAAATGGAGATCCGAATAGTAATAGAGGATAGAATAGAAATGGAGATCCGAATAGTAATAGAGGATAGAATAGAAATAGAGATCTGAATAGTAATAGAGGATAGAATAGAAATGGAGATCCGAATCGTAATAGAGGATAAAATAGACATTGAGATCTGAATAGTAATAGAGGATAGAATAGAAATGGAGATCCGAAGAGTAACAGAGGATAGAATAGAAATGGAGATCCGAATAGTAATAGAGGATAGAATAGAAATGGAGACCCGAAGAGTAACTGAGGATAGAAAAGAAATGCAGATCCGTATAGTAATAGAGGATAGAATAGAAATGGAGATCCGAAGAGTAACAGAGGATAGAATAGAAATGTAGATCTGAATAGTAATATAGGATAGAATAGAAATTGAGATCCGAATAGTAATAGAGGATAGAATAGAAATGGAGATCCGAATAGTAATAGAGGATAGAATAGAAATTGAAATCCGAATAGTAATAGAGGATAGAATAGAAATGGAGATCCGAATAGTAATAGAGGATAGAATAGAAATGGAGATCCGAATAGTAATAGAGGATAGAATAGAAATTGAAATCCGAATAGTAATAGAGGATAGAATAGAAATGGAGATCCGAATAGTAATAGAGGATAGAATAGAAATGGAGATCCGAAGAGTAACATAGGATAGAATAGAAATGTAGATCCGAATAGTAATAGAGGATAGAATAGAAATGGAGATCCGAATAGTAACAGAGGATAGAATAGAAATGGAGATCCGAATAGTAATAGAGGATAGAATAGAAATGGAGATCCGAATAGTAACATAGGATAGAATAGAAATGTAGATCTGAATAGTAATAGAAGATAGAATAGAAATGGAGATCCAAATAGTAATATGGGATAGAATAGAAATGGAAATCTGAATAGTAATAGAGGATAGAATAGAAATGGAGATCCGAATAGTAATAGAGGATAGAATAGAAATTGAAATCCGAATAGTAATAGAGGATAGAATAGAAATGGAGATCCGAATAGTAATAGAGGATAGAATAGAAATGGAGATCCGAATAGTAATAGAGGATAGAATAGAAATTGAAATCCGAATAGTAATAGAGGATAGAATAGAAATGGAGATCCGAATAGTAATAGAGGATAGAATAGAAATGGAGATCCGAAGAGTAACATAGGATAGAATAGAAATGTAGATCTGAATAGTAATCGAAGATAGAATAGAAATGGAGATCCGAATAGTAACAGAGGATAGAATAGAAATGGAGATCCGAATAGTAATAGAGGATAGAATAGAAATGCAGATCCGAATAGTAATAGAGGATAGAATAGACATGGAGATCCGAATAGTAATTGAGTATAGAATAGAAATGGAGATCCAAATAGTAATATAGGATAGAATAGAAATGGAAATCTGAATAGTAATAGAGGATAGAATAGAAATGGAGATCTGAATAGGACTTTACATTTTCTTGTTTTTTGTTTTTTTTTCACAAGCTTCGCAGACAGGATTTTTCTCACTTGGTACGCTCATGTCAATCAGTTTCCCAACTTTTCCTTTTTTTTGTTTTTGAAAACAATGTCTGACCGAATTACATGTATTGTTCAATCTGTATTGACAGAAAAATCCCAGAGGATTATGACATCTGCTTCCTCAATTACAGATTCCGAATGATCTTCATACAGGCCTGCAGCTGGCTTTATCCCAGAGTGATAGCCGATCGTCCTATACAGATATCTTTTGACAGTTTTTGCATTCACTGATTTTTAACTATTGAACATTCGAAGGTGATCAATACTTTCAATGTATTGGTCACAGAACCTAGATTTTGGTTCTCGTGCTTTTAAGCACTATGTTAGATTGTTACTTGCGTGTAAACAGGCTCTTGTCACGTGCAGCAAAAATAAACCCTCCAGTCTTATCTTTAAGCCCTGGACTCCTTAGTAGCTAATGGGTTGCAAATTGATCTACGTTGGTATTTTTGCTTCGTAGAAGAAACTGGTTAGGTAGAGGCTGTTGGCTCCAACTTTCTTCAATTTGCTTTTGTCCAAAAGTTTTCGCTTCTTGTTTCAGTTTTTTTTGTTGATTTTCTCATATTTTTACGCTATTTTCAAGATTTAACCGAATTCTCTTGCGTATTTGATGGAATTCTTTTGGTACAGAATAAAGTCTTTTACTTTTTTCATGCTCCATTACAAGTTGTAACATCCAATCTTGTGTCACTGCAAGATACATAAATTCCCATCGGGCACTTTGGCATGGTGTAATTGTTAGCAAGCTTGTCTGGCTAGATGAATTTACGACAGAATAGTGAGTTCGATCCTCACTTAGTGCCCTATACTTGCGGCCTTGCGCCACATCTAAGCAGCGCTTAGAAAATCACCATATAAAGTCCCCTTGTAGAAATTTTTAAAAACAATTCCAGTTGGATAATGTCGTTACTCCCATTACCCCTTGGCAGATACGGACGGTCAATATCTACATTAGCACGTGAGTTGTTTGTGAATTTTTGCATCAATTCTCTTCAGTTCCTTTAAATATAAAGAAATATAAAGGGGAGACAGGCCGCCCCCTTAAGGTAAGGCTTCAAGAACACCAGAAAGCTGTAACACGAGGGGAAGTGGAAAAATCGGACGTGGCTGACCACATATGGAGAGAAAAGAGAAGTCACCGCCCTCTGTGGGATCAGGTTGAAATCATAGACAAAGTAGATCATTGGAAAATTCGTAAACTTAAGGAATCAGCACATATTCTAGGCCACAAAAATCTCCTGAGCCGACCAAGCATCGAAATGAAAACAATATGGGAACCAGTAATAAGGAGTGCCAGAGAAAAGCAATAACAACAACGAAAATTGCAATATCAGCTCTGGTAAAAACATTGAATGATAACAGCAAAAATTGCAATATGAGCGCTGGCAAAAATGGTTGCTGAAGACATTAGGTTTATAAGTCCCAGAAATTCATACACAGATGTCTTCAAAGACATATGGCATAGTGAATAATGGCGTTAGTTAGATCCAGTGACAGGACCCAAGCGAGTGTGAGTTCAATACCTGGTTAAGGTGGTGGAGAGGGGAATTAACAGGAGATAATTGACACCCATTAGACATGGGACGTGAAACTACAACAGTCTAACGAAATAAAGGGTCCAGTTCGACATTCCAACCACCTGAAGAAGACCGGAGCGTAGCGTGTAACGGCCGAAACGTTGGGATAAATATGCCAACAAAGATGAGGACGACAGTCGGAACAATGTAAATAGTGTCCATAATACCTAATCTCAGAAATATAGATAGATAAATTTCTAATTTATTTTGCTGAAGCTATAAGCTGGAGTATCAAACATTTTAATATCTGTTATTATTTTTTTTCGAATTCAATTGTTTTCTTTCTTACATAATGGTTAGCAAGCTTGTCTCGTTAAAACAGATACGACTGAATAGTGAGTTCGATCCTCATTGGGTGCCCCATCCTTTCGGCCATGTGCCGCATCTAAGCTACGCTTAGAAAATCAGTATATTTGGGCGCCTCGGCGTCGTGTAATGGTTAGCAAGCTGGTCTCGCTAAAACACTTACACCTGAATAGTGAGTTCGATCCTCACTGAGTGCCCCATCCTTTCGGCCATGTGCCACATCTAAGCCACGCATAGAAAGTCAATACTCGAACTCGCCTAATATACTCCTTTCTGATTCTTTATCCTCGAATGCTGTGTTCCATTTGCCTTCATTCATACCCAAATACCTTCCGGGTTGAGTCCCCTAATCGCGGTATCTACATCAAGAATTATATTTCGCTAATAATAATCTTTCCTCGGCCTCCATGTATCATCGCTGAAACTTTTCACAATCTTTAAAAGCCCTTCCAATTTCTCATTATTTCTTGCATATAATTTCATGTTATCCTTTTCCTTTTATATTTATCCTCATATCTTGTATCGTTTAACAATTCTGATAAAGGAATGCCAGACCAAAAAAGAAGAGGAGATAGCAAATCTTAAAAATACACATTTAATTTAAGTATCTGCATTTAGAAGCATAGCATTAGACTATGAGAGTAACAGATCTGTCTTCCAGAGTGACATTCTGTCGTAATAATGCTTGTTGGCGAGATTCTGTATATCCAAAGGACTTGGTCATCTACATGTATGGGATGCTGTCGAAGGCGTTTTCGTAGCCTATCTAGTTTTTTGTGCTTTGAAGAATCATACCAATCATAAGCAACTGATCTTTGCAGCCATAGGAGCTTGTAAAATGTTGATAAACAAGTGATAGATCCATAGTTTTTAGGATTTTCTGTGTCATGACTTTTTGATAGCAAGTATATGATGCTTTGGGAAAACCATTCTGGTGTTGTTGTTGGCTCCAACATCATTTCATTAAATCGTGTTGCCGAAATGCCAAGAGTAGAAGAGAATGTGTCAAGCCAAGTGTTTGGAATGTTGTCAATTCCTGGTGATTTTCACTTGTGAGACTTGGTTAGCAAGTTTTGTATATTTTCTTGTAATATATTGTCATTGATGTTCTTGGATATTTCCCGAATTTTTGTCCAGAATTTTTTTTAATCATTTAGCATCCTCTTTGTGATATTTGTCATCTTACCATCTGTTATTCCAGAATATCTTTGTTTCTCTTTCCATTGGTGTTTTTTCTATTGTATCTGGCTTCCTATTTCTCTGTAATATTTCTTTGCGCCTCTTTCAAATTTCTTGTTTTGTCAATAGAATTTTTCACGTTTCTAGCGCCTAGGGAGATGTCGCGGTTTGGCTTGGATATTTTGGTTCCGTTCTTCCGTTCTTTTTTTTCAATTGGGGTATTTCTTTTTTATTCTGCAATTGAGACTTCATTATACTTATGAAGTTTTCCCAAATGAATATTTTCTGCTCTTTTTGTTTTTATATTTATCTCAATGTTTAACTTCCATCTTGGTTTATTATTTAGTGACCTGCCTTTCTACTTTCTCTGGTTTATTCCACACTTTGAGCGAAAAAATATTGCAGCTTCATATAGCAATTGGTTTCGTTCAGTCAAATTAGGTTTTTGGCGCATTGGATATTTCTCTTAAAGAAAAATTTACAACATAAATTGTGCGTTTAAACTTATGCTTATTTCTGATAAGAGGCTCTCTTGCAGATTTCTCAATGTTGTCTACTTTCACTTTCACTTTCTCTAGCTCTCCAGTTTTTTCTCCTTTCGCAGTTCGAATATAATCTATTATTAATCTTCAAATTCGGTTGTTTCATGATCCCTTTCAGTTACATTTTCATCCACGTCATTCTCAACTTCACGCGATTCGTTGAGAATTTAACAGGTTTTCGAGGCCTTCATCAGACAAATTTGTGTTTTTCTTTCAACTTCAGGAAAGGTTACTGAATGCAGAATAAGCAAAACGGAGGTTGGAAATGAAATGGTAATCTTTATAACATTAACAAAATACAATACTCGTCAGCGGCGAGAAGTAGGTAAACAACTACTAGTGGTGGACTATTTAACATATTACCCCCACTTACGACGTGTCCAACGTATTTATGAGGATTGGGACATAACCATTAGTGTTCATAGGTACATAGGTATATAACAGTCTCAAGCTGTTCTTCATCTATTTCATGAAGATTACTCTGTTCCCTGTTTTGTTTGACCTTTTACTCAACTCTTGATTTAGTTTCGATTAATTCAACATCTGTGAGGCACTTTTGTTTCATGATATATATATATGTATATATATATATAATGAAATATATATATGTACATCATGAAGCAAAAGTACCTAATAGATGCTGAATTAATCGAAAAAATTATATATATATATATATATATATATATATATCATGAAAGAGAAGTACCTCACAGATGCTGAATTAATCGAAATTAAATCAAGAGTTGAGTAAAAGGTCAAACAAAACAGGTATTACAGGTCATCGGGCAAAAAGTATACTTTGTGAAAGGTTTTATATTCAGTGGGTGCTCATACTGTCCAACCTGATACAAGATGGTCAATTGTTTCTGGATATTTATCGAAGAATCTGCATTTTCGGCTAACATAATTTTTCAGTATGTGTGCTTGGCAATTCCTAGTTACCAACCATTGGTGCTGTGTAGCAAGTATAAAACCTTCGTTTTCAGCTTTTAACCCTGCACTACGCAGCCACTAATGGGTACGGGGTTTGTGTACATCAGCTTGTTTGGTATGGGTAGGGTATTGACCGTGAAGAGGTTTATCTCGCCATCGTTTCTGTATCTTGTCGATTGCATTTGCCTTTTCATTTCTTTTTTAAGGTTTTTCAGCGGCAGTCGGTCTATTATGTTCTACATGCATTTCTTTACCTACTTAAAACTCCATCATCTGAATTGTTTTAAAGGATAAATAAAAAAAAATAATCAAGTGAACTTTGCAATCAACACTCACAGGCGGCAGGCTCTTTCATGCTGGACGCAATCGACTTTATATATATATATATATATATATATATATATATATATATATATATATATATATATATATATATATATATATATATATATATATATATATATATAAACATAAACCTGGTGAGCCAAGATATATCTACAAAGGATTCACTTAACGGATCTTCAGGGTAAAATTGGCTTTTACCCTGAAGATCCGTTAGGTGAAAATTTGGTATATAGCTCCTGGTTCACTAGGTTTTTTTTATACTTTGCTATACTTAGTGTATTGAGCACTTTTACATTTTTCTTAATTTACTCGATTTTTCTTTTAACTCGGCATTGCGGTATTGAGTGATTTTTTTCATCCAACACAGAAATTTTTAGTCTTTTCTTTTTTACTGAACTTTTTCCCTGATACCGGTTTGTTAAATATATTTTTACTTGCAAATTGTACTATCCGGGTTATTTTTTTTCCCACCAGTCAAGTATAGGTATTAAAATAATGCATAATATATATATATATATATATATATATATATATATATATATATATATATATATATATATATATATATATATATATATATATATATATATATAGGATAACGGCATCAACAAACTGAGTTTGATGAATTGCGTTACTTAAATCTTTTTAATGCATTCAGGAACTGAAGTTTTGCAGATGATATCAGTTTTCTGTAATCGACTAAATCTCATGGACGTTTTCGTCTTATTTTTACCTCTTCGAATGATACTTGCATCTTTTTTGTCTCATTTCGTCTTTATAGTAAGATGTTTATATGCTGTAGGCTTGTCATACTCTACTGTAATTTCTTGCAATTCTGTCTTTTAATACATTTTTCTGACGTTCATATTTTCGGATACTTTGCCCAATAAACAATGGATTTATTATGTAAATTGTTGTGAATTTCTTGAGCCAAATGTTATATATGCCATCAGTTACTGGTCTAATATGCGATGTCTTATAATTATGCTTTTCTCCGCGTAGTTTAGATGTGGCACAATTCCAAAAGTACGGGGCAACACGTGAGGATTGGACTCGCTACTCAGTCGTAATTGATTTAGCAAGACAAGCCTGCCAAACATTTGACTACGTTGAGGTGCCCACGATGTTCTGTAATGTATGTGTATATATTTCTAGGCTATGTTCAGCCTCTAACACAGGGGTCACCAAACTACAGCCCGCGGACCAAACTACGGCCCCCGAGGTCAGTTCATCTGGCCTGCTCCTTCATTGTGCCACAAATGAGATAAAAATATAATTATTTAGATGGAATTATCAATAGATTGGTGTTAAACTTGCTATGTAGACAAAAAATAAAATAAATGTCAGTAAAATACCAAAATTTGGCCAATCTGATTTTTGCATCTGACATTAATATAAGTTTTAGGAAAATCGGGGAAATAAAAAAAATTCGGCGACATGTTTGCAACTTTTGATATCCGAGCGCTTTTTTTGTGTAAGTCCCTGCAATGAAGTTTCTAAGAAAAGCGATTACGAGCCTGCTGCAGCAATTATGTTTTAACTTGCATTGCCGTGTTTAAACCGGTTTGAAGAGTGCCGTATATAAAAAGGACTGACTTTAGCGAATTATGTTATATATTTTGCCTGAACTTATTATAAAATCTAAAGTATGTAAAGTCAGCACATGTAACGAGGTTGACTGATAAACATTAGAAAGCATTTCTCTTCATTGGGTGCAGCAATACCAAACCAAATATTAATTATATCTTAAAAGGTAAACGCCAATTTCACAAATCTCATTAACCTTTTGGGCTGCTTAGTTTAGGAGATTCGGATATGTACACAATTGGTGGGATATAACTATTTTATTGCTATTGTCGCCTTCTTAAATAACTTTTTAGTAAATAAGTTTGTTTGTTCTCTTTAGTTTTTGTACATTCAGTGTATTGTATTGAACAAAATGGTTATTCGGCTCGCGCTCGTTATTCTCTCAGTTATATGGCCCTCTGTGAAAAAAGTTTGATGACCCCCTATTCTAACCCAACATTTAGTCAGTCATTTTGAGTTTCAACAAATAATTTTATTGTGTTCTTTTTTCCTGTGAAATTGTTACAGAAGTTGTTTGTGTTCTGTTAAGTTTGCTTTTACTCTTCAACTTTTCTTTCCATTTACCTGTTTGTAAAATTTGTTATTTAAAAAAGTGCTATCTTGTATTTCGAACGGGTTTCAAATATTTCAGTTTGCATTTTCACCAAAATGTTTGGCTTTGATCATTTCAGTATATCATAATACACTATTTATTATGAAAATTAGTATTTCCGTAATTCGGTATTGATTTCACAATATTATACTTATATGAACAATATACAATGTGAGTTTCAGCTCATAATATATTTTCAGATTTCAAATACTGAGAATAGTTTGCTTGGGAGATGTTAAGTTTTATGATGCAAAAATAAACGTTTTACACTATTTACATCAGTTGTTCTCATCTTCATTATCATATTCAAGGCGTTTGGAATTATCAGGAGACTAAAAGCGTTGGTTGAAGCCATACAACAGTGACTTGACCTAAAGAGTTGTGAGTTCAATCCCTAGCCACAGCAGAGTTGAACAAAAAACTTTGAGAGTTGAGTTATTAAAGGGAATTAACTGAAAACGATGAAAGATATCCAGAAAAGGCATGGCATGTGGAACTAGAATAATCTACCCCAGTGGACTAAATAAAGGGTTCGAATCGAAAATATATTACCCGAATAAGGCCAGAGCGTACAACGACCGAAACGTCGTAAATATGACAATAGTGTAAATAGTTACAATACCTCATCTCAGAAATATAGACAGTGGGTGACCTTTTATAAATAAAGCCAAAATATATATGCTATAAAAATATTTATTTGATTGCAATAATATCATATAAAACCGTATAAAATTTTATTTTATTTTACATGGCAATGGCGGATTCTTGACGTTCTATAACCTTTATCAGTTTTTCAATCGTTGATTTTTGTTAATATTTCTCCTGTTTGGAATGAACATTACTTGAAGCACATATTCTTACTTCCCAGATTTCTTTCTGTTGTGGCCGGGGTTAGGGCCAGAAATAAAGACACAAGAGAGGAATTGAGTTAAACAAATATATTAACAGAAACAGTAATACAAACATATACAAACGAGAGTGTTACAGCAAGAATGTTCAGTCCGACTGTCAGAGCTGACTGCTGGAACTTCCCTCTACAAAAGACAGTACCTACTCCTATTTTGTAGCTGGGAGAGTCCATGCGTGCGCGGGTAAATTACCATAACACCCCTCTCCTAAGTATTAATTCCACAGGAGTCTCAAGACCTTTTTTCTTTGGGTTAGCGACGATTATGTCCGTCATTTTCCTTTTCCTCTTTAAACGGCATTGCTCCGGGGCTGCTTGAGGTATTGGCATATCAAAAGTATCGTAAATGATACTTTCCTGTTGGGATATTGTTTACTATTCTCATAATCTTCTCTTTTAATGATGGATTAAAATAATTATTGGATTAATATCTAGAGAAACTGGAGGCCATTTCATTAATTGGGAGCTTAGAAACGTTTCGTCACAATACTCAATATTCAGGCTCGGAGAATATAAAAAAACATTGCCTTTCATGAATATACTATTTAAGTTAAAGTTTCTGGTTTTTAACCTGTATCACTCAAAAAGAAATCTTGTCCAAGAATTTATGATAGTTCACTGCATTTATCTCGGCACCGTTATTAACTTTGAAGAAATGTATAATTTCACTGCTTACAACATTATCCCTAAGTAATAATTCCTGGCTTTTCTAAGTCATCTTGATTGAGAATTTCCGTGAAGGAACCGACGACTTCTAGACAAGCCAATAGATGCATCCACTGTAGATCGGCACTCCTATAATTCGCATAATTCTTTTCCCAACTTACAGCTCTCACCTTGTGATGTTTATTTAAAGGTCGTTGTTAAGTTGCTTTCATATCATTAGCCAGTGTTCTTAATATTCTGCACCTTTTCTTTCTGTTTACATTCACCACACGAACTTATTGAACTTGTTTTTTTTTACGGTTTAATCCAGTTGTCTTAGTTATTGCACTTTTAAATTTTCTCTTTTTGTGACATTTTTGAAGCCAGTATTTTGTTGTTTTTATCTTGCCAATATGTCTTTAATTTCTTTTTCGATATAATTCTCTGATCTCCAAAGTTGTACAGCCACAGGTCAGTAACTTGTTTCTCTTTTAAAGTTATATTTCTTTTACGACCCATGGAAATTGTTACATGAAATTAAAAAAATGAATATCAATAACTATAATGTTTTATATATTTATTTCTGATATGTTAATTTTCAAACTTAATACTAAACCTCATACTTCCAAATAAATTATTTATATATGTCTCATAAAACATATGTGATGAATTTATATGGTATATTTATCATATAATTATATCGCTTGGTTATTTTTATATTAAAATTCACACAATACAAAGCTCAAGAGTCACTCAAGGTAGAAAATTAGGTAAAAATATATATATATATAATTTTTCGGCAAATATTCGTCAAATAAAGTTTCTGAAAAGTATATTTTATTTTTTCAGGTGTTTTTAATAAACATTGTCATGAAAGAGGTCTAAAAATGGCGCTAATAAGCTATTTGAGCAAAAAGAAATCCTTCCAGACAATTTAAATTAGTTTTTGAAATAGAGCAAAGTATTTTGTTTATTGGAAATATTAAATTCAATCTATTCGCTTGAAATTAAAACTAAAAAAAAGCTTCAAGAAAGCTTTTTCATTTTCAAAATTTTCATTTGAAACCTATCGCATTTTTTGTGGAGGTCCCTAGGTAAAATGCTATTAGTGAATAAGGTGTGTGATAGGAATTAGAACAGGGTACTCAAACGGGATCCACATGGACCCTAGGGTCCATGTAATATTTCCGGGGGTCCACAGGCAAAATATAACAAATTGGGGTCCATAAAGAAAACCAATGATATTTCTACAAAGTACCCTTTTCGTATGGAATAAAGCACAGCTCTATGTTATTACTATTCCAACATCTTATTTTGTTGAATTGAGATTTAGTCGTGTTTCTCAACTGCTATAAAAGCAATAGACTTTACATTAGGAAAAGAGGTGATCTTCGACTATAATTAACATCGATGGAACGCTGAAAAGCATCAACCACAGGGATCTCGTTGAATAAATATGCCTTTCTTATTTTTTCTAATCACACACTTAAGGGGTCCTCCAAAAAAAAAAAAGAAGGGGAAAATGGTCCATGCGTAAAACAAAGGTTGAGAACCACTGGATTAGAACGAGGATGATAGGAAGTGGAGATTTTGAGAATAAGGAGGATATATAAAATTTGGGCCTTGACTTGAAGACGGTAAGATTGTAGTTTTCAAAGTGTCCGTGAGGGAGTCAGTTATACAAAGTAGCACTTCTTGAGAAAATGAATGGAATTTTATTGTGAAAACATTGACTCTCAATAATAGAACCGTAGAGTGTCATGAGAACAACAAATAACAAACGCATATCTAGAAAGTAAATATTAGGTTGAGTCATAAATAATTTCCAGTTTCGTTTATCAACTTTATTCTTCAAAAACATAAGGTACCCTTTCATTATATTCACCATTATTTGAAATGACTTCTTACCGATTATCAGACAAATCTTCCATGCTTTTTGTGTAAAACAAGGCAGATTTTTGAAAAAAACTTTCAAGAAACTCTGGAAACTGGTTTTCATTAGGGAACGTTTTCGCCATTAAATATTTTTTGTGGCGATCTAAAAGGGTAATAATTCATTTGGCACAAGGTCAGGTGAATATGGATGCGTGGGGCAGAACAGACCAGCTGAGTTCCAAAATGTTTTCCTGTGTTATTCTTTCTCAATGCGGCCTTGCGTTCTCAGGGAGGAGAACAACTTTTTCCTTCCTACTGACGAGTGCAAAGCACATTTCTATAAACACATTGCAGCCTTTGGACGTATAAATGTGCATTTACTGTTTCATGGCGTATAAGAATTTTAAATGAGTAATATCTGACGGTTCTACCACGACATTTACTTTTCTTCCATAGAACTCGACTTTGGGTATCCGTTGTTGTATTCTTATCAATTCATTGCCATTTGCATTGAACATTGTCGTGTGGAAGCCATTTTGTTATGATATATTTAAAGAACAGTTCATTAGGAGGATTAATTCTACATCACAACTGGATTCTCAAAATGGAAAGTACCTATGACTCAGTTTCTTGAATCTGTCGAATTTTAATTTCAATCTACAGCTTCCAAGTGATGTCAATGATTTTTTTTTATATCTTTTAGGGAGTGCTTACTTATTTTCCCATATAAAGGACGAAGTTACATCCTTTGTCCGCTTGTGGGAACGCAGCAATTCTGAATCCAACATGGTGATAAGCTGACAAGCCTGTGGAACTCATGGTTTAAATCCAAAAACACCCTTGCTGTTCTCAGGAAGTAAATGAATAAAAGCTATTTTATTATATGTTAAAATACACTTGTCTTTTATTTTCCTTTGGTTTTGTTCATCCCAACAACCTGGGATATAATAAATCTTTGGCAACGAGGACTCGAATTTCAAAATCAACATGGTAATTTCACTTTTGGATTAAAAATAAAAACTGCAAAAAATGTTGCTCTATCTTATACCTTGATTGTTGAGTTTGGGTATTACTTGGAGTAGAAGTTATCAGAATTAGGCCAAGGAAGGGACACCTCTATCTGATACATTCATCCCCTGATGACCCCCAAATAAAATATATACGATTGTGTTAGAGGGTGTTACTTACTTCCCCTTATAAAAGACAATTATTCAAAATACAATAGCGTTATGTCCTCTAGTGAGAACGCGACACTTCTGAATCCAACATGGTAATAAACTGACAAGCCCGTGGAACTTTTGGTTTATATCCAAACAAATCCTTGCTGTTCTCAGGCAGTAAAGGAATAAAAGTTATTTTATTATATGTTAAAATGCACTTGTGTTTTATTTTCATTCATTTTAGTTCATCCCAACGACCTGGGATATAACAATATCTATTTCTTTTAATATTTGATTTAATTTTGTTTTCGCAAGTTAATCTATATCTATAAATGGCATTCTGTTAGTGTGTCTGTGTGTTTGTCAACTTGTTACCTCATCCTGTGCAAACCGTTCGTCCGATTGGCATGAAAATTCACACACAGATCGGAAAGTTACGGCATTTTTCGATTGTTCCTCCAATTTTGGAAAACATTGATATAACCGATAGGAGGTCGAATATAGATTCGAAAAAAATTCATCAGTTTTTCAGTGATAGTTTTCAGAAATTACAAGTGATATCCACCAAACCCACGTTGAGCAATGTCCATACTTATAGAATTGAGGTGCTGTTCTTTGTTTTTAAAAATTGATATCAGTTATCGGAAAAAATCGATCACTTTGGACATCCGATTCAAATCCAAGGTAGCTGATTTTTGGCTCTGTTTTTCGCAAGCTGCAAGAAATTTTCACGAAAATCATGTTGAGCATTAGTTTTATCAACAGTTATTAGTTGCTGACCTTTTACTTCAATATCGGTATCAATTATAGGAAAAAATCGATAACATCATGCCATTTTTGACTTCCAATTCAAATCCAGTCAAGCTGATTTTTGGCTATATTTTTCGTAAATGGCGAAGAATTTCCACCAAATTTACGTTGAGCATTGTTTTTATCAACAGTTATGAGGTGCTGACATTCATTTTCAATATCGATATCAATTACTGGAAAAAATCGATACAATCGATCACTTTGGGACATCCGATTCAAGTCCAGCCTAGCTGATTTTGGGCTATATTTTTCGCAAATGGTGAAGAATTTTCAGCAAAATTCCCGTTGAGCATAGTATTTACCGACAGTATTGAGGTGCTGACTTTCGTTTTCATTATCGGTTTCAATTATCAGATAAAAATCGATGAAATCATACCCCTTTTGACTTCCCATTTAAATCGAGTTTACCTGAATTTGGCGATGTTTTTCGCAACTTGCTTAGGATTTTGATTAACTTTATCGGCTTTAGTCGTGACAATTAAAAACTTCTGCCATGTGATCTCCTTTGTGACCAACTAATACCTGAGGGAAGTCGATACAATCATGTCTTCATCGGAATTTGCGGATACAGAAATCAAACGTATGTTCAACTGAGACGTCTACACTACAGACTCTACAGCTGATTGTTATTCACACACACGTGACCATGCTTCACATAGCGGCGTCTCATTGGATGATTGGTGTTCGAAATCCTAGGACGCTTGCTGAATGGCCAGTCATACTTCACATTTGAACCTGCTGTGCACAGCTGTGGGACGTAGGTCTCACTTCTGCTCCTGTTGCGCGGCCATCTGGTTGATACGATAGGCTCCTTCAACTGATCATTTCTCCTACCGCAAGTTGTTTCTTACGTTTTTGTTTTCCGTTTGTCTGTTTAAGTACATTTTTCCAATAAACAATTTATTCAGTTGTTTTATTTAAATATCTGCCTTCCCGATTCTGGCTCATGCTTTGCGATACTAAGACTTTGTAATCCTGTAATTGAGCAACCTTAATCAACCACTACTAGCATCACTTTTCCCCATGCCACCAAAAAGGAGTGTACGTCTTAGCCTTCAGTCTGCAAGAACGTCCGCAATGAGGGCAAGAAGGGTCCGCGAGTCCCAGGAGCAGACTACAATGCGACTATCACAGGTTGTCGTACAAAAAAGTGGGTCATAAAAGTTCACATTGTTGGACTAGGAAAGAAAGCAAAAGCAGAGTAAGAGTCACTAGGACTGACCAAGCGGACGAGATAAACATACGAAAATACGTGCAAGTAGAAATGTTAAACAGAAAAGTCAGACTACAATTGGATTCCGGTTCGTATTTAACAATTATTAACGTACAAACATGGAGAAAATTGAACAAACCAACCATGTTGAGAACCGATAAAATTGCTAGGTCGGTAGCTGGGAGAAAAATAAAATTTGAGGGTGAAGTGATTACAAATGTGACATTCAATGGAATGTCCAAAAAATTAAAAATGTATGTGCTAAGAAACACAGAAAATTTATTTGGAACGGAATGGATGCAGAAATTCGACCTCTGGGATTTACCAATAAGTACGTACTGCCAAAAAGTGAAAAGTTTATCGACCGAGGCAGATAAATTAAAGGAGAAACTAAAAGAGAGTTTCCCCGAAATATTTTCAGCCGGCCTCGGGAGGTGTAAAAAAATGGCAGCAAATATAGAAATAAAAGAAAATGTACAACCTATCTTCAAGAAGAAAAGGAACGTACCTTTTGCTTCAATAGAAAAAATCAAGAGTTGGATAGACTCGAAAAAATCGGTATATTGACAAAAGTGGAATATAGTCAATGGGCCGCACCTACGATTTACGTCAAAAAGAAATCGGATGAGATACGAGTATGCGCTGAATTCTCAACGGGATTGAACGCAGTGATAAAGGATTACCACTATCCTCTACCCAGTCCAGAAGAAGTGTTCACAAAATTAAACGGAGGAAAATGTTTCTCAAACATAGACTTGAGCGAAGCATACCTACAAATACCAGTAGATGAGGAAAGCTCGAGATTATTGTGCATAAACACACAAAGGATTATACAAGTTACAAAGATTACCATTCGGGATTAAGGTCGAGTCGGCAATATTTCAACAAATAATGGATACTATGCTAGGTGGACTTGATTTCACGGTTGCATACCTGGATGATATACTGATAAATAGTAAAAACATTGAACAACACTGGGAACACGTTCAAGAGGTTTTCAGGAGGATACAAAACTATGGTAAAAGAAAACAAATGCGATTTCTTTATGAAGGAAATAAAATATCGGGGCCATATCATCGATGAAGAAAGAAGGCGACCAGACCCAGAAAGGGCAACGGCAATAAAAAAAATGCCTGCTCCAACAAACGTAGCCGAATTACAAAGCTTCTTAGGCTTAGTGAATTATTACCAAGAATTCATTCCAAACATGCATAAATTACGCGCACCCCTAAACGAACTGTTGAAGAAGGAAAAAGTTTGGGAGTGGACAGATGAATGCCAGAAAACGTTTGACAAAATAATTAAGACGCTAACCGCGGATCTATTTCTCGCGCACTATGACCCAAAATTAGAAAAAATAGTATCAAGTGACACGAGTGCCTATGGAGTCGGGGCATGTATACTGCATAAAATGCCGGATGGGACAATAAAACCCATCGCGCATGCTTCAAGAACTTGATAACAGCAGAGAAAAATTACTCACAAATCGAAAAAGAGATTCTGATAATTATTTTTGCAGTTACAAGATTTCATAGATATATCTACGGGAGATTTTTTACTTTACAGACGGACCACAAGCGGTTATTAACAATATTTGGATCGAAGAAAGGTCTACTCGTTTACACGGCAAATAGGTTACTAAGATGAGGTACAATTTTACTGAACTATAATTTCAAATTGGAGTATCTGCCAACGAATAAAATTGGGTATGCAAATGGTCTCTCGTGACTAATACCTAAACGGAGCCACTGGAAGATTCCGTAATTGCAGCCCTACGACATGAAGAAGATATCAGGACATCACTATGTAGTACAGTTCGAAACCTCCCCGTCACACTACAAAGATAAGAAATGAAGCAATAAATGATGAATTCATAAAAGAAGCAAAAACAAAAATTGCAGAAAAAATATAAAGGTATCAGACAGTTTTTCGTCATGTGACAACGTTCGAAAGGGTAGTATTTCCAAAAAACACTACAAAGGCGAATCCTAAAGGACTTCCACATGGGCCATCCAGGAAAGAACAGAATGAAATCGTTAATGCGTAGTTACGTATATTGGCAAAACATGGATCAAGAAATTACACATATGGTGGAAAAATGCAAGGGTTGTTCCTTAGCAGCAAAAGCACCGCCGATCACCCATAAGCCTTGGCCAGAGACAGATCGACCATGGTCAAGAATACATGTCGACTTTGCAGGTCCAATAGATGGTTTCTACTATTTGATCATAGTAGACAGTTATAGTAAATGGCCAGAAGTGTTTCGTTGCAGAAAACCTACTTCTGAAACTACCATAAATTGCCTCCACAAGCTGTTTGCTCGTTTCGGAGTGGTTGATTGTCTAGTCACTGATAATGGGACACAATTCACATCTGCGGACTTTCAAGAATTTTGCGAAACTTTTCAAGTTAAACATATCAAATCCCCGCCATATCACCCACGATCAAATGGACAAGCGGAGAGATTTGTAGACACACTCAAAAGAGCGTTAAAGAAACAGAAGTGATGTTCGCCCGAGAAATTAGATCAGTATTTGACAAATTGCTACCAAAACAAATACCAATGTCTTACGTACCTAAAAGAAAATTCTACCCAGGAGAGAAAGTTTTTTTCAAAATGTATAAAAACAATACATCCTACAGGGAGCAAGGTACAATTGACAAAAGAATCGGGAACATGGTTTACACAATACAGGGCCCGAAATTCTCACATAAAAGACAAGTAAATCAAATAAAAAAGAGGCTGTTAGATGATTCTAACGGTCCACCCCAGGAAGAAGAAGTGATGGATACCATATTCGACACATTTGATATGCAAAGACCGCAAACGATGTCTGAACCACGAAAATCGACCAGGAAAAGAAAAGTTACAGAGACTTTGATAATAAATCCAAAGAGAAAAAGATACTAAAGACCCCTGCGACGCAAAAGCTTTGGAAGGGGGGGTGTTATGGTAACTTATCTATAACGAGAATGGACTCTATAAATACTGCACCTCTCTGAGAGAGAGGGCGGAGGAATGAGTTGAGACCTAACGAGTCAAGACATATTAGTTCACTCTAAACCAGACTGACAGTTAATACTAACACCTTCAACTTCTTGTATTATATTTCTGTTGTAATATATCTTTGTTATTTTCTACTCTTGTGTTCGTGTTGTTCTTCCTTGGTTCTACCTTGGACCATAACAATAATAAAGATAGTATTAAATATATTATGTAATAGATGAAGACATTTATGCAGAAGATGACAGTGTCACAACGATGAATAAAGAGAGAAAAACAGAAAGATGACATCGCTTGAAAATAATAAAGATAATATTAAATATATTATGTATTTGTTGAAGACGATTATGCAGATGATGACAGCGTCACAATGATGAATAAAGAAAGGAAAACGGAAAGACGACATCGCTTGAATAATAATAAAAATAATAACAACAACTCTGCTAAAAAAATAATGAGGGTGGAGAAAAAAGAGAAACTGGAAATTATTCTGAAAAATGTCTAATTATTATTGAAATAGGATTCAATAGATTTTCCCAGAGTATCGATTTTTCTAAGCCTTCTCCAATCGATATTTGCTGTTCTTGTTCACGCGTCTTTCTAATGGTGCCATTTTGAAAATGCGACACTTTTCCTATTTTGAATAAAGACGCTACGTTAAGCAAGGATTTGAGAACTGAACATACTGCAAATGACGGAAAAAACCTATCGATTCGCAGCCGACATTATATTCGAGCTGGATTCGGCTGTGAGATTTTTTTTTATTCATTGATAGAGGAGATATTGAAATAATCCAAGGCACCCATTTTCTTTCTTTCTTTCTTTCTTTCTTTCTTTCTTTCTTTCTTTCTTTCTTTCTTTCAATATTTTACTGTATTTCCCATTCATTTTTAATAAGTAATTTATCTAAGTATCTTCTGACAATATTTTTCCCGTTTTATCTCAATCAATTTTTTCTATCGGAAGGTTTTCCCCTTTATTTTGCCTTCCTTTTAACAACAGAACAAATTGTTTCCGTTTTTTTTAACTATTTTTTTTCTCTACTTAAAATTTCCTTTTTCTTTCTTAACCGTGATTATTTTTCAATTCTCTCAAATTCGTTTATCCTTTAGCTTACTATTCATAGACTTTTTCTGTCGTAAATTTCGTTTCAACGTTTTTCCCTCTTTCGTTTGTTGATAATTCGTTTCTTGCTCTAAATATTGCAGTTCATAAAATATTCTATTAAAGTTTAGAAGAAAAATTAACCTCGAAACATCAGCGTCATTACAGCATCATTTTTTAATGAAATAAAAATAATGCAATTAAAAAGAAGCGAAAAAATAGGCGTTGTTGATTCCTCGTTCAAAATGATTAAGTTGATTCCGATCTTCGAAATGCTTTCATAAGTTCTTGTAAAATATTCCAACCGCGTCAGATGAAGCTGAGAATTTTAGGAATCATATTTGATTGTTGGCAGACGATAAATTTGAAACTTGCCTTTTTTTTGTCAGGATATAATACCCAAATGAAATAGAAACATTCAAATCATCAGTTCCGACTCGGTCAACAAAGTTAAGCAACGTTCTCAATAGCATCACGGTGAGATACAATTTGTGGTGAGATACAATTTGTTAATATTACAACAAAAATCAGGTAAAATGCAATAAAGGTGATTGTAGAAGACTGAAGATTGTGTAGCACTAATGAAAACAGTAGACATTCTACTCAGTTTTTAGAAGCGTGGCTTTTACCCAATTCATACAACAATTTTATGTGACTGGATATCTGTTTTATAACTCGGAGTAAATAAATACAAAAGAAAAAGAATTTCAAACTAAATAAAACATTTTCATGTATTTCCCGTTTAGTCTTTATAATATTAGATTTTTTTTGGCAACACACATGAGTATTGTTGAAATACTCACAATATTTAGTATTGTTGAAGTTATCGCTAACATTTTTGTTGAGATTTACAAACTCTATGTTTCGTTCAATTTCGCAAACCAATCGATGAAATTTGAAGAAGCTGATTTGTTTGGAAAAATACTTTGACAAAAACCTTACTTCGCGGTTTTTACGTATCCTACGTAAACAACTGTTCTTTGTATCCTCCTCCTCCGCCTTACTTATTTGTACCCTCCTCCTCCTCCCCCTTACCTATTTGTACTTCTCACCAAATTTTGATTTCGATCGGTCAATGTATGGCTACTTTAGAGGGTGTGACGGACGGACGGACGAATTAACGGAAGTCACAGAAATTTATATATAGATTATTGTAAAACGGTGTCTGACACCGACACACATACATACATACATATAAATATATATATATATGTATGTATATATATATATATATATATATATGTATATATATATATATATATATATATATATATATATATATATATATATATATATATATATATATATATATACACATACATATATGTATATATATATATGTATATATATATATATATATATATATATATATACATACATATATATATATGTATATATATATATATATATATATTATGAAATGGACAAAGTCCGACAATTATTTAAAGACATTTTTATGTTTAACATTCTTTTTATAGATACAAGTATTTAAGTAAATACTCTGTTTATAATAAACAGTATTAAATAACATTTACCGGCCTGAATTTCCGAGAATTTTTCATAGAAAATATTCCTCCTCAGGCCGGTAAATGTTATTTAATACTGTTTATAATAAACAGAGCATTTACTTAAATACTTGTATCTATAAAAAGAATGTTAAATATAAAAATGTCTTTAAATATATATATATATATATATATATATATATATATATATATATATATATATATATATATATATATATATATATATATATATGTAATATGTCAAGTAAACTAGTGTCTTTTACTTTCCCACAGAAACATTTTTTAAGTCTTTTTTTTTTCAAATTATAATTTTGGGGGAATACACTGACGTGTGTTGAAATCCTCCCAGTATTTAATATTGTTGAAGTTATCGCTAACATTTTTGTCGAGATTTACAAACTCTACGTTTGTTTCAATTTCATGGACCAATCGATGAAATTTGAATAAAATGATTTGTTTGGAAAAATAATTTAACAAAAAACCACTTCGCGGTTTAATACTTTCTTTAATTTAATTTAATTCCATAGGACTTCATGGTAAAAATTATCTTTTAAAGAAATTTCATTTTTTTTCTCCTTTTTAACACCGAAGAATAAATTCTTAGGATTTCTTACTCTTGAGCATGCAACATAGAACTGGCTATGCGTAAATATTTCTTTCTGAAGTCAAATTCCAACTTTTCCAAGCGTTTGGCGTAGTGATTTGTTTATAGTTCTCGCAAACGCAGGGCAACTGGATTCTTGTATATAAAAGATTGTAGAAATGACATGCAAAAACAATATTGCATTTTTATTAAATAAATATTTATTATTTTAATCATTAAATTGTTTTCAAAATAGTGGGATTATTTGTATGTTAAATAATAAAACTTTTAAATCCCCACCCCCCAAAAAAATTGTACTAAGCTAAGCACCAACTGTATTTTGTATCCACTTACCTGTTTGCACTTCCTCCCAAAATTTGGGTTCGATCGATCAATGTATGGCTATTTTAGAGGATGTGACTGACGGAGGGACGGACTAACAAAAGTCACTGAATTTTATATATATATTTATGACAAAGTGAAGAATTAATATGATGTTTATGACTTTTGCCATTTCGCAATTTCAGTTTGTTACTATCTGGTGCATAGTCTTGTGTAAAAATCAGTTTGCACCTGCAAATAAAGGTTTCCATTCTGAGCATCTGCTTAAAGCAATGCCTAGCCTGCTTGCTACAGAAAGGATTTCAGGAACAGAGGCTGGATCCAAAGTGGAATCTGCTTAACAAATATATATATATATTTTTACTGATAGTTAACCCAACAGAAAGCCCAAGGCCCACTCAAAGTCCAGTTACTGGGTGATATTGTAAGGGAGAGGCAAGGGGTATGAGGGTTTTATGAGAGCGGGCAAGATAGATATTGGTTGATCCTGGACTGTAGCTGTCAGGGAAGCGTTCTCTCAGGAGTTTGATCCATAAAATAACAGTTCCGAGCAAGAAGCTGTTTGAGAGAAAATTGCTTTTTTATTACCATAATTTCTCGAAAATAATACGCACCTATAATACGCACCCAACAAATGATCCAAAAATTAAGAAATATATCTATCCCTATGTATAATACGCATCTATAAATTTTGTCAAAAAATAATAATAATTACGAAGACATTTTTGTCGACCTTGACATTAAGAATAAAACCGAAACTAAGCCACTAAAATAATGTTTTACTGCTGGTGGCAACAGGAAAAAAACCAGAGTTGGAACTTTTTGTAAAATGGATTCAGGAATCTTCAGATTCCGTCAGTGAGGATGTTAGAGGTTTCAAGAAGTGTTGTCTCTCGACAGCCATGGATGGCTCTGAAGATGACATCCTTTGGCAAGAGAATGAAAAAGCCGAAGATAATTTTGAACAGGACGAACATAATATTGTGAATGATAATTTGTTTAATGATAATTTAGATATTGATTCTATAATGGAAAGTGATGATGATGAAAATCAAAATTTCAATAAATCGTCAACTTGATATCCGCTTTTCTTCGAAATTGGCCTTTTTATAGATTTTTTTCGCCAAATAAAAAAATGTTGTTATTGATAAAGATAAATGTATTGACAAAAAAAAAATGTTACAATTATTATTGTTGGATTTAAAATGAAAATTGGATACTATCTTTCTTATTTTAGAACAACAAATACGTATTTGTTATTATAAATCAATAACGAAAAAATATTTTTGTTTAAACCTATTTATCACCTGTAATTTGCAGTAAAATGCCGTTATATTTTCGAGAAATTATTGTAAAACAATGCGAATGGAATGTGGGAGGATTTGCCACCCTGAACACGGCATGGATAGCCCTAAGTATGATGGTTAGGGGTCAGAGGAGAGATCAGCTGGTTATCGATATATTTGGAGGTGCACCGATATCTGCATATATATTTAATAAGTATCTAAGAATGTTCATGGATAGATCTTTCACATGAAGCGGAAAGAGAGTAAGGCCATGAAGAGAGCCTTGATTGGCGCCAATATTGTTCCCATGTGCTCATGTGAAGACTGGCCTTCAACAACGAACTTCATAGACCTACCTGAGTTGATAACAGAGAGCACTTACCCAGTGATTCTATGTATGGTCATTTCGTTTAGAAATCGCCTGTGCCACACCTTATCAAAGGCCTTCGAGATATCTAAGGCAAATCACTCTGGAGATATTTTACTATCAAGATGTTCACTTATTCAATGCCGGATAATAGGAGGCTGATGGGGCGTGGTTGTGACGGGGACAAGGGCTCACTTGTTATCCCAGTTTTAGTTGGTAAGAGAATTAGTTCTTGAAATTATTGAATGGTTCATTGTCGATTAACAGCAATCGAAACATATTTTATATCGAGAGATCATCTCCTCACTAATTAAGATCTACTAAAGGATAGTTATGGACGACATCAAATGAGTTTATACATGTAGTGTTTATATATTTTAATGCCATGTCTCTTCAGGACGTAGGTGATCACGGCCCTCCACAGATTCCTTTACTTTAGCATTTGTAGATTGCTGACTTCTTACAGCAAGTGGTTTTCCATTGTCTTCTCTACGGTCTGGAATTTAAAGATTTCATGGTCTTAGACTGGTTACCAGCCAATTCCCAGTCTCAAAAGCCTATCCTGCTATTTAAGCCATAGCTAGAGAACGAAGAAACGGATAAATGTCTTTTCCAGGGGCATCTGCCTGAAAATAAACAGACACGGCAGAAATTTGAACTCGGCTTTCGCCGATGATATTTTCCGCTTCGATAACTGTAATACTACAGGTACACACTGGAGTTTCTTATGTTGATTAAATTAACGATTCCATAAAAAATTGTTTTCTAATATTCATGAGAATTACCAGGTTCTGTAAAATGTGATATGGAACCATTTTAATATGACAATTTAGCTGTTATTCAAATAACACGGAATATAAAATACGCCACATAATCATATAATTCATGTGAAATTGAAACAAATTAGAATAATGTCACAGTTGAAATTGTAAATATCAGAATATGTCGCGACTCTCATCTTATAACGTTATTTATTTGTTTACTATATGATGCACAATGTTTATGTGATGTGTATCGTTATCAGTACATTCACGTCACGTCGTTTCTTTAATATGGATTCTTTGCTTACAAAATATGGAAATTTTCGTGGCAACTCAATAAAGCCGAAAACATCAAAGAATGCTCTAATTCTTCTCTGTGAGTGTCATTGAATGCCTGCGTTCCAAAGAAAGTTCCGCAGTGCCAAAGGAATCACACTTTGTAAGTTTCGATTAAGAATGAGAACGGAACTCGTGAGAATCTGCATCACAGGACAAAAACGATTTTTGTTTTGCAAGAACAAAAAGAACAACAAAACAGAAGTGCGAAAAACAAATCTCTGAGTAAGACCAATTGTTATTTACACTATTTATATTAAGACTTTCGGCTGTTGTATCCTTCGGCCTTCACCAGGTGGATATCGATCTGGGGTATTGTAACCTAACCACGCACACATGGACTCTCCCAGTTATAAGTAGGAGCAGGTACTGCCTTTTAGAGAGGGAAGTTTCCAGCAGTCAGCTCTGACAGTCGGACCGAACATACTTGCTGTAACACTCTCGTTTGTATCTGTTTGTATTACTGTTTCTGTTAATATATTTATTTAACTCAATTCCTCTCTTTAACTCAATGTGTCTTTATTTCTGGCCCTAACAAAGCCACAACATGCGTAGCCTACAGTAAATTCTGAACTGAACCCTTCATTTGATCTAAAAGGCTAAGCAGTTCTCGGTCCGGTGTCAAGAGATAACATATGGTTATTATTTTTATTTAGTATTGTTCAGTTAATGCTCACCCATTTTCACTGACTGCAAGTACGCACTGCCGGGCTCAGGGATTAAACATACTACCATTTTGTCGCCAAATTCACAAGCCAAAGCTTTTATCCACTAGGCCATTGTCGTGAATCAGAATAATACAAAGCATATTATGATTTTTTTAATTTAATCTACACTATTTTAGGACCAATGCTCATGTCTAGTTCTTATTTGTTAGCAGAGTTTTTACTATTGAGTGCAAACTGCTTGCCCCAGGGATTGAACACACAACCATTGTGTCACTAAATGCACAGACCAACGCTTTTCACTACTAGTCCACTGTCCTGTATAAACATTATGTTAATATATATATATATATATATATATATATATATATATATATATATATATATATATATATATATATATATATATATATATATATATATATATATATATATATATATATATATATATATATATATATATATATATATATATATATATTATGTTAATATATATATATATATATATATTATGTTAATGTATATATATATATATATATATCATAACCATATATATATATATATATATATATATATATATATATATATATATATATATATATATATGGTTATGATAAAATATACATATACGCACATATACTTGCACGTACATAGATATTTCTATTTCTGGGGTTACAAAAAGAGTGCTCGGTGTTATTCAACAGACCTATTAAGTATATATTAATATTAAGTATTAATTATTATATAATATCCAACGCAATCTTCAGGTGCGAAATACAAACTTCGCACCTGATGATTGCACGTTTGCATGAAACTCTGAGTTACGCTATTGACGTTGGATATTATGTATAATCACTAATGTATATATATACATACATATATATATATATATATATATATATATATATATATATTAACCGAGCACAAATCAATTCCTCCCCCAAAATGATTTTCTACAATGAATTAAAAAATATTAAGCAGACTCTCATTAATAATGACTTCCCAAACCCCATTGTTGATGAACAAATAAGACGATATCTAAAAAACCTCACCACACGTCAAATAGAATATAGTACTTTCCCAAAGGACACTAAATATACTAAACTACTATTTTGTAACCAGATGCATGCTGACTACAAACAGGATGAAAAAATCATTAAAAATCTAATTCATACTAACATATCTTCCATGGATTCTAATAAAAAATAAAATTAATAATATATTATAAAAAATAAAATGCAACCAAATTATTCGCCATAACTCCTCCCCACTAACTGATTTATTATGTAGACCTAATATTATATATCAATTTAAATGTCCTTTGGGAGAATGTATCTTCGAAAAAAAACAAACAAATATGTACTTTGGCTATACGACAAATACTCTAACAAGAAGTCTTACACAACACATGTCTGACCATTCGTCCAATGATAGACATCTACAGCAACATTCCTGTCCATATTCACGATATAAAAAATTACTAATCGGCAACGCAACTATCCTACACCATGAAAACAACAAATTCAGATTACAGATACTAGAAGCAATTTATATAAAAAAATTAAAACCAGCACTGAACAGAATCAACTATGAATACTGCAGTAATGTTCTGAAATGCCTGTAAAGGAACAGATTTTCATGCTTTAATGCGCGCATTACTCTGACATTATAAAATGAAAAAAAAATCCATAATGGATAATTTTTTCACGTTCTAATGAAAGCTCAGCATATTGTCGACGGTTTTGCATTTAAAAGCATAATGAAAAAAATGACGGTAATGGATAATAACGCGCAACTCTGTATAAATACTTGTACTAATGAACACCATATAGTTTTGTACTACTAACACCCTTGAAGATGATCTTGGAAGAAGATCGAAATTACCTGGGAAATGAAAATAAAAGAAATTTAAACAGCTTGAGCACATTTCTCTCATCCTTTAGCATCAATACACGGAAGGTTATTCGTGAGTATGAACGGATTTTGTTAAAAATTAGCAGACATAAGGTATATGTATATTTAGGCAGCAACATTTTTTTAAAGCATCCCTCGTTAAATATGACGGAATTTTATTAATTTTTATTTAGTTTTTCCAGCGTTCATATATTTTTCCGTTTGGTGGGAGTAAGAGAGTACAAAAACTGTCTATTGTTCCAGGCGTTTTCGGCCTTACTTTAGCCATTTTGAAGGGGGTTTGTTTTCGTGTTGTTAGTTTCTCTTCATGTTCTGACGGTTTGAGATGTATTTTTGTGTTGTTTTGACTACTAGTAGAAACTTTTATTCCAGACCTTCGCGTGTTGGGCGCAGCTGGAATTCGAGTGAGCCTCTTTTTTATATACATATATGAAATAACATTTACTACTACAAAAAAAGAATAGAGAAAATCTCTTACGACTGTTTCGCATGTAGCAAGAAACACCATCTCTACTTGTAGATTCGTTGTCTTCTGTAATAATACACTTACTTTTAAGTAAATAAATAACAGACACAAAAAGGAAACTACAGGGAATCCTAGACAAAGTAGTAAAGAAAAGCGAGAAGAAAGGAATATCTATCAATTGTAAGAAGGCAGAATGTATGGTTGCCAGCAAAAGAAACAGCTTAAGATACGAGCTACGAAATGGAGATGTCAAAATCAAACAAGTACAGAAGTTTAAAATATCGGGGAATTGTGTTAGCAAACGACAAAAAAATGCGACATTGAAATCCGAAGGTGTATTCGAATAGTGAAAGATGTCTTCGAAAAGCTAAGTAAAGTAATAAGAGACAGGAATTATCGTTAGAAACAAAAGGAAAGAGCGCTGAATTGTTATCTTATATCAATCATCCTGTATGACAGTAAATGCTGGACAATCTCCTCACAGATGAAGAAGAGATTTCAGGCAACAGAGATGTGATTCTACAGAAGGATGCTGAGAATGCCATGGACAGATCATATGAGGAAGTTTTAAGAAGAATGACATCAAAAGGGTTGCTTCTACTTAGACTAGAAAAGTGCCAGTCGAAATGTCTAAGACACATTGTGAGGAAAGAACGATTATAAAATTTGACACACACGGGACGACATTGATTGCGAGAGAGAAACAGTGTTGCCATCGTAACGAGTTTGTGTAAATGGATGGCAGAACAGGGAATGCGAGGGACAGTAAAAAGATAAATATTAGTGAGTGCTACAAAGGATAGAAACTTGTGGAGAGTCTTGATCACACACGTCTTGAAGGGACACGGCACATAGAAGAAAAATAAAAAATATTTTCATATTTATTTTTCACTGCGATTTGAGATTTCTTTTAGAAACTGTCTCGCATTTTTTTAATAAACAATTCTATTTTATTCTGAAGTTTGTTTCATTCACATTTTTTTCCTCTGACGGCAGACATACATATTCTATAATTATCTATTTATATCAGAACTGATTATTCTCCTCGGGTGCTTGTTGCTTTTTATTAGACGAAAATAAGAAGGGAGTTCAAAGAACCCAAACTAATGTTTTTTTGGGGGTCCGGTAACATTAACCGTTACCATAAAGATTCGACATTCATTGATCCAGAAGCCAGTGCAGCACAACCTAAAATGTCTTCCTTCCCTGCACATCGGGCGGTGATCAAAGTGTTGTATCTGTTCTCTTATCTCTAATGGTAATATTAGCCATTTCATTATAAGGAAACATTCAGCATTAAGTGAAGAACACAGCCAGTGCTACCATCGGTTGAAATTTATAAAATATTTTTCTTAAAACAATTTTTCAGGAAAATATATTTCTCAAGTTCATTAAATGTTATAGCTCTTTCCAGTATTGACGTAGGTTTCCTTCCCAACTTTTTGTTTGAAGTACTGAGGTAAGTCAACAACTTGATTATGTCTTTATTTTCTCCTCGAGTGATATACTGCTTGTTGCTGCCGTTGAAAGTTCTCAAGTGATGTTGTTTCTGGTACGGTTTTCTGTTTGATGATTATGTAGCGCCAGTTTCACAAGGTTCAGAGAAGGACGGTCCTCGCTAACACCGACTGACTGCGTCCGCTTGAAGCCATTTTCATTCATTGATCTGAGAAAGAGGTTGTTTACAGCTGTCAGTTTTGGTATTTATGAAGGGGTCTGGCGCCATACATGACATCCTGATGAAAGTCTCGATATGACAAGGCGATTTAAGAACATAACTTGAGTTTTTAAGTTAATATTTCGGATTTGCGATGTTGGGCAAAAATAGAGAAACAGAATGGTATGATATTTTTAGTATTAAAGACGAATTCTTTATTGATATCTTTATTGATATCTTTATTGGTATTTCAATAAAACTTCTTTTCTTTCTTTCTTTTTATGTGCCATGTCTTTTCAGGACGTAGGCGATCATGGCCCTCCACACGTTCTGTCATCCACCTCCTCAAGCACGTCAGGTATGTCACGCGCTGCTTTCCCGTGTCTCTTTTTCCCCTCTATTCGACCGGTGAGTATCAGATTCTCCAGGTCCTCCCTCCTGATTATGTGTCCCAGAAACTTCAGCTGCCTCTTTCTGATGTTAAGTATAAGCCTTCTCCTTGTTTGTAACTTATTTAAGACCTCATTGTTGCTCACACTCTCGGTCCATGATATTCTCAGCATCCTTCTGTAGAACCACACCTCCGTCGCCTCGAGTCTCTTCTTCATCTTTGAGGAAATCGTCCAACATTCGCTGCCGTAAAAAAAGGACAGATTTCACGTAACAACCAAAGAAATCCTCCTGTCTCGCAATACTCTGCTCAGCTTTTGGAATGTGTCTTTGGCCATCCCAATACGTCTACGGATCTCAGTGTTGCACTTACCATCCTGTCAAGTCATTTCCCAGATATTTAAACTTCTGTGTCTGCTTGATTCTAGTGTTCCTGACCTGCAAATCGCATTTCGGGCTCATCATTTTACTGATGACCATGCATTCTGTCTTATGTAGTTTATGCTAGGTCCTTTCTTTTCACTCTCCGTCGCTACCTTCTGTAAGAGATTTTGTAATTTCTCTTCCATGTCTGCTATCAGTAATGTGCCGTCTGCGTATCTTATGTTGTTAAGCTTATGGCCGCCAATGCTTCATAATATAAGGTATCCCCCGAAAATGACATAATTTAAAATGTGAATATCTGTGTCACTACATGTCTCAAGGAAACGAAATTAAATAGGCTTCATGTTGAACAACAAAAGATTTATTCATCAAAATTGGAAGAAGATATTCAAAGGGATGTAGGTTTTATAACCAATTTCACAAAGCTTCGCTAATGTACAATATGCACACCACCTGTAAAATGACGTACATCAAATCGGTAGTTAGTCCAGTTCCCGTCAAACACGCTGTAGCATGTCATGCGTAACATTCTTAAGCGCCTCAGTGATTCTCTTAAGTTTCTCTAGGCTTGTAAGAAAAGAGGGATATAGACCTGTCCTTTCATATAGCCCCATGGAAAAAATCACAAGGTGTCAAGTCAGCTAAACGTGGTGGCTATTTCAACAGAACATTGTCATTATCAATGATACGCCCGATCCATCTTTCTGGTAGATTCTCATTGAGATAAGTCCGCAATGAGTCGCTGGAGTATGTAACATACATTCATTGATTGGACAGGATTTGATTGGAAAAGGTTCTGATAGATTCATTAAAGCGATCCTTGTTAATTTCGAATAACGGAAGGAAATATATTTAAAGAACGAAACCTCAAAATTAGGCAGAAACATAATACGTTTTCTTGGGGCAGTCACATTGTAAAACCGTTAAAATCTTTTGCTATAATTGATTATAGCTACCGTGTACTGGACCATAACTGACCCAACGGTCGTCAACTAATAAATAAATTATATTATTTTTAACACCATTACTTGTACATTTGAACATGATATATATATATATATATATATATATATATATATATATATATATATATATATATATATATATATGAAAATAATATAATTTTAAAGTATGCTATATTAATGGGTTTAAGTGCTTAGTATCAGAAATAGAGCGTATGTAAATATAAAAATAGACATTAAGGTCAACACACAGCAGCGACTGTCTGTTTCATGACCTGAAGATTGCGTGTAAGCATGAAACAGTCTGTCGCCACTGTATGTTGACCTCTCTCTCTCTCACTCTCCCCCCCTCTCTCTCTCTCTCTCTCTATATATATATATATATATATATATATGTGTGAGATAACGATATATAATTTTATATTTCAAGAACAATATTGGGTAAAAATTAATCGGACTAAATTTGTCATGTTGGTACGACAACACATAAGTACGAACGAGGAATGCTGGGAATTTGGAATTTAATTAATTTTTTTTTAATCTAGCCGATTTCATTTAGATTCTTGTTCTTTTCATGAAATCGGCAAGATTAAAAATTGTGTCTTCGCATTTTGAAATTGCTATATCTATAGGGAGAGAGATAGATATGCATACGTTCATAGATATACAGGGTGCGATGGATAAATTGTCGCCATTTTGCATTTTTAATTTCACGCATGCGCATTCATTGTTTTTGATTTTGTCGACTGCACAGTATAGTAGGGTCAGTTGGGTAGATTCTGTGAGAAAAAAAGATCACCATGATGCTATTCACTCCGCCAGAAATCTGGAAACGGCATGCTGTACTACTTGGCATTCGCACCGGAAGCTTTAATATGAACATTTTAGAGTGTTTAGGAGTCAAAGTGAAAACAGTGCAGAGGATTCAGAAAGAGTTGGATGAATCTAACGGTGATTACGAATGTATGGCAGCTTGGAAAACCCACTCTGATCATTCTGATAAGAAAAGAACTCTCGAATTTGCTGGTGAGGGCCTAAGTATCAACACGGAGTCCTCCATGAAGTGCCTTGAGGAGGTTGTGCTGTCCTGCGCCAATAGGGTGTCTGCTTGAAGACCCCATGCCTGGCAACAGGACTCAGCACCATGCCACATAAGCAGAAGAACCCAGTCATGGTCGTCAAACAATTTCATCACCCCTTACATCTGTTCACTTAACTCCTTATAATTGCACCCCATTGATTATTATGCGTGGGGCACAGTTAAGCGAGAATCCAACAAAACTCATTGTAACACCAAAGATGGATTGAAGGTAAGGATTATAGCAGCATTCACCAACTTAAACAAGGAGACCACCCAGAACAGTTGCGAGAGATTCTGAAGTCATCTGGAGGCTGTGGATGAAGCCAATGACGATTATATTGAATGATTTTACTCTTTAGTACTTCAAGGTAAATATATCTGTTAAAATGAGAAGTTAGTATTATTTTTATATTTGCGTAATTTAGACGATATCTCACCATGTAGAAAGTGTGAACGTAGGGATCAAAACTCCGATGGACACACTATTTCATATTACTAGATTGGCGGCAAGGTCTCATCATTCTTCAGTTGAAATGGCTAGGTGTAACCGTAAGTTCTATGCTAACAGTTTCTTCTATCGACTTGTCGTTTGTGGAAATCTCTTTCGGCTACTTGCTTTCCAGTCAAATTTGATGTTCAAAGTTTTAAATCCAATGTCAATCTTTTTTTTATTTTTCTCATATTCTATACAATCCATAACCCCTTGTGTCCTAGTGGCTTTATTGCCTTAATTGGGTTGAAACGATTTCCAAGCATTGTCAGAAATCTTCAGAATGCTCCTCTAACCACTTCTAGCCAACTTGGGCCTTATGACACAGTGTCTTATCCTATTGTACACGGAGTCCATGAATAACTTGAAGTGCAAGCAGTTCAACCAACACTTACTGTGTAAAAATACCCTACATTAATATGGAACGATCACCGTGTTGCGTATTATCTTGCTGAGAACTGGCGTCCATGGTCTTATGAGGCTAGCGCCACACCCACAATCTGCCATGAGACAGAAACAATTGGAATCAAGGTTCAGAGAGACATTCAACCCCGCCACATATTGCCAGACCATAAGGGATTAATTAGTGATGTCATGAGACAAACTGAAGCCGTGTCCGCTGTCAGGGTGCTAACAAAAGTATCCTGGAAGGACTTCAGATTCCAAATCGCATGGACGCTAAAGAAGACTGAACTGACCTGTTGTATATGTGTCTCTTCATTGCATTTGGATGGGATTTGAGTCCGTCTCTCTTATCTGTCACCACCAAACGTTTCTAGCCAGATCCCATTGGTCACAATTGTCAACGGCTTGTGGTCAGCGACTGGGCTGTGCATAGACGGTGGTAACACTTGGTACCTGTAGCTTGAGATGAATCAAATGTATCCACATATTCAGAGATGGAATTTCCCAACAATCACCTCGCCTTGTCATGAACAGCTTAACCTATGATCATACGGACTTTCAAGATGTCAAATTACAGCTGAGATCTCGACATTGCAATAACGTTATGGTATAGTTGTGCTAACTAGCATTACCTTTACGTGTTGCTATCTTTTGTCACGGCAAGATCTATCTATCTATCTATCTATCTATCTATCTATCTATCTATCTATCTATCTATCTATCTATCCTAGTCTTTTCCAATATATTTACCCCAGTCTTTTCTTATCTATCTATCTATCTATCTATCTATCTATCTATCTATCTATCTATCTATCTATCTATCTGAACCTTTTTTTATCTATCTATCTATCTATCTATCTATCTATCTATCTATCTATCTATCTATCTATCTATCTCAGTCTTTTCCTATATATTTATCCCAGTCTTTTCTTATCTATCTATCTATCTATCTATCTATCTATCTATCTATCTATCTATCTATCTATGCGGGTCCGTATAAGACTGTTGTGTTTATGGCTTTTGGTTTTGTACAGATGAGAATAATTTAAGAATTTCATCAAAACAAAACAAAAAAAACTTATAGGACAATTGTGAACTTTTGTGACTATTTTGGATAAGATCGATACTGCATCTTTCAAAGATGTCGAACTGGAGCAGAAAGAAAGATTACCGATAAAATATCACTACATGGAATCAACTTTTCAACAAATATGAAATCATACAAATAATGGGTAGCTATTAGAAAAATATTGCAGTTAAAAGAATGAAAAGTGTGAGACAATTTTTACATAACAACCACACAATTAAATTTCAGTCGATTTCAGAAAGTAACCTCGAACCAAAACTTTATTTTGCTTTAAGCGCAACAAGGAAATGTATTTTGCCAGATCAACTTTTCAAAATATCAGCAAAGGAAAAAAAAAAGAAAAAAAAAAGATTAAAAACTTTGAAAACATGATTCAATCTGACACAGCAGTAAGATCGAACTAAGGCGAACTGTCTCTTTGAAATAACATTTGATTGTCACTTATCTGACAGAAGATTACATTACTCGGATCTTTTCTCGGATGTGAGATTTTTTTTCTAGGCTAATTCAGTCGACTTTTGGAAACGTGCTATGTCGGTGACAGAAAACCTTACTATCACAGAAATCGTAGAGTTGAACTCGCTAAGCAATGTCGTAGGCACCACATTAATTGATTGCAAAAGCTAAAAAAAATGTTTGCGTCTAATTATTTCTGCATTTCAAAAACAGAGACGAATAAATTTATGTAGTAATCGAATTCATGATTCGGGAAATAAGCATTTATAGAATGAAACAGCGCAGTTCAAAGCGACCTTGTAATCTATCTAATTTATTTAGCTATTAAAAAACACTTACGTACATATATATATATATATATATATATATATATATATATATATATATATATATATATATATGTGTGTGTGTGTGTGTGTGTGTGTGTGTGTGTGTGTGTGTGTGCATAACACGTGCGTGTAGGTAATAGAATAATGTCAGATATATCAGGATCTTGCAATAAAAGGTAACGGAATTTGAGATGAAGACATAATCGCTGAAAAGCGAAACGCGCTTATTAAGCCACCATCATTAATTAAAAATAGTATGACTTGAAAATAAATGAATAATTGATCATTTCACACACGCCTTGCTGAGCTGATAGATGTAGATTTTAGTGATCAATATTCCGAAGCTGTGCACTGACTGAACCTTACTCTTTTTTTATTTTTTTTGACATTTCTAACCCAATCCTTTGACCTTTCATTTTAACTGGCAACAGATTCAATACCCAAAGGTTCATCAGATATCGCTCGTCATTGATCGGTTTAGAGCAGACCTTACCTTTATTTTATTTTTTTTCCCACTGGTTCTTGAAAAGGTCGAGTTTCATTCTTAACTTTTTGCAACGGCAACAAACCAGGGATTTTTTTGCCATTTGACAAAACACAATTGATGAATATTCAAAAGTTGGCCAGACAAATGTTTCCTTTGAATTTGAATTCATTTGGCGAATATTTCGACAGAGTGCAAATAAATATCAGATTAAATTATGCGCTAAATGGACAAACATTTTCAGCTACATAAGAACATGTGTTTGTCTATGTGTGTATAGGGAGCTTACGACATTATCTGGCCAAGTCAGAGTGTTGCGCTTATCATTTTCCAGCATATGGCGCAATTTGATACCGACACATCTTCCAGAGAATATACAGTTCGATTTTAACATGTTGATTTTTTTGGATTTCTTTGGTATTAGGATTGGACAGCGAGACACTAAGTGTTCAATTGTCTCAACATGTTATTCACACAATAATACATATTTGGCTTGCGTCATGTTTTATTATGTTTACCTGGTAATTAGATATGAGATTAGATATCGTTCCTGTGCAGCCATTATAAATGCCTCCATCTCTTCTTTTAGCCCTGGGCACTTCACACTTCAGTTGGCTTTTGTGATCTACGGTCGATCAGTTTTGCTAGATTCTCACCGAGAGAAATATTTTCGAAGTGAAAAGGTTAAAGCTATTTTTTTAAATTTTTTTTATCTGGAACAAATTTTAAAGAATCCATAAAAGATGTTAACATTTATGCTGAAAGGCGTAACAAATATTTTGAAAAGAAATTGCAAAATGTATTTACGTGCTGAATCTGTACTTAAGAGAGAAGATGTTACCATGATACCACCAAAACGAAACTGCTCTCCCTGTTAATCGTATGATGTTTGGTTTGGTTTATTTTGTTTTACGGCATTTCAACCTCAATGGATTATTTAAGCCGACAAAATTTTTATTGCTGGTAATATGTTTTTCTTCAAAAGTCTATTTCTGGTAATATTTTTCCCTGAAGAAATATATAGATGGTAATATTTTTCAAAGAATGTATAACTGTTTGTATTGCTGGTATTTTTTAAAAAAGTATTGCTGATAATAATTTTTCCTTCAAAAATTATTGCTGGTAATAATTTTTTTATTACAAAGTATTTCTGGTATTAAAACATATTTTTTACACAAGATTGGGTGTTAACTATTTGCCCATAGCTGGGACGCTAACAGGTGCTACCACCCCGGTTCAGGGTGGACCTGGTAACACCAGCAATTAAGAGGTGGTTCCACGCTCCTCAAAACCTCCTGATTTGAGGCCTTGCTGTTGGACGTAGTTTATCGTCATACCCAGGACGCGGATGTAGTTTATCGTCATACCCAGGACAGGTTAATCGTATGAGTACGTTTTATTTGTCTTTCATCCGCATGGTTGATGCTGACCTTCTAGTGATTAGTCTATTGTTAGGAAAGTTGGTTCACTTTGTCGTACTAGGCCTGAATACACAAATATGAAGAAATATAGTCTTAAAGTGTGCTATATTTATGGGATAAAGTGCTCAATATCAGAGATAGAGCATGTGTAAATATAAAAGTGAACATAGAAGTCAACACTTAGAGGCGACAGTCTGTTTCATGCTAGATGCAATCATCGGGCCACGAGTGCTGTTATTTTTCTCGGCTATTTATATATACGGGTCAGTGGTGCATTGTGGGTAGTCATTTTTGGCAGGTGTTTTACCGGAAGTCGTTTATTTGTTTATTTATTTATTTGTGTCAAATTATTTTGCTTGTTTTTATTTAATTTTATTTTTGTTTTTTATCCTTTATATTTATTTTATTTTTATTTATTTATTTATTTTTTAAAATTTATTTTGATCGGTGTTTTTATTAACGTAGTAAAAAATTGTTTATATAGCTTATTGTGGGTGGTCTATTATGGCGGCTATTTTACTGATAGTCGTTTATTTATTTATTTGGGTCAAATTATTTTGCTTGTTTTTATTTATTTTTGTTTTTATTTTTATCTTATATATTATTTATTTATTATTTTTATTTTGATCGGTGTTTTTTTAACGTAATAAAAATGTGTTTATATTGCTTATTTAACAGTTTTGTTTTTGTTTGGGAAGATAAAGCTATTTGTTGAATTTTGGGGTTGATTGTTGTGGTTTGTTCTGACTATTATTTTTTGGCGGGAACAGTTTTTAATTTATTTATTTGGATTGATTATTTTTATTTGTTTTTTCTAAACGGCTAGTTTATCGGTATCGGTTGTTAGTTTATTTATATATTTGGATATGTTTAGATCAATTTATTATACTTGTCGTTATTTATTTATTACACTGTATATTTCCTCTTTTTGGTTTTCGATTTTATATATATATATATATATATATATATATATATATAGTGATTCCTGACAAAATTCAAAAAAAGAATCTGCAATGTTATTAGTTCTGACCTGGTATCACGGCTTCGGTCATTTTCCCACTGTGGTAATGTTACTTCACTGTGACTTTCCTATAAATATTTCATGATAACTGTTCTGAAGAGTTTCCCTCTTTGGTACATATAATTTATGAATTTAAGCGCCGTACTAGATTGGCAGCTAGGTCCCATCATTTTATTGCTGACATTGCTAAGTTTTATGCTAATGGTTTCTTATCTCGTACTTCTCTCTTGTGAAACTCTCTTCCAACCTCTTGGTTTCCTGTAAACTATGATCTTCAACCATTTAGATGCAATGTCAATTGTCATCTTCTGTCCCCTTGAATACCGGTCTTTTAATGTCCTCTCTCTTTTCAACGGTGTCTCCTTGTGTCTTAGCGATTTTATCACTTTGCCTGGCGTGAAGGGATTAAACAACGTTATTGAAAGATTTTTTTAAAGTTATTTGTTTTAATCATTTTATCTCATGCAAGGCAATGAAGCCACTAAGACGCAATAGGTTACTCAGTGTGAAAGAATGTAAGCAAAAAAAAAAAAGGAATTATGAAAACAGAAGATAACGATTTATATTGCATTTAAAATCTTTAAAGATATAAGTTGACCGGAAAACAAGAGGTAGGAAAAGATTTCCCAAGCGAGAATTGCGAGAGAAGGAACTGTTAGCATAGAACTTACAGTTAAATCTAGTTACATATAACCATAAGTACGCGAGCATTACTGATTAACAATTATTACGCAGAGCATATTCATTATTTTCACAAAAATTCCTTATAAAAATCTCCAATATTGCGTATGACGGAGTATCATTTGGAATTCTTTTGCATTCATTTGGCATTATTATTATTATTATTATTATTATTATTATTATTATTATTATTATTATTAACTTGACACAAGGTCATTTTTACTGTAAGCAATTCAAAAATGCCTCAGGTAATTGGTATAAATAAAAATATCTAGGGATACTGTGATCTTCCTTTTCAAGTGCAATGGAACGGTGTCGTACGAAAAGCAGAACCCCAGGTGGCAAGGTGTGTTGCCGAGAAGGATTGACAAAGATCAAGAAAATGGCTTCGGCATGACTTGAGGGCAATTATGGAGATCAACGCAGCTGAATAATAGTTGGAAACTGTGATAGCTTTTTATGACATAAGCGAGTTTACCCACTAGGCAAAAGTGTAATGAGTGCCTATTCTTTTATCCAGTAACCCGTAATTTCGTTCACTTCTGATTTAAATGTTAAAGACGTCCTTTTTATCAATTCACTCCCAAGCAAGGCAATTAAGCCACTAAGACGCAAGAGGTGACCGAGTGTTAGAGAATATTAGGAAAAAATCTATTAAGGAGAGAGGACAATAAAAGAATAAGGATTTGGCAGACAGAAGATAAAGATTGACATTGTATTTAAATTTTGGAAGATCAGTGTTGACTGGGAAGTAAAAAGCCGGAAGAGATTTCCACAAGCGAGAAGTGCGATAGAAAAGAACATCTTCGTCTATACGGAGATTCTGATTTTAGTGTGTTTCATGTATCGTTAAGTAACGGCGAAGAGAGGTTTTATTTTGCCAAGTATTGAAACTTGAGTATATGGGGACTGTCACAGAATCTTCCATTTTTCTTCTCAGGGTTTTTTTTTATACACATATGAAAATAAATGGTAATGAAATTGAAAATTAATGTTTTTGGTTGAAATCTTTAGAGGTCAGTAATCAGGGGTCAGTAATCATATCAGTAATTAAGCTGAACGAGGCTCGTCAATTCAATAATTGCTTTTAATTCTTTTTAATATGAAAATAAATTTTAAATGTGTGGTATAAAAAATATTAAAGCTTGTGCCGGAATTGGTTAAGTTTGTTGAGGAGTATTTAGTAATGACAACTTTCTGGCTACACTTGCAGCTAATCTGACCGCGAATTCTGCAGCCCTGTATTCCTTTGGGTCTTGTACGTACGGCCAAGAGTGGGGCCATTAACATTCTGGGTAGCGCACCATTAACCAGGAGAGGTCACTCTAGTCTCCACACGAAAGGGATGGGTGTTGAGTAAAGAGGGTTCTACCTTTATCGCATGAGATAAATGCATGCCTACAAAATGTAGTGATATGATCATGTACGTTTCGGAATTTGCTCAAACATGGGAATAAGAATGAATATCTAAAGAATTACGTGCAATTAATAAGATATTTTATTGTCTCAGCAAAACTAAATGGAAAGAATAAAAGAAAGAGTAAATAAAGGTGTGTATGTAGAGATGTTCGTCTATTACGTATTTGTGTCGAGACTGAAAATGCACACAGAAATAAAATAAACACCAGTACACTTACAATCATTACAAAATCTACTTCTAAGCATAAACAACAAAGAACCTAGTGATGAGGAGGTTAAGATATATATATATATATATATATATATATATATATATATATATATATATATATATATATATATATGAAAATTTCTCAAATTTAACTTTTAGAGAAGACAATATTTGTAAATAAATGACAATAAGAAAACAGTAATTGCTGACGCGTTTCGTCCTAATGCGGACTTTTTCAAAGCAAGAAACGAAAATTTCATTACTTATTATTTCGTTTCTTGCTTTGAAAAAGTCCGCATTAGGACGAAACGCGTCAGCAATTACTGTTTTCTTATTGTCATTTATTTACAAATATATATATATATATAAGATATATATATATATATATATATATATATATATATATAAAAATTAAAGAATAATAAAGCACCACTTGAGATTGAGAACCTAGTGATGAGGAGGTTAAGATATATATATATATATATATATATATATATATATATATATATATATATATATATATATATAAATTAAAGAATAATAAAGAGCCACTTGAGATTGAGGTTGGACTTTTGGAAATAGCTTACCTTATCCACGAAATCAATAAAAAGTTTCTCCATTTTATGAATGAAGTCTGGTATCAAAAGCTCATCTCAAAGTAGAGGGGGGATATCTCGCATTAATGCACCTTGGAAACAAAGACAAGGAGGAAATGAGAACCCAAATCTGTTTAATCGTCTTTTAGACTCTTCTTCGTGCATTTTTAAGCACATATATGAAGAGATGGGCACCGGTCATTTAAGAATTCCATACCGTAGCCAAAACGAATCCTTTGTTGGAAAACAACGTTCCTGTTTTCTCTCTGGGGGCCAGCGTACAAATGATGAGGGAGCTATTCTGATGACATAGGCATTCTTAGTTGGGATAAGAATGAACTTGAGCAAAAAACAATCAACATCCTTTACCAAGTGTTCCAAGAATTACGACTCAAGATGAACCATTCCGAATCAAAAAGTATGATCTGGAATTGAAATGAAAACAATAATGGCTGAATCCATAATGAAAAAGCAATATGTGGAATTAGTAAATACTAAACACTGAAAATGCCTGGATGTATGGATCAGTTATAACAAATTTAATATAGGGGATACGAAAATTGAACATAGTTAATGGTTGCAACAGTGTGTAGAGAACAAAAAGAAGACAAGGCGCGACTTCCAAAAAGGAGACGTGATAAAAATCAACGTCATTTGGTGCTTGGAACTTAGAGAAAAGTTAACATCTTTCAATGTATTAAGGTTTTCATGCTTATTCTTGCCATCTGCCCAGCACGAATAGTAATGATGTTTGGATGGCAATCTATAGGAGTGAGTACATGCATGCAATATAGCGAAATAAATACAACCATGAAGAATACAAAGTAAAGCTAAAACGTGCACGGCATTGCAAATAATTTATAAAACCGTCTAAAATATATGAACCAAAGACGGAAATATTTGTCTGCTAGATTCCACATTCAGAATCTGGTTATTCTTTTAATGTATTGTTATTGTCCATTTCTAAAATGGGAAAGTCACTCTCTCTGTTTCATTGCTAAAACCATCTGAAGAGTGGACAGAACAATTAAAATAGGTCGCCTACGAAACTCTAGGGTCGAGGTGCTGAATATAACATCAATCAACTAAGTGAATAAATACAAATGAAATAAACACACACACACATTCATATATATATATATATATATATATATATATATATATATATATATATAATAGTTTAGATTATATATATATATATATATATATATATATATATATATGTATATATATATATATATATAATAGTTTAGATTATATAAAAAATAAAATAAAATAAAATATGAAATTCCCAGCAGCCCTCGTTCGTGCGCATGTGTAGTTGCAACAATGACAAATTTATTCCGATGAAGTTCTTTTTCCACATTCTCACACACACACACATATATATATATATGTGTGTGTGTGTGTGAGAATGTGGAAAAAGAACTTCATCGGAATATATATATATATATATATATATATATATATATATATATATATATATATATATATATATATATATATATATATATATATATATATATGTGTGTGTGTGTGTGAAATGTGTATGCATATATATGTATATATATATATATATATATATATACAGTGCTGTTCGATAAAAATGACTCACCTGATTTTTTTACTAAATGTTCTCTTCTCCGATGAAACGAAAGTTGAGCTAAATTCAAAGGATAAGCGATCTAAAATCCGAAGAAGAAGCTTTGAAAGCTTTTTGAATTTAGCAGTAAGTACTGTCAAGCATCCGTTCAGTATAATGTTCTGGGGATGCATTTCTTTTCATGGAACTGTTTTCTTAAAACCTATTGAAAAAGACCTCAGGAGCGAGCAGTACAAGAGAATTTTAGAGTCTTGTCTGCTCCCTTCTGCTGAAAGGGAGCAAATCGGCCTCACCAAGCTCATTTTTATGTAGGATAATGCTCCCTGTCACAAATCAAAATTGATAAAGGAATACTTTGATGAGAAGCAGGTGAGTGTTATGACATGGCCGCCCCAATCTCCTGACCTCAACCCCATAGAAAACTTATAGAGCATTATAAAGTACAGGCTCTCGAGAAAGCAGTTGAGCAACAAAGAGGATTTGATTGTGAATTTCATATCCGAATGCAATTCAATGCTTGGAGATAAGAAAAAGGGTTGAAATGGTTATTCAAAATAAAGGAGGACCTATAGATTATTAAATATTTCGAACAAAATTACCTATTATAAATAAATTATACCTCTATTATTCTTTATTTAAAGCTGTTCGGTTATGATTCTATTGATTACTAGTTGCAGGAAATAAGTGAGTCACTTTTTTTTGCACAGAGTTCTCCCCTAAATCTCATTTATATCCAAAATTATAATTATCAATTGAATACCTTAGGGCGAGTAAACTTTTTTACTAGGTGGTCGGGAAGGGGTCTTTATATTAGGAAGATTAAAAATTAGTTAGACGCCAAAAACAATAGGCGAAAAATTTTTAAGTAAAAAAAAATCAGGTGAGTCACTTTTATCGAACAGCACTATATATATATATATATATATATATATATATATATATATATATATATATATATATATATATATATATATGTGTGTGTATGTGTGTGTGTGTGTGCGTGCAATATTTTTATATATATTATTTACGTGCGTGTATGTATGTTTGCGTAAGTATGAGTGGCGTTCGGACGACAATTTTTCCTCCCACTACTATAAAAACACCGATATACGCAACCATATATAAATCCAAAATTTAAAAATTAATCAGTTTGTCGTTCGCAAATAGCGTGAAACCCAGGGTCACAAACTCACACCAATCCAATATATATATATATATATATATATATATATATATATATATATATATATATATATATATATATATATATATATATATATATATATATATATGGGTGGAACATGTATGGAAAAAAAGACTTCATCGGACTAAATTTGTTATGTTGATTCGACTACACATGCGCACCAATGAGGGGTGCTGGGAATTATATATATATATATTTTTTATATAATCTACACGATTTCATTTGGATTCGTTTTCTTTATCTTTTTGGTTCCATTACTTTTGCTATTAGATATCTCCCACTGTGTGATAATAGAAGATCTACCAGGAGTGGTGAAATTTTGCGAGAGCCGGGTCGCAAATTTAGTAATGCTTTAGTTGCTTACCGTAAAGAGACTAACCACAATTTTGACATAAAAATGCTACTCCGATCAAAGAAGAAAACAATTCACTAAAATGAAAATGTTTAGAGAGTGCCTTGATAGCAAGGTCATCCACAGTAAAATTTCGTCTAGGTTCTTACAACTTTTCACCATTCTTGGCAAAGGAGATGAGAAAATGAGGGAAAGGAGAAATAACCACTACATTCTACACAAACACATATAGATAAAAGAAAAGAAACTCAACCTAACTCCAATAAATAAATCATAAAATATTTTTTAACTTAATATAAAAATATCGAAAATGAGAAAATCGGGAGTCAATTCCTGAAACTTCCTGACGAGTGGTCCGAACGATTACAAAAAGATTTGCCTACGAAACTCTGGAATCAGGATGGTGTATATATCATCAATCAGCTCAGTGACAAATCTTATATTTGTATTAATCCTACACACACATATATATATATATATATATATATATATATATATATATATATATATATATATATATATATATATATATATATATATATACATACTCGACTCTCCCGCCGAATTCGACATATGAGAATCAAGCTGATCAATTCTTAGGTACAGACGGACCGACAGCCCGGCACCAGCACATGAGATTTGATTATAGCGGTGAAGGTTTTGTGCAGAAACACCCACACTATTTGAAGGGCCTAATACAGAGACCTGGTGCACTATGTGCCACAGGGTCCCCAAACGACCCACCACAGCTTTTGAATTCAGAGTTGTTCTTCTCCAAGACCAGTTGCCATCCAACGCTATAGAACTATAGCACGTAAGTTAATGTAATGCATTCGACTGGAATTCGAACTCGGCTTTCCGATTCCTCAACCCAAACTGCTAACCATTATTACTCCACTGTGCCTCTCATATATATATATATATATATATATATATATATATATATATATATATATATATATATATTAGAAATTTCATATATATATATATATATATATATATATATATATATATATTAGAAATTTCATATATATATATGAATTTCATAGATTTTCATCATAATCCTTTTTTCTTTTAAAGAAAAGATAATTAACATTTATAACTAAATATTTTTTAATAAATCTATCTTTCATTATATATATATATATATATATATATATATATATATATATATATATATATATATATATATATAGGGTGTGATATAACGATATATAAGTTTGTGTAATTTTTAACAACCAGTATTTAGAAAAATATGACAAACTGGAAAGGTTTTTGTGCCGCGTTTCAACAATTAAGAATTCATAGGGTGCCCATAAAGTCTCTTTACAATTTAACAAAAATATAATACAAACGCAACAGATGTGGCATCCCAACTAGGTGACCTTAAACCAACCATTATTATCCAGCAAGATATTGCAACACCACATTAGGGACTGCATGTTTGTGGGTTCCTAACCCAAATATTTCCCGACCCTTGGATTTGAAGAGATGGCCCAATTCCCTGGCCACCTCGTTCACCAGATATCCCTCTACTAGACTTCTTTCTATAGGATTATGTTAAAGATATCGTGTATCGAACAAAGATACATCACTGATCTAAAGCAAAAGATCACTGATACCATTGTCACCATTGATGAGGCTATGCTACAGCGAACATGGCAAGAAATCGTTTACCGTCTTGATATACTTCCTGCAGCTAATGGTGCCCATATAGAAGTGTATTAAATTCGTTAAACAAATTTCACTATCTACTCCTTATTTTGTAACAATTTCCACATGTTTCTCTGTTTATTTGCTTTTGCAATAAATTCTTTAAATTGTAAAGAGACTCTATAGACATCCTGTGTATTTTCTATTGCTATATATACATATATATTTTAAAAAATTAATGCATTTTTTAATCTGACCATATTTTTATTGCTATAAATATTATATTTAGTGGTCATACGTATTTGGGTAGATATTCCTATTTGTCTTTCTTTTTGAAACAGTAAAATTAATGCTAGAGAAGTCCTACTCAAGAGAATGTGCCTCCTTTCTCTATCGTTAGACCGGTTAACATCAATTTCCTTATTAAAATAATAGTAAAAAAACTTGGATATTTACTCAAAGACGTTTACCCACTAAATATAACATTTATAAAAATTTAAAAAATAAACTTTTATTACGTAATATATATATATATATATATATATATATATATATATATATATATATATATATATATATATATATATAACCTAAAGAGCCAGGTAAACCTACCTAGGTTTCACCTAAACGGATCGTCATTTTTACGCTGACGATCCGTTTAGGTGAAACCTAGGTAGGTTTACCTGGCTCTTTAGGTTGATATTAGGTTTGCTTTACTTCGTGTATTGAGCACTTTACATAGGTACCTTTACTCGTTTTGGAGTTTTTTTTCTTTGGACTCTGAGCTTGAACTCTGGACGATTGTTTTCTCAATTTCATGTTCTTAGTTCTTTTCCCTGGGGCACTGGTTTGTTCTACTACAAGCCGATATACCCAAGGTTTTTCAAAGCGAGTACCTATATATATATATATATATATATATATATATATATATATATATATTAATAATATTAGTGGTTAATACACACACACACACACACACATACATATATATATATATATATATAAATATATCAAATTCCAAGAGGATAGAATCCAGGTAGAACCCAATGTCCAGGACATATGTAGAATTAATTGTAGAATTACTACAAGTAAAAGGTTTGTCTCTTAGCTGTCTTATATTATCTTCAGCATTCCGACCCCAGAGGTTCGTAGATCGACCCTTCGGAAATTACTCCGTTCACTGGTCGTGGATATCAGCAGTTGACTAACTTCTCGTTTTTTCTTTTTTATATGCACTTTTCATTGGTGCAAGTTTTTTTTCATAGCGTATGTGTATGTGTGTGCGTCTGCATGAGTTCGTACGCGTGTGCGTGTGCCCATACGCCCGTTTGTGCGTACGTGTAGAATGTTATTATTTGTCCTTTTCGTCGTTTTTTTTTGTACACTTACACTCTTAAAATTTTCTCTCTTTCCCCCTCCTATTTTCAATTTTGACTTCCGGTTTTCTAGACTAGAATTAATACAATTGATCATTTATCTGATTGATGTTATAAACAGCACCCTGACTTTTGAGTTTCGTTAGCGAATCTTTTTGTAATCGTCCGGCCCTCTTTTCAGGAGGTTTCAGATATATATGCATACATATATATTTCTGATTACTTCAAACGCTGTTTTGTTGTAGACGCTTTGTTTGTTTTTTTTTTTTTTTAGAGTGTATTACGACTACCGGTCAGCGCATTCAAGATACATGCGCCCTCCTTTATAGGAGAAACCTGATTCGCCACCTGATTCGCTGTGCTTTAGACCTCGAAGTCACTGAGAATATCACAGCTCAGCAAGTTTCAATACTATACGGCATAATATGGTTAATACCCTGTCCTCAAACAACGTTCTTTTTAAAAACACAGCTAATCAGTTCAAACACACAATATGGTTTTAGTTTTCTTTTTGTGTATAATGTAATTTAATACAAGATACGTGTTTATTTTTTACAATTAGTGCTATAAATTCTATGTTCGCCATATTGTTAAATCTGCAAAAGATTTATTCCTTTTTTTCTTTATTCGTAAAAAATCGTTCCGTCAGGTGTTTTGAATATTGGAAAAGATCTCTCATATTAGTAAATATTTGTTAGAGAAACAAAGAACGACAGAGACGTAAAAGTAATTTCACGCCCCGCTCCGAGTCAAGGCAGTCTAAGCTTTAAAGAAAATGGAAATAAGAAGGAAACTTAACATTAGGAAAAGTTGAAATTTCTACAGCACCTAATTAGGATAGAGGGCTTCGAGTTTCTGATACTCACATTGTAGAGAGACATAATCGCCAATATCCTGAAGGGACATGGCACATAAAAGAACTGAAAAATTTGAAAAATGATTAACAAAAAAAAAAAAAAAATAAAAACTGAACCAGAATTGGTCGAATGCATTATTTCTGAACCCGATGCATTTTTGACTGATAATGAAAATTGTTGTGGATTCCGGGATGAATCCGATATCAATGAATAACAAACGCCAGGAATGGATAAGGAAAATAAATGTATTAACGTAATAATACAAACTGGTAATACGGGTTAGTAGATCCAGGAAAGCGGGTTAGTAGCACTAATATATATACAGTCTTGGTATTGAAGTATCGCGGATGGCTCCTTACTGAGTCTACGTGCTCGCTAACTGTGACGCTTGCCGCCGTCTCTGTGTGTGACTTACTCTACTACTACTGAACTCTACTACTCTTCTGTCGTTCCATCTCGACTCCTTTCACTCAACGTATTGCCGGGTATTCACTGGCAGTAGTATATGTATACACTGGGTGAGTCCATTTGTGTGAAAAGGGGAGACCCCTTAACAAAAACGATACTTCACCATTTTTTAATAAGGATGACTGAAGAGTTAATTTTATTTGTGAAGGAAGGCAAGAAAGACAAAGGAAAACAACACATAACCTACTTAGAGAGCTAGAAGTAGAATGAGTTTGCTTAAATGGATGCTGGAACAGGTTATAGAAGAATTAATAAAAAAGACAAAATTTATTGAGAGCTTCAAAGGATAGGAAATTGTGGGGAGGCATGATCGCCAACGTCCTAACGGGACAGATCACATAAAAGAAGAATGAGTTTGGTTAAATGGATGGAGAAACAGAGTTTAGGGGAATTAAGAAAAATGACAAAATTTATTGAGTGCTACAAAGGATAGGAAATTGTGGAGAGCCATGATGGCCAAAGTTGTAACGGGACAGAGCACATAAAAAAAGAAGTGTGAGCTTGATTAAATGGTTGGTAGAACAGGGTTTAGGCCCAATAACTAAAAGACAAAATTTATTGAGAGCTACAAAGGATAGGAAAATGTGGAGAGCCATGATTGCCAAAGTTGTAAAGAGACAGATCACATAAAAGAAGAAGAAGTATGAGCTTGATTAAATGGTTGGTAGAACAGGGTTTAGGCACAATAACAAAATGACAAAATTTATTGAGTGCTACAAAGGATAGGAAATTGTGGAGAGCCATGATGGCCAAAGTTCTAAAGGGACAGAGCACATAAAAGAAGTATGAGCTTGATTAAATGGTTGGTAGAACAGGGTTTAGGCGCAATAACAAAAAGACAAAATTTATTGAGAGCTACAAAGGATAGGAAAATGTGGAGAGCCATGATTGCCAAAGTTGTAAAGAGACAGAGCACATAAAAGAAGAAGTATGAGCTTGATTAAATGGTTGGTAGAACAGGGTTTAGGCACAATAACAAAATGACAAAATTTATTGAGTGCTACAAAGGATAGGAAATTGTGGAGAGCCATGATGGCCAAAGTTCTAAAGGGACAGAGCACATAAAAGAAGTATGAGCTTGATTAAATGGTTGGTAGAACAGGGTTTAGGCGCAATAACAAAAAGACAAAATTTATTGAGAGCTACAAAGGATAGGAAAATGTGGAGAGCCATGATTGCCAAAGTTGTAAAGAGACAGATCACATAAAAGAAGAAGAAGTATGAGCTTGATTAAATGGTTGGTAGAACAGGGTTTAGGCACAATAACAAAATGACAAAATTTATTGAGTGCTACAAAGGATAGGAAATTGTGGAGAGCCATGATGGCCAAAGTTCTAAAGGGACAGAGCACATAAAAGAAGTATGAGCTTGATTAAATGGTTGGTAGAACAGGGTTTAGGCGCAATAACAAAAAGACAAAATTTATTGAGAGCTACAAAGGATAGGAAAATGTGGAGAGCCATGATTGCCAAAGTTGTAAAGAGACAGAGCACATAAAAGAAGAAGTATGAGCTTGATTAAATGGTTGGTAGAACAGGGTTTAGGCACAATAACAAAATGACAAAATTTATTGAGTGCTACAAAGGATAGGAAATTGTGGAGAGCCATGATGGCCAAAGTTCTAAAGGGACAGAGCACATAAAAGAAGTATGAGCTTGATTAAATGGTTGGTAGAACAGGGTTTAGGCGCAATAACAAAAAGACAAAATTTATTGAGAGCTACAAAGGATAGGAAAATGTGGAGAGCCATGATTGCCAAAGTTGTAAAGAGACAGAGCACATAAAAGAAGAAGTATGAGCTTGATTAAATGGTTGGTAGAACAGGGTTTAGGCACAATAACAAAATGACAAAATTTATTGAGTGCTACAAAGGATAGGAAATTGTGGAGAGCCATGATGGCCAAAGTTCTAAAGGGACAGAGCACATAAAAGAAGTATGAGCTTGATTAAATGGTTGGTAGAACAGGGTTTAGGCGCAATAACAAAAAGACAAAATTTATTGAGAGCTACAAAGGATAGGAAAATGTGGAGAGCCATGATTGCCAAAGTTGTAAAGAGACAGAGCACATAAAAGAAGAAGTATGAGCTTGATTAAATGGTTGGTAGAACAGGGTTTAGGCGCAATAACAAAAAGACAAAATTTATTGAGAGCTACAAAGGATAGGAAAATGTGGAGAGCCATGATTGCCAAAGTTGTAAAGAGACAGAGCACATAAAAGAAGAAGTATGAGCTTGATTAAATGGTTGGTAGAACAGGGTTTAGGCGCAATAACAAAAAGACAAAATGTATTGAGAGCTACAAAGGATAGGAAAATGTGGAGAGCCATGATTGCCAAAGTTGTAAAGAGACAGAGCACATAAAAGAAGAAGTATGAGCTTGATTAAATGGTTGGTAGAACAGGGTTTAGGCACAATAACAAAATGACAAAATTTATTGAGTGCTACAAAGGATAGGAAATTGTGGAGAGCCATGATGGCCAAAGTTCTAAAGGGACAGAGCACATAAAAGAAGTATGAGCTTGATTAAATGGTTGGTAGAACAGGGTTTAGGCGCAATAACAAAAAGACAAAATTTATTGAGAGCTACAAAGGATAGGAAAATGTGGAGAGCCATGATTGCCAAAGTTGTAAAGAGACAGAGCACATAAAAGAAGAAGTATGAGCTCGATTAAATGGTTGGTAGAACAGGGTTTAGGCACAATAACAAAATGACAAAATTTATTGAGTGCTACAAAGGATAGGAAATTGTGGAGAGCCATGATGGCCAAAGTTCTAAAGGGACAGAGCACATAAAAGAAGTATGAGCTTGATTAAATGGTTGGTAGAACAGGGTTTAGGCGCAATAACAAAAAGACAAAATTTATTGAGAGCTACAAAGGATAGGAAAATGTGGAGAGCCATGATTGCCAAAGTTGTAAAGAGACAGAGCACATAAAAGAAGAAGTAGGAGCTTGATTAAATGGTTGGTAGAACAGGGTTTAGGCGCAATAACAAAAAGACAAAATTTATTGAGAGCTACAAAGGATAGGAAAATGTGGAGAGCTATGATTGCCAAAGTTGTAAAGAGACAGAGCACATAAAAGAAGAAGAAGTATGAGCTTGATTAAATGGTTGGTAGAACAGGGTTTAGGCACAATAACAAAATGACAAAATTTATTGAGAGCTACAAAGGATAGGAAAATGTGGAGAGCCATGATTGCCAAATTTGTAAAGAGACAGAGCACATAAAAGAAGAAGTATGAGCTTGATTAAATGGTTGGTAGAACAGGGTTTAGGCACAATAACAAAATGACAAAATTTATTGAGTGCTACAAAGGATAGGAAATTGTGGAGAGCCATGATTGCCAAAGTTGTAAAGAGACAGAGCACATAAAAGAAGAAGTATGAGCTTGATTAAATGGTTGGTAGAACAGGGTTTAGGCACAATAACAAAATGACAAAATTTATTGAGTGCTACAAAGGATAGGAAATTGTGGAGAGCCATGATGGCCAAAGTTCTAAAGGGACAGAGCACATAAAAGAAGTATGAGCTTGATTAAATGGTTGGTAGAACAGGGTTTAGGCGCAATAACAAAAAGACAAAATTTATTGAGAGCTACAAAGGATAGGAAAATGTGGAGAGCCATGATTGCCAAAGTTGTAAAGAGACAGAGCACATAAAAGAAGAAGTATGAGCTCGATTAAATGGTTGGTAGAACAGGGTTTAGGCACAATAACAAAATGACAAAATTTATTGAGTGCTACAAAGGATAGGAAATTGTGGAGAGCCATGATGGCCAAAGTTCTAAAGGGACAGAGCACATAAAAGAAGTATGAGCTTGATTAAATGGTTGGTAGAACAGGGTTTAGGCGCAATAACAAAAAGACAAAATTTATTGAGAGCTACAAAGGATAGGAAAATGTGGAGAGCTATGATTGCCAAAGTTGTAAAGAGACAGAGCACATAAAAGAAGAAGAAGTATGAGCTTGATTAAATGGTTGGTAGAACAGGGTTTAGGCACAATAACAAAATGACAAAATTTATTGAGAGCTACAAAGGATAGGAAAATGTGGAGAGCCATGATTGCCAAATTTGTAAAGAGACAGAGCACATAAAAGAAGAAGTATGAGCTTGATTAAATGGTTGGTAGAACAGGGTTTAGGCACAATAACAAAATGACAAAATTTATTGAGTGCTACAAAGGATAGGAAATTGTGGAGAGCCATGATGGCCAAAGTTGTAAAGAGACAGAGCACATAAAAGAAGAAGTATGAGCTTGATTAAATGGTTGGTAGAACAGGGTTTAGGCACAATAACAAAATGACAAAATTAATTGAGTGCTACAAAGGATAGGAAATTGTGGAGAGCCATGATGGCCAAAGTTCTAAAGGGACAGAGCACATAAAAGAAGTATGAGCTTGATTAAATGGTTGGTAGAACAGGGTTTAGGCGCAATAACAAAAAGACAAAATTTATTGAGAGCTACAAAGGATAGGAAAATGTGGAGAGCTATGATTGCCAAAGTTGTAAAGAGACAGAGCACATAAAAGAAGAAGAAGTATGAGCTTGATTAAATGGTTGGTAGAACAGGGTTTAGGCCCAATAACTAAAAGACACAATTTATTGAGAGCTACAAAGGATAGGAAAATGTGGAGAGCCATGATTGCCAAAGTTGTAAAGAGACAGAGCACATAAATGAAGAAGAAGTATGAGCTTGATTAAATGGTTGGTAGAACAGGGTTTAGGCGCAATAACAAAAAGACAAAATTTATTGAGAGCTACAAAGGATAGGAAAATGTGGAGAGCCATGATTGCCAAAGTTGTAAAGAGACAGAGCACATAAAAGAAGAAGAAGTATGAGCTTGATTAAATGGTTGGTAGAACAGGGTTTAGGCGCAATAACAAAAAGACAAAATTTATTGAGAGCTACAAAGGATAGGAAAATGTGGAGAGCCATGATTGCCAAATTTGTAAAGAGACAGAGCACATAAAAGAAGAAGTAGGAGCTTGATTAAATGGTTGGTAGAACAGGGTTTAGGCCCAATAACTAAAAGACAAAATTTATTGAGAGCTACAAAGGATAGGAAAATGTGGAGAGCCATGATTTCCAAAGTTGTAAAGAGACAGAGCACATAAAAGAAGAAGTATGAGCTTGATTAAATGGTTGGTAGAACAGGGTTTAGGCACAATAACAAAATGACAAAATTTATTGAGTGCTACAAAGGATAGGAAATTGTGGAGAGCCATGATGGCCAAAGTTCTAAAGGGACAGAGCACATAAAAGAAGTATGAGCTTGATTAAATGGTTGGTAGAACAGGGTTTAGGCGCAATAACAAAAAGACAAAATTTATTGAGAGCTAAAAAGGATGGGAAAATGTGGAGAGGCATGATCGCCAACGTCCTAACGGGACAGATCACATAAAAGAAGAAGAAGAATGAGTTTGGTTAAATGGATGGTGTAACAGGGTTTAGGAGAATTAACAAAAAAGACAAAATTTATTGAGCGCTACAAAGTATAGGAAATAGTGATCGTCTACGTCCTGAGAGGGCACAGCACATAAAGAAGAAATCTGGCGAGTCTTGACCTTTTGTACCAAATACAAGTGCCGCCCGTGGAAATTTTTTTCTTTAGAAAATAATTGTTTCGGTTCAAATAAATGTTCCGCTGGTAATTTTTATATACGTTTAATAAACGTACCACTACAGATAATAGTGCTGGCAAAAGCTTTGACAAAAATATTAGCGTACCGGGGTGGGGGTGTTGAAGTAATTAATTTAATCCTGCCGGTACTTGTATTTGTTACTAGTGTAAGTGGTATGAGTAATCTCTACTAAGCATGGAAAACAAAATGAGAACAATGTAAGCAGTTGGTTTAATAAAGTGTTCAGTTAAGATTTCCAAGAAAGTTCAATGTAAGTCGTTGATTGAATAAAGTGTTCAGTTAAGATTTCCAAGAAAGTTCAATGTAAGTCGTTGATTGAATAAAGTGTTCAGTTAAGATTTCCAAGAAAGTTCAATGTAAGTCGTTGATTGAATAAAATGTTCGGTTAGGATTTCCAAGAAAGTTCAATGTCAGTCGTTGATTGAATAAAGTGTTCAGTTAAGATTTCCAAGAAAGTTCAATGTAAGTCGTTGATTGAATAAAGTGTTCAGTTAAGATTTCCAAGAAAGTTCAATGTAAGTCGTTGATTGAATAAAGTGTTCAGTTAAGATTTCCAAGAAAGTTCAATGTAAGTCGTTGATTGAATAAAATGTTCGGTTAGGATTTTCAAGAAAGTTCAATGTAAGTCGTTGATTGAATAAAGTGTTCAGTTAAGATTTCCAAGAAAGTTCAATGTAAGTCGTTGATTGAATAAAGTGTTCAGTTAAGATTTCCAAGAAAGTTCAATGTAAGTCGTTGATTGAATAAAGTGTTCAGTTAAGATTTCCAAGAAAGTTCAATGTAAGTCGTTGATTGAATAAAGTGTTCAGTTAAGATTTCCAAGAAAGTTCAATGTCAGTCGTTGATTGAATAAAGTGTTCAGTTAAGATTTCCAAGAAAGTTCAATGTAAGTCGTTGATTGAATAAAGTGTTCAGTTAAGATTTCCAAGAAAGTTCAATGTAAGTCGTTGATTGAATAAAGTGTTCAGTTAAGATTTCCAAGAAAGTTCAATGTAAGTCGTTGATTGAATAAAGTGTTCAGTTAAGATTTCCAAGAAAGTTCAATGTAAGTCGTTGATTGAATAAAGTGTTCAGTTAAGATTTCCAAGAAAGTTCAATGTAAGTCGTTGATTGAATAAAGTGTTCGGTTAGGATTTCCAAGAAAGTTCAATGTCAATCGTTGATTGAATAAAGTGTTCAGTTAAGATTTCCAAGAAAGTTCAATGTCAGTCGTTGATTGAATAAAGTGTTCAGTTAAGATTTCCAAGAAAGTTCAATGTAAGTCGTTGATTGAATAAAGTGTTCAGTTAAGATTTCCAAGAAAGTTCAATGTCAGTCGTTGATTGAATAAAATGTTCGGTTAGGATTTCCAAGAAAGTTCAATGTAAGTCGTTGATTGAATAAAGTGTTCAGTTAAGATTTCCAAGAAAGTTCAATGTAAGTCGTTGATTGAATAAAATGTTCGGTTAGGATTTCCAAGAAAGTTCAATGTAAGTCGTTGATTGAATAAAGTGTTCAGTTAAGATTTCCAAGAAAGTTCAATGTCAGTCGTTGATTGAATAAAATGTTCGGTTAGGATTTCCAAGAAAGTTCAATGTCAGTCGTTGATTGAATAAAGTGTTCAGTTAAGATTTCCAAGAAAGTTCAATGTAAGTCGTTGATTGAATAAAGTGTTCAGTTAAGATTTCCAAGAAAGTTCAATGTAAGTCGTTGATTGAATAAAGTGTTCAGTTAAGATTTCCAAGAAAGTTCAATGTAAGTCGTTGATTGAATAAAGTGTTCAGTTAAGATTTCCAAGAAAGTTCAATGTCAGTCGTTGATTGAATAAAATGTTCGGTTAGGATTTCCAAGAAAGTTCAATGTCAGTCGTTGATTGAATAAAGTGTTCAGTTAAGATTTCCAAGAAAGTTCAATGTAAGTCGTTGATTGAATAAAGTGTTCAGTTAAGATTTCCAAGAAAGTTCAATGTAAGTCGTTGATTGAATAAAGTGTTCAGTTAAGATTTCCAAGAAAGTTCAATGTAAGTCGTTGATTGAATAAAATGTTCGGTTAGGATTTCCAAGAAAGATCAATGTCAGTCGTTGATTGAATAAAGTGTTCAGTTAAGATTTCCAAGAAAGTTCAATGTAAGTCGTTGATTGAATAAAGTGTTCAGTTAAGATTTCCAAGAAAGTTCAATGTAAGTCGTTGATTGAATAAAGTGTTCAGTTAAGATTTCCAAGAAAGTTCAATGTAAGTCGTTGATTGAATAAAATGTTCGGTTAGGATTTCCAAGAAAGTTCAATGTCAGTCGTTGATTGAATAAAGTGTTCAGTTAAGATTTCCAAGAAAGTTCAATGTAAGTCGTTGATTGAATAAAGTGTTCAGTTAAGATTTCCAAGAAAGTTCAATGTAAGTCGTTGATTGAATAAAGTGTTCAGTCGTTGATTGAATAAAGTGTTCAAGAAAGTCAGGGTAAAAAAGTAGACATCTGAAGAAAGTCAGTGGTCCAACGGCCGAAACATTGTGAGTATAACAACCAAGACGAGCCTGCTGGTGGGAATAGCAACAAATATAATAATAATAATCGCGCATCTCAAAAGAATTCCGACAAAAGAACGAAAGCTGTGAATGTGTCAAGGAATTCGTTAAATTATCATTGTGTGTCCCTTATTTTATTCATCTAAAATATGTGGATTATAAAGATTATAAAAAATATGGAATACTTCACGAGTATTTCCTGTTGTTCATTGTAGCCATCTATTATATAAAAGAAATTTGGATCGACACGTAGACAGTCAAAAAAATTCCAATCTATACTGAAAAATTTGAATTACAGATGTTCTGTTATATTCCAGCCGATTAATGAACTCAAATAAAATTCAAAACTTTTGGACAAACAGAAAGTGAAAACCGCCTTTTTTAAGAGAACGCCGAAAAACCTGCACACTGAAGCCCCCAGGGAAAAATAAGAGTCAGAACAGGCTTCATATCTGAATCTTCAAGAATCCAGGTGACTCAACAGGAAATTAATACGCCACAGAACATCACTACCGTATATCCTAAGGAAGGCGATTCAGAATGATTGACTGGCTTATTTTTTACGGGTTGTCAACATTTTTCAGGGTATTGAAAGGCAGAAAATATTTTTAGATTGTAAGAATTTGTCTATATTTCTGAGATGACGTATTATGTACACTATTTACATTATTCGGGCTATTGTCCTCATCTTTCTCGCCATATTTATTACAACGTTTCGTTCCGTTGTACGCTCCGGCATTCTTCAGGTGGTTGGAATGTCGAATTGAACCCTTTATTTCGCTCACTGTGGTAGACTGTTCTAGTCCCACGTGCCTTGTTTTTAATGGATGTCAGTTATCAGTTACCTGTTGATTTCCCTCTGAAAGTTCTCCCTAGAACTCACACTCTTTGGGTCCTGTCACTGGATCTAACTAACGACTTTATCCACTGCGCCATGTGTCCTTGAGAACATCTGTGTATGAATTTCTGGGTATTATAAAACTACTGTCTTCAGCAACCATTTTTTTTTACCAGTGCTCATATTGCAATTTCTGCTGTTATCATTGCATAAACCTAAGTAAT
>OZ038493.1:87105764-87113264 GCA_964036315.1 Acanthosepion esculentum
ATGTGTCTGTTCCATATTTGAAGGAATACATTTTGCGTTTAAATCACTTTTTCTACTTCTTTATATTTTGGTGAGCCCACATTTTGTTTTTTAAATGCAACAAATATAAATAGGAACTAAGTCAGAATGATTATTCTGTGCGACTGAGCCAGCAAATTGTCACCGACTTCTGAAGCGGAAGATCTCAACAAGCGAAGACAACTCTTGCTTAACTGAAACGGAATACGTGACTCTCATAAATCAATAAAAAAAATGTTTGCACACATAAATTTAGTGTTTTTTAAAAATATTTATCAACACATACGATATTTTATAAATTCATTTGTATTATGTATATGAAACACACGCACGTACACATATATGTAATCATATTAACATGACAATTGGATATATGAAATATCTCTCCACACACAGAGACACGCACACGTACACACACACAGAGACACGCAAACGTACACACACACATACACTGGCACACGCAAAGACAGTCAAACACACAGAAACATACACACACTCACGATTAGTTTGAATAGCTATACGGAAGTACACATATAGTTTTGAAAAACATGTTATCATCTTTAAGAACTTTTGATAAATCGAAGTTGACAACTTTTCAGTAAGTTTGAAAATATACATTTTCATATACATACATATACATACATATATATATATATATATATATATATATATATATACTTATATAAATATAAATATAAATATATATATATATATATATATATATATATGTATATATATATATATATATATATATATATATATATATATATATATATATATATGCAAAATCTTCGCCTTTGCATATAGAATATTTAATGTATTGTGTTCACCTGCGTTTATATAAGAATTTTTCAGGAAAGATAGACGTTTAAAATATGCGCTGTTTTCTGTCTATTTATGCAAATAGTTTTACGTATATAAATTCTGCTAAGATATATATATATATATATACAGTTGTGTATGAGGGCATCAATACCTCACTAATACATGCTTAATTTACAAATTCATTTTGTTATGTTTATTTGACTAAAGGTTTTTCTTTTATGCGAACAAAAACTTCCTTTTTTAGATTAGTGAGTATAGAAATTATCCAAATAACTGTACGTTCTGAAATTTTCGGATTGTCTATTAGCCATTTTCAAGAATTTTGATTGTTCTTTTGTAAACAGCCTATAGGATGCTTAAATGTAAATATATTTTTTTAATTATTTCTGAATAAGGCCGGTATATTGCCACTTTCTAAATTTACTAAACCACCTAAGAAAATCACTTGTTCGCATACATGACAAACCTTGACAGAATTACCTGGTCATTCATTTTTCTCTTTCTCTTCCTCGTTCTCTCTCACTATATATATATATATATATATATATATTATATATATATATATATATATATATATATATATATATATATATATATATATATATATATATACTAGCGTTGTAAAAAACATGTAAGAAAATAATCGCAAATACAGATCGATATGTGCACAGTTTAAAAGAATTTAGAGTGTTTTCAACACTTCTCCGACCCCGATATTAATATACTGTATATCCTCATAGGGCACTAACGCAGTTCTGTACCCTCGGATGCATACAATCGTACATTTAGCTAATACCATTTTGCGATACACTGTAGCACGATCCGCAATGCAGCAAGAATAGTAGTCGGGCTAAGAAAATGAGTGAGGCGTTGTTCCATCATGTCTCCTATATTTTCAGTGGAGACAGGTGCCTACTATGCTCAAAATTGATTGTATTTTAGGTTTCGAGATGGCTACTAAAAACTTAGTTCAATGAAAGAGCAAGACGTTTTTCCCCTTGATTTTGTAATATATTTTTATAATCATTAAAAAAGAATGAATTATGTCAAATCATTATATATATATATATATATATATATATATATATATATATATATATATATATATATATAATTGCAAAATAAATGTTTTACAGAATCTATAGTTTATCAATGTATTATTTCACCTATTGAAAATCCAAGTATTAAAAAATGTTATATTGGGAGCACAAAAATTGTTTTAAAAAAATGGTACCAAGATCTTAGTTTCTTCAACAACAATGGGTATCGAAAACAAATATCCCTCTCTAAATATTTTTAACATTTAAAAGAAAAACACACACGGTAAAATGGAAATTATTAAAAAAACGAGAACATGTAGGTCATTAAATGACCCATGTCCTATATGCCTACAAGACTATCTTTTTCACTTCCTTTTTGTCGTATCATTACTTATCTCTTATCTTCATCTATATTCGTATTAATGGATATCTCTTAGAATTATAATATTACACTTTGTAGTTTTCTAACTATATATATATATATATATATATATATATATATATATATATATATATATATTTGTGAAATTTAGGCAGCAATCCTTCTTTCATGCACATTTCATTGCGATTCGTGCCAGTGAGGGAAGTTATTGAGTATATATAAGAGCTTGTTGAGTAGCATGGGTGTCATGTCGGCAGAAATTTTCCAGTAGGAAAATGTTCGCCAGCATCCCGGAGGAATGGCAGCAGAAATGCTAGGGACATACATAACGTGCTTTTTCTGATGAGCGACAGTTATGACTTCTCATTCTAACCCTGCCGATGCCAGAGATTGTGTCTTTCTGTCGTGGGTGAATGTGGGTGCGCGGGTTGAGTAATGGATAAGTGAGTAATCGGCGGGTTGAGCCCAAATTCCAGTCGAGTTCATTGCATTAACTTACGCGCAAACACCCTCGGTAAACGTATGAATGCATCTTTTGTCCAAACTATAGGTTAAATAATAGGTTAGACTGGGCTCTGTAGTCGTAGTTGGTAACCAGTCAAGGAGAAGGACACCTCTGATTTCACAACCTGTTAGGCATGGTGTAGAGAAAAATGGTGATGAGGGGGAAGTCAAAAAGTGCAGTGCGGTGCAGACCAGCTATTTTTTCTTCTTCTTCGTTCGCCTCAAGGAAATGGATTGCGTGACTTCCTTTCTCAGCTTTTACACTGGGCAGTTGTGAAACAGACACTAACTCAGCATACTTCGACTTCCTCTTTGTCCTCTGTCAATCCGTACGTCCAGCTCTATTGCACGCAGTCGGCCAAATGACTTCGGTTCTGTCGTGCTGCTGGCACCCCGCTTTTTATGCTATTCCAATACGGCCAAAATTTGCATGTGTGCAAATATCGTCTCGTTTTGGACGAGATCGGCGCTCATAAATTGTGTCTTCAATAGCGGCCATATTTCTTTTTGTCATCACTTTTCAGGCAAGACACATTCGCGCTCGTTTCAACTTCTGAGGTAAGTCATGTTTTTCGTCACACTTGGGGCTAGTAACTCCTTCCGGTAAAACACACGACTTGCTATGGAAACCAAAACAGCAGTTCTTAGCATGCTTAAAACTTTGACCTCCATAATCCTTAGGGTCAAGAGGGCTTAAGATATGTGGCCCCATACTCATCAGGTGGTCTATGGGAATTGATAACTGTGGCCTCATACTCATCAGGGCGTCTAAAGCACATGTGAGCTGTGGCTCTATATTCATCAGGGCGTTTACAAGACTTGAGAGCTGTGGCCCCATACTCCTCAGGGAGTTTACGTGAGTGAGTTGTGGGTAAATACATGTTAAAATATGCTGCTCTCCAGGCCAATGGCGCACGCACAAATGACTACCAGTTGCATGAAGGCAGAAAATGTTCTCAATTCTACACATTATGTAACTGATTTGATCCTGCAGGTTACACCACCACCACACCGCTCTACACACCTGCGGGTGATAGCCTCATGGCCCCACTGAAGATGTGTACAGCGGTGTGGTGGTGGTGTAACAGAATAGTCTGGCTAGAGACACGCGTATCTATATTTCTGCTGCAAGTAAACGATTCCCAGCATATCTTTGCTATATTTACTCTTAAATGTGCTCTAGTTGCCGTGCAATCTGTCACTGCTGGTCTTAAAATGCGTCGATCTTGGCGAACATCTGTACTACTTGGCCATCCAGAACCTGGTCTATAGTTTAAAGTATGTTCATCTAATCATCGTTGACAACATCGGAACACCGCTAACACGTCACGCATAACATGCGCAACAATCCTCCGGAGGTCTCCCTAATCCGATCACGTTTAAACGTCTTTAATTATACAAAAGGATCACGTAGGCGTCTCTGTGGCATGACATCTGCTTACACCGCAGAAAGAAAAGAAAAAAGTAACCAAATATATATTCGCCGGTCAAGAAATACAAGCAAAAAGAAAAAAAATGATTGGCCATGTATCTGTCTAATGAATTTTTCTATTTTAAAGCAAGAAAATAAGAGAAAATAAAAAATAAAATATAGAATAGATCAACAATTATGCCATATATTTCCAACATCCATTGATATTTATTAGTATTTATATATGGAGATTATCTATCTATCTATCTATCTATCTATCTATCTATCTATCTATCTATCTATCTATCTATCTATCACAGTCTGTTCATATCTATCTATCTATCTATCTATCTATCTATCTATCTATCTATCTATCTATCTCTCTATCTATCTGTCTTTGTCTGTTCATATCTATCTATCTATCTATCTATCTATCTATCTATCTATCTATCTATCTATCTATCTATCTTAGTCTGTTCATATCTATCTATCTATCTATCTATCTATCTATCTATCTATCTATCTGTCTGTCTTTGTTCATATCTATCTATCTATCTATCTATATATGTATCTATCTTAGTCTGTTCATATCTATCTATCTATCTATCTATCTATCTTTGTATGTATCTATGTATCTATCTTAGACTGTTCATATCTATCTATCTATCTTAATGTTAATATATATCTATCTATCTTTATATATATATATATATATATATATATATATATATATATATATATATATATATATATATATATATATATATGTATGTGTGTGTGTGTGTACGCGCGAGTGTGTGTGTGTTTTTGTATGTGCTAATTTAAAGAAACTTACCGCAAGTATCGTCAGACCGCACGTGCTGCTATCTGTTTCCCTCTTGGTCAGAGATGCTAAAATGAACGAATTTTCAACGATTCCAAAAAGAACCTCTGAACCAATTGACATCGTTGTAAAAATGGTGAGTTTTTAATTTCTTTATATATCTTCTGCCTCTTAGAGAGACAAAGTGTGCAGGTGTGTGAGAGAGAGAGAGAGAGAGAGAGAGAGAGAGTGAGAGAGAGAGAGAGAGTGAGTGAGAGAGTGAGTGAATGAGTGAGTATGTCGCAATACTGAAACTATTCATTTATTCCAAGACTCAATTGAACTTGCGGCCATATCGCGGTGAAACATCGGTTCTCGTGCGAATCGCCGAAGTTAGGCAACGTCGACCTTGGTTAGTACCTAGATCGTTTTGGAATACCAGGTACTGTAAGCTTGAATGTGGCGGTGGCGTAATAGTTAATGGCCCAGAAATGGAGATCAGAGTGCCGAGTTCTAATTCCGGTTGGATTCGTTACATTCACTTACGCGCAAATTCGCTTGCGAAAGGTATGATGAATCCATCTCGTCTTCCTCCAACTATGGGTTAAGTAGTAAGACTTGTATCAGTAAACTCAATGTTATGTCCAAAACATTCTAACAATCTAAAAATATTTTCTGGCTTTAAATACCTTGCAGAAGGTTGATAAGCGGTAAAAACATAAATCACGTGAACTATACAAGGCAAGGTAGTGGGTATAGTAGCTAAACCGTCATGGAGATTAAATATAAAAGAACAAATTCTTGGATTGTATGAAATTGTCTTGGATTGTATTACGTTGAAACAAAATGACTTGCCCAGAGAGAAATAAAATATGCATATATAGTAGAAAAAATGAATTAAATCTGAAAATAAACTAATCTTTGTTCTTATATCTTTCTTTTTTGAGTTTTTTTCAGTGGACCAAGACTAGAGGACGCTTGTTACAGAATGTAAAGGCCAGGGCCCAAATGGTCAGAGACTGCCCGGAGTGTCTCGTGGGCGGGGTATTATAACATTGATGGCTTGACTTTGTCTGGGATTTGGATTCGGCGAGAATTCAACAGCAGGCCGCAAGAATTCTGAAGCGTCGATACGCCTCCCACACCCAGGTTAGCGACCGGCTAAGACGACCCACAGAGGGACGATGAGCCAACGCAACGCCCTTCGAGGCCCTTTTAGTCTTGGGGCCCCTTTAGTCCATATTTGTTAATAAGTTTAACTTCTTTTACGTTTCAAATTTGGACATAATCTTCAATACCAATCTCCATCGTTCGAATGCAATTCTGTATTTAACCTTTTCTCGGGTTAATTTTCACTTGTGCAAGAAATGACATCACATATGCTTGAGCTGTTTAAATATGCATTTCTGACACTTTCTTTGTATCCATATTTGCTTGAGAGATGAGCATCTCATCCTAAATGTTTATCTAGTAGTTAATGCACATAGACAGGAATGCCTATATATCTGTACTATAAAAATGTACAGTGAATTCGAGAAAAGAACAAGTCAAAAGACTGCATTCATTTTCTACCTTTCGTTTATTTTGATCGCTTTTTCCCCTCTTACTTTTGATCGACTCATTATAGAATACTGTATATAAGAAAGTGTATTTGAAAAATTTTGCCACGACCTCCCGGGTTCGTTTCGGATTTTTCTCCCGCGTACAACATTCCGGTTTTTGTTTATCACTAACACCTACTGAATTCCAGATAATTTTCGGTGAAGCTATAACAACGAAATACAAAAGCGCAGAATAAAAATGTAAGAAAAATACAGACAGAGTGTGTTTCTGTGTCGGTGAGAAAAGGAAAGACTAAAAATGTTGAGCTAAAAACGACTATTTCTTAAATTATTTTCTCTTTCTCTCTTCCTTTTCTCTTTCTCTCTTCCTTTTCTCTTTCTCTCTTCCTTTTCTCTCTTCTTATCTTCAAATATTTCTTTCTTTTTATTTTTCTATTTCATGAATTTATTGATTTTTTTTCTTTCTTTGATTTTTACACGCACATTTCCTTTACTAAAATATTTCGCCGGAAGTCAGGAAACTGTTGTAACCGGAGGTTTCACCCTGCGTTCTTTGCTTTAGAGAATGGAAGACACAAGAAAAACTTTTCCAAACGTCCATTTGCGCACTATTTATCCAGTTTTAATTTTTTTTTTGATTTTTCTACCGCCAGAAGTGACGACATTACAGCTACACATTAACTGGAGATAGACTTTTTTTTTCTCCGTTTTACTTGTGCGAATGGAAGAAAGCAATAAGAATGCTGGACGGAAAGACGAAATGAGAAAAAAGACGATAGAGAAACAGAAGGAACAAAATGAAAGGAAATATAAAGAAGAAGGAAAGGAAAGGAAGAAGAAACGAACGAAAAGAACGAAGGAAAACTAATAAAAACAAGAAAGGAGGAAGTAAAACAAAACTGAAAGAAAAGAATGAACTCGTAAAATGAAAATAAGGATGGCTGAAAACGATGAGT
>OZ038493.1:87118264-87130764 GCA_964036315.1 Acanthosepion esculentum
TTCAAATGAGGTGATGTTGTAGAGATTGAAAGAAAGATTAACCCCGTCAATATGGCGGATGAATAAAACATTTCACAGCCAACGTCTAACAAAGTGAACCTAGTCAGAAAAAATCGTGTCGGTTAGTGTTATTCAGACTGAAGATAGCACTAATTCCAGACACTTTTCGTTTATTGCTGCTTTCAGTTTGTGTAACTGGGAGCAGTACTTGTTCGAATCAGTTCTCGGAAGAAGTTTCTCGCTGACGAATCTCTTTTTCAATCCTACCATGTGCATAACACCATCACCTGAGGATAAAGGACGGGTTTGGTCATGGTTATTGATGGGTTATTTTGCAATTTCGATATACATAGCTGAATGGATTAAAGTGTTCGTTAAAATATATTTATTACTGTGGGAATAGTGACTTCAATCTCTGGGTTGGGTAGTTCGTAAAAGTCTGGTTCAGTGGAAAAAGTAGACATAGAACTGTTATATTCCTTGCTAATAGGAATATATACTTGAAAACGCGGTGGGTAAAATAAGTAAATGTTTATTGTAAAAACCAGTACAGTAAGAATAAAGGTAACAGTTATGCACAAGGTCGTCGCAAGTCAATCCAGTAGTGAGTGCTACCATTTGAAGGTTGGTATACCTCTCATAAGCCTGAGTCAAACTCAACAGATCCCAGCTCGTATATTTAGCTACCCCCTCCACGAGTTAAACGTGGGATCTCCGAGCCCGTAGGCTCGGCCAAATATATTTCCTATTCGAATGTATATAAACGGGTTCAGGTTCAGTCTACCTCGCCAAACGAGACTCTGCAGTTCGGCGGAGCCTCGTCCGGGTTCCTCTCTGCTCAGAGGTAGAGAGTTCGACTCTCTAGCTGGAACAGGTTCCAGCGAGTAATATTTAGCCACCACACCACGAGGGTTACATGTGGCACAAGGTCGGGTTTAACCTGGGTCTTCCGAGCCCGTAGGCTCGGCCAAAAATATTCCCTTTTGAAACCGTATAAACAGGGTCAGTCTACCTCCTCGAACGAGACTCTGCCCTTCGGCGTAGCCTCGTCTGGGTTCCTCTCTGCCCGAATGTAGAGAGTTCGACTGTCTAGCTGGAACAGGCCGCAGCAAGTCAATATTTACTTGCCCTCCCCACGAGGGAAAGATGTGGCACAATGCCGAGTTTTACGTGGGTATTCAGAGCCCGTAGGCTCGGACAAAAAATACCCTTAGAAACTGTAAAAACGGAATCGGGTTGGTCAACCTCCCCGAACGAGACTCAGCCCTTTGGCGGAGCCTCGTCCGGGTTCCTCTCTGCCCGAAGGCAGTGAGTTCGACCGCCTTGCTGAAACAGGTCGCAGCAAGTATATTTAGCTACCCTCCCACGAGGGTTACATGTGGCACAAAGCCGGGTTTAACGTGGGATCTCCGAGCCCGTAGGCTCGGCCAAAAATAATCACTTCGAACACGTATAAACGGGTTCAGGGTCGGTCTACCTACCCGAACGAGAGACTGCCCTTCGGCTGAGCCTCGTTCGGGTTCTTCTCTGCCCGTAGGCAGAGAGTTCGACCATCTAGATGGAACAGGTTGCAGCAAGTCTCCCTATTCCGTTGACTTACAGATAGTTCTAGGCAGTTACTACCTATAGTGTAATCACTGATGGGGTGACAGGCTATTCCGTTAAATCAAGAACAAAAAGTGTGAATAAGAATGACAAGTATTGACTGGTATGAAATATCCTTCAAGTATGAAAAGTGGAATGAGAAAAATCTACCCCGTCGATGGAATAAAGGGTTCTGTTTGAAATTCCAACCATGTTAACGAGTACGATGACAGCGAGCCGAAAAAGAAAGTCCCAAATTTTGTAAGTATGATAATCAGGAAGAACATTCTGATCCGATTAGTAAGCTATATAATAATGATAATTCCCTATCTCAAATATTCCGTCATAAATTATCCTTTTATTTTGAATGTCATAGTTTGTTTAAAAAATCGCCCACACGAATGCAGTGTGGCATTTTGTTTTTACTTATGTGGCGGCCATACATCAAAATAGGTAGCATAATTAAGCTCACGTGATATTCATTGTTTGATTTGGATATTTTGCGTATGTTGGTTATCTCACCTAACCCGATAGGAAGTATTCTCAAGTAACGTTTCCATGTGGCCGATGAACTCTTTTCAGTACAAAATCTCCAGCAGGAAACTCTGCAAACCACTTTTGATCATTTTGATTATTCACACAACCTTCTCCATATTTCAGTTTTTATTTTTATATAATATGCTGCTTATTTCATTCTTCTTATCAATGCTAGAATTAATAAACAAAAGTACAGGAATTTAGGCTAATGATTTTAAAATTCATGCTGATATGATAGCAATAAAAGTATAATTTAAAATGACCTTTTGAACAAATTTATAATTAAACACTCTTAATGCAATGTCATGAAAAATAGTTTTTGTCATTACAAGATACCAGTGATGGGCAAACTGCGGTCCGCGGGCCACATGCAACCCGTTTGGCTTTCTTAATAGAACGCTTAATTTCATGAGGAAAAAAATGTTTCTTAAAATAACCGCATAGATAAACAATGATTAAATGCAATATTTCTGGATTTTTTAAACATTCATCGAAGGTAACTTTTTCATAATTTTAAACCATTGGCGATTTTCACTAAGGAAGGTCAGAGGTGTAAATATCTTTTGCTTTAGAAACAGTAAATGTTTATAATATATTTTTTTCTCTGGAGCATATCAGCTCCTTGTGGGTTATTTAATGTCGAAATTTAATTATCTTGAGAGCTTTGAAGCAATAAATATATGATATAAGTCATTTTGCTTTCATACATGGACATCATTACTAGAGGCGGTGATGTGTGTGTTTTATGTTGTAGTTTTGTTGAAGTTATATTTTGGAATAAAGTTTGATTTCTTTAAGAAATTCTAGGATATTATATGAATTAATGTCATGATCTTCTTTCATGTTGGTTGTTTGATTTGGTTTAGTGACATATCAACCTCTATAGGTTATTTAATGCCGGAATCTAAGTAATTTATACGTAAATTTATCCTTTCAATTATAGATATTTTGTAAATAATTTTATACTTTCTGCGTAAAGGTATGTTGTTTTAGATATATATTTTGTAGATCAGAAAATATATTTTTTAGTAATTTTACTATAAGTGTATTTTTATATTTTCTAGTGTTGTATTAATTTTCATTTTGCTATAAAAATATATTGTTGGTCATTTTATTATAAAAATGAACTGTTGATTTTTGTTTGAAGTTTCACTATTTGCCCATAGTTCGGACCCCTACCAGGTGCTACAACCCCGGGTCAGGGTGGATCTGGGGACAACAGCAATTACAAGGTGGTTTCACGCTCTTCAAAATCTCCAATCTCCCGATAAGACGTCTTGCTGCCGGATGTAGTTTATCGTCATACACAAGATGTGGGAATAAATTAGAAAGTAATCACACGAAGCGGCGTATACTAATCACACTGTCATCTACGTTAATACTAGACCAAGACTTCACATTTTTAATTCGAGAAAAATAAACTATTATCTAAAGAAAAAAAAAGATTTACCCGCGTTTCTAAGGCAGACGCTTACGCGGTGTTTGTTCTGTAGTGAAAATGGCGGAGAGACCTTTCGTGAAAAATGACCCTGAATCTTTTTAATAGTGCGACCTGCCTTATGATGAATCATATCTCATGCTACCCACTGGTCACAAAAGGAGGTTGTCGATGCTTGCTCTATAGCTCCTTTGCTTAAGAAACAAACACAAAAATCACAGATCTTGAATCTTTTATGATGATCACTTCACCAATACGAAAGCTATTCATCATCATCACACAATACAAGATAAAAAAAATGAGACATGTCCATATATTTGACGTGTAGCATACGGCTAGCTTTTTCTTTCGAACGCTTTCTTGCATCAACTTATAACGTCTTTGCTAACGATTGAGTTGTCACATCTGCTAACAACGTAAGGTATGGCTCTCCGTGAAAACTGCGTCCGGCGATGCATTATGGTTCAGAATTTACAGTTCAGTGATAGGATTGTGTGAAAACTACTTCGAAAAAAGTCTTGTGTAGGCGATGGAGCGACAACTGGGAAAAACCAAGAAAATAAACGCTTCTAAATGACGCGTGTATTTACAATCGCCTGCACATAACCGCTTAGACTGTCCATATGATCACCGGGGTACAAAGAATCAGAATAGACACTTATCTATGAACGTTTATGTATATAAAAATAGATAAAGAAACGAATGCACAGATTCATATATACACACACACAGCCAGATACATATTTTCTTTTGCTTTTTAATAAAAGTATTTGGTGCTGAATAGTTCTCAGGCCAACCAAGAAAAAATTCCAAAGAAGATTCTGACGTTTGATTTTTTGGTTATTTCGTCCAAGGAAGTGGTGGGGTCACACGTAGAACTTTTCAGTGCTTCCTCCCAGCATCTATACTGTAATTTAGAACAACATTAAAATTTGTGTATAACAGAATTTTAATTTTAATTTTAAATACCATGTCCCTTTAGGATGTAGACGAACACGGCTCTCCACAGGTTCCTTTATCATCTATGAATGTTAATGACTTCTTGGGAAAGATAGCAAATGTGTTTCCCATTAGCTTCTTCAGAGATTTTGATTTCAAAGTTTTCTCTCTTTTAGACTGGTTGCCATCCAAGGCCAAAGAGCCCTATCTAATCCGGATTCATACCTTTCCTAAGGGTAATAGGGCGAATATAAATGCGACAGACTAGCCTGGAATTTGACCTCGGATCGCTGATTCCACTTTTGTGATGATATTCATTACATACATGATAATCCGAGTAACACATTCTACTTAATGCAATAAACCATATTGCGGTTTGTACGTTTTAATGTAATGTGACTCGGTGCAATTGCATTATTTAGTTTAACACATATCCTGCCGATTCTTTACTCTCACTATTCTATCGTTGGTTTTATAATATGGAATGATGGCATCAAAGTTTTTGTTTATATTAAGCCATGTCTGGCACAAGGCTATATTGAATTGCTCAGGGATAGAAATAATTCTGTAAGATCCGTATCGTTAACGAAAGGTGTGCTGAAAAGTTCTCAGACCGACTAAGATGCCCCCTCCTCCCAAAATATTTAGTAAGATTTTGGAAAATGGGTCCAGCTGAGTTTCCAGCACTCCCTAAATCAGTGATTCTTAACCGTTTTCCTTGTTCGCACCCATTTGAAACGACCAAACAGTTCTCGCGCCCCAATTCCAGAATTGATGAAAAACAATATTGATCTCATGTGTAAATAACAAAACAATTGTTTTCTTTAATCGTTATTCACATAACTGACAACAAAATAATGCAATACAAAAACCCAAATTCTTTCATATTAGCAAAATAACAACAACAATAATAATAATAATAATCATAAAATTATGGTAACCTGTGCTCGCACTATGCATGGTGTGTTGAGAATGATTACTGTTGCGCAATAATAAACTCAGGGACATTGTTGCTGTTGTTCTCTGTTTATGATGGCATCAAATCTTGGTGTCTTGGTGCCGAGTGCTGCTTGCATGGCGTGTTGAGGATCCAGTAGATTTCTGCCCTTGCTTTTCATATGAAGCAGACAGGAAAGTCCAGTTTCTAACAGGCATGTTGTCGCGTAAGGCCCCAGTACAGGAAATGTTACAGAATTGCTTCAGACGACCATCGGTGAATTCCATTTGGAATTCACGATTGTTTCTCAGATTGATGAGATCTTCCTTGATGTCGCTGTCATCATCAACACTACATTAAAGTTTCCTTAATAAATTAACCCTAATGATTCCGTATCCTCGCACCTCCATAGGAACCGACATCGCACAACCAAGGGCTACGAGCACACCTGGTTAAGAACCAAGGGCTACGAGCACACCTGGTTAAGAACCAAGGGCTACGAGCACACCTGGTTAAGAACCAAGGGCTACGAGCACACCTGGTTAAGAACCAAGGGCTACGAGCACACCTGGTTAAGAACCAAGGGCTACGAGCAAACCTGGTTAAGAACCAAGGGCTACGAGCACACCTGGTTAAGAACCAAGGGCTACGAGCAAACCTGGTTAAGAACCAAGGGCTACGAGCACACCTGGTTAAGAACCAAGGGCTACGAGCACACCTGGTTAAGAACCAAGGGCTACGAGCACACCTGGTTAAGAACCAAGGGCTACGAGCACACCTGGTTAAGAACAACTAAATAAACTATCTGGGATAATAGGGCTTTATCGACCTTGGGCAGTCATAAGAATCCATACACTTATTCCAGCATCCCTTCTACTTTTCGAAACATTCTGCAAAGTCCTCTTTCTCGATCACCATCAGATGTCTTGTCACATTCTCCTTAATCTCATCCCCGACATTTAGCTTTGGGAAAATCCAGAAGTCACAGAGAGACTATACAGTGTGTGGAGTTGACAATTTTGGGTGAGGTACTGTTAGGTCAAAAATCCCTACGGAAGACATTAAGAGTCAATTCGCTCGGGCATGTTGAATACGAAGCTCAAGTAGTACGGAAACTCATTCTCAGTGCCAAGAGTATTTATTTAGGCATACGCAGTAAGGTTCTCTCTGATTGGCTGCAAAGTTGCATCGAGGCTGCGCAACCGATTCTTGAGATACCTTATATGTCTGAAAAATTTCTATTAAGCTCTACTGAAATCACCGGGAGAAGTAGATTCTTATTCATTCGTTTTCTCTGGTTTATCAACCTCTTGCAGGTTATTTAAAGCCAGAAACATTTTTTAGTTTATAAGGAATTTGGGTGGGTGGATAATAATTGTTTAATGATATAATCTTACTAATTAACCCATAGCTGGGGGGAAGAAGAAGTGGATTCATACCTTTCCCCAGGGTATTTGTGCGCAAGCGAATATAACGAACCCAACGGGAATTGGAACTCGGCTCTCCGATTAACAATTCCGAGCCATTATCCATTACACCACCTGAACATCGAAGCGTACATCACCATATATTCCCACCGATCACCCATCTATGGACCAGCCTCAACGTTGCTTAACTTCGGTGATGGTACGGGAATCGGTGTTTCAACGTGATACGGCCGTAAGCCTGGGTTGAAAATGAGTCGTATTTTAATGGACATTAACAAACATTAGATTAACAAACTACATAGATAAAATATAAACATTTAGCACATGTTTTTACACCTCTCGAAGATTACAGTCGGAACTTTAAGAAAAGAAAAACGTACAGAAATGTTCATAAGACATTTTTTATGTTTATACGTTCTTTTTATAGATACAAATATTTAAGTAAATGCTCTGCGTATAATAAACAGTATTAACAACATTTACCGCCCTGAATCTCCGAGAAATCTTCATAAAAAATACGCGACCCCCGACAGGAATAGAACCTGTACCTTATACGGAACAGTCATATAGCCCGATGTGCTTTTTACCGATTGAGCCACAGTGGAGAGATTCGATTAACAAGGTCGATTTTACTGTTTTTAAACCACAATTCTCACTGATTTTCTCTCATACGTTCATATCTGCTCGATGCGTATCCAAATGTAAACAAATGATGTCACACATTTTGGAATGGACAAAGTCCGACAATTATTTTAAGACATAATAATTGTCGGACTTTGTCCATTTCATAAATATTCGTTACTCGATCCGATTTTCAGCACCCCGTCCTACAAGTGGTTACATATCTTATCAACCCATATAAGTATGAAACAAGTCTTCGTTTTTAATTTCAAATTTGTGTTAAAATAAAAAGATAAAAGCTTTAATCTTGAACAATGAAAACATCGTTGCAAACTGGAAAACGTAAATAAGACCAGAAAGGCGTAGAAATAAACTTCATTTATTTCATACATTTTGCTATTATTATTTTCACTTGCTTAGAGCGCCCTGGGTATGACGATAAACTACATCCAGCAGCAAGGCGTCTAGTCGGGAGGTTTTGAGGAGCGTAGAATCACCTCTTAATAGCTGTTGTTCGCAGGTCCACCTTTGATCCGGGGTGGTAGCACCTGTTAGGGTCCCAACTATGAGCAAATAGTGAAACCCCCAAATATGGTCAAACACTATGAAAGTATAAAAATACATTTTTGTCAAAAAAAAAAAAAAAATGTAAAAAATTTCCAGTAATACATTTTTGTAAAAGAAATTACTAATGCTCCCATAAAATGAAATGACCCATAAGGAATTGATATGCCACTAAACAAATAAAATTATCCTGCCTGTATTTGCTTAGATTTAAGAATTTTATGCTTAAGAATTAACGGCAGTCATAAGAGTACTCCACATTATACGCAAGTATATCAATAAATACGTAGCCTCACGAGTAAAAACACATTTTACTCAACAACGATTTCGGCTTGGTTGTTTAGCGGCATATCAACAACTTTATGGGTTATTATTGCCAAAACCTAAATATTTTGTACGTAATTTTTATTTTTTATTTTTTATTCTTTTGGAGATAATAATGGCTTAAAGACACCAGTCTTACTAATTAACCCATATCTGGGTGAGAAGTGGGGGTTTCATGCAGTTTGCAACGGTATTTGCTCGTAAGTGAATATAACGAAACCAACTGTGATTGGAACGCGGCTCTCCGATTAACAATTGCGAGCCATTATCCATTACACCACCCGCACATCCACGCTTATAGTACCTTGTATTCCCAAGCGGTCACCTATATTACACAACAAACATTCAATTTGAACATAATCTCTTCCCTTAACAAAACACTTAAAATTAGTGTTTGTTTATCGACCACATAAATCGAATATTATACAATGAGAACTTCAGATCCATATTCAATTAAGAATTGCTTGAGGATGAGGACTTATTGAGATACTTTCGCGAGCACGCACGCGCACGCACGCACACGCACACACGCACGCGCACACACACACACACACACATATATATGTATATATATATATATATATATATGAAGGGTGCGATAGATAAATTGTCGTCTAAATTACGCAAAAATTAAAATAACACTAACATTTCATTTTAACAGATATTTACCAAGATTACACAAAAATAACTTTAATATTAAAGAGTAAATTTATTCAATAAAATCTCCTTTGGCTTCAACCACGCCCCCCAGAGGACTTCAGAATCTCCTGCAACTCTTCTGGACGGTCCCCTTGTTTAAGTTGATGGATTCTGCTATAATCCTTGCCTACAATTCATCTTTGGTGTTACAAGGAGTCGCGTTGGTCTCTCGCTGAACTGCCGCCCCCACATACATAATATTCAGAGGCATATAGCCTGGGAACTAGGTGGCCAAATGTAAGGGGTGATGTGGCACAGAAATTGTCTGACAGACATGTTTGGTTTCTCTTGCTTGTGTGGCATGGTGCAGAGTCCTGTTATTTTCCAGCAGAAACTCTCTTCACCAAGGGCAGCGCTACCTCCTCAAGGCACTTCATATAGACCTCCGTGTTGAATTGCCCCCCGCCCCCGGTAAGATGAATTGAGGCATAACGTCACCATCGCTAGTGATAACTCTAAACACGTTCGTAATCACCATGAGACATCCATATCTTTCCGAATCCTCTGCACTGTCCTCAAGTTTACACCCAAACAGCCTGAAAGCTTCGTACTGCTCCAGTACGAAGCTTTCAGGCTGTTTGGGTGTAATCCGGCGCGAATGCGAAGCAGTGCAGCATGCCGTTTCCAAATTTCTGGCGGAATGAATTGCGTCATGGTGTTCTTTTACTCACAGACGGCGCACAATTGTCCCTACTATACAGTGCAGTTGACAAAATTAAAAAACATGCGCGAAATTAAAAATATAAAATGGCGACAATTTATTCATCGCACTCCGCTTGCTAAAGAGTATAAAAAAGTGTTAAGTCCTCTGGCGAGTTTTTCTTTAGTAGTAGTAGTAGTAGTAGTAGTAGTATATATATATATATATATATATATATATATATATATATATATATATATATATATATATATATATATATATATATATATATATTATAAATTAACTGGTTTAAAATATGGTTTCTTCGCTATACAGTAATAACCATGGTAATTCCTGTGTAGTGAAGAGACCATATTTTTAAATCACTTAATTTATAATATTCATGCTCTGTAAATTTACATTGAGCACTATTTTGTAAAAATAAAAATATCAATAAGAACACCAGATTATATATCTTACTGTTCTTTCTTTTTATTATAATATATATATATATATATATATATATATATATATATATATATATTATAATAAAAAGAAAGAACTTTACTGTTTTTACTGTTCTTTCTTTTTATTATAATATATATATATATATATATATATATATATATATATATATATATATATTATAATAAAAAGAAAGAACAGAAATCAAATACATGATTAAAAATAACTTTGAACGAGTGAAGCCTGTGGGTCATGGCGAAGATATCCTTCGAACCTAGTATAGCTGGCCACTCGTATTCGAGGATACCCGTCTACTAGGGCGGCTAGCCAATCCCTAATGCTGACGCTTGCTCAGGCACATTTTCTATTTAACATCCACAGAGCCCACCTGTGGTTTATTCTGCCATTATGATGAGCAGACCTTAGTTACAATTTCTGGGAAAGAGCGTGTTATCTAGCGTGATGAAGAATTTGAACAAGGCCAGCACGCTCAAGCCCTCGGCCTTGATGACTTGTGACTTCGTGCAGGTACAGCTATCGTCGACCCCCAAACGTTCCGTCGACCCAATTTCACTCACAAGGTTTGGATCAACCCGTGGTATCTTTTTCAGGCACTTTCCGCACTCTGGGTTCGTCCCCTCCAGTTCGATAGCATCAGGACGTCTCCTTCCTAACAAATCGACCCTGGTGAGATTCGAACCCGGGACTCATGGTCAGAATGCGAATGTTCTAAACACTCGGCGACGTGCACATCGTACCTTGTAGACGAGTGCCAAAGAAATGTGACAAATGACAGAAACTACATCATTTGAGGATTTTCAATATCGAGAACAACAAAAATGGATATCACATGCATTTCGGCGAGAAAATGATAACATAATCAAGTGGTTGATGTTCCACACCACTTCAAACAAAAGATGAGGAAGGAAACTCCCATAAATATTAGAATGATTTGTAACAACTACTGGATTTAAGAAACCTATTTTTCTGAAAAATTGTTTTAAGAGAAAGATTTTATAAATATCAACCGACAGTATTTACTGGCTGCTCGGTCAATCAATGCCAAGTGTTTCCTTATAAGGAAACGGATAATTGTCATTACTATCTATCTATCTATCTATCTGTGCATGTATGTTTGTGTGCGTGGTTCTCTGCAGCGAAAACGTTTTCTGGAATCAACTTTTGCATCAAAATATCCATCTTATTTTTTTTTAATTTAGTGACAATGCTTGAAATCTTCTTGTTAATTAAGATGAGTGCGCACCAAATTTCAATTTCTAATTTTAGACAGGCAGGTCCACCTCAACCAAGAAACTGGTGTCTCACACTCTACACCCAAGAAATCATTAACTGTATTATGCGTATCTGTTATTTTGATAGGATATAAAAAATCCACCCCCGCAAAATACTGGTAACTTATTACAAGGAGTATATAAAGCAGTGGTCAGTGAGTAGATCCTATAAACCAGCGGAAGTGAGTTCGATTCTTGCTTATTGTTTTAGAAACATGACTTAAACGAAAACTATGGAATTGAATAATATAACGATCAATATTCATATTTGACACCAGAAATGAAATCCAAGATTGTGTGATGTTAAACAACGATTTTTAAACCCTGAAAGATTGGCACTACATAATCTTAGCAAAACACTTGCTGTCATTGTATCGAGGTTCTTGTAAAATCTAAAATAACCAAATAGTATAACTATATGTAGCGTGTCGGCTGTCAGCGCACGAAGTAGAGTCGGTGAGGCAAGTCGAAATTCTAGCTTTGTCAGTTGCCTTTAACTTTCCCACCTTGGGATAGGCATGAATAAATCTATTCCACATCTTACAAATATCGTTTAAATAAGCTCTGTTGAGTGGACAGTCTAAAAGAAATATTATTCTATATTAAAAGTCGTAAAGAAGGCAATGGGAAAAGCATATACTATCTTTATTTGGAAAGGTCTTTGGTAGCACCATCTAATTTCTTTTGGCCTAAAAAATGTCATTAAAGCAATTTATCCAATGCAACAATCTCATAGGTCATGGCAATGCAACAATCTCATAGGTCATGCGTTGAAATGGAACGGGATAATTATATCCAAAATATGTTTGAACACGTGTAAGGTTATGTAAATGATTATTTTTTCAAGCAGTACGTCTCAAAAACGTGAAAAGCAATAAGAGAAAAAACATTGTCGATAAGATAAAGCACATGTTGATTAGCAAGATATTTTCCCCTGGATCTAGGTTACAATGACCTTGACATGATTTCGACAAGCAAAAATGTATTTGCTTGGAAAGTGTTAAAAATGAAGATGTTCGTAGTGCAGGGGATA
>OZ038493.1:87133264-87140764 GCA_964036315.1 Acanthosepion esculentum
TAAATCTGACACAATAAGAACGTAGAATTACACTGAATACATTGGAAAGGCTTTCTTAGAGAAGCGGAGAAATTCTTTGCACTCCCACGGAGGTAGAAATATTTTATAAAAGATTCCTTTTAGTGAACAGCGTCCAGTTAAAGAGTGAGATATGTGTCCTAATTCATCACTTAAGCTGAATAAGGAAAACCCTTGTAGAATATTTATCCAGAATAGAGTCAATCTTTTTTAAGCGAGATTAAACGCATGAGGTAAGTGGAATATGTTGAGCCCCGAATTACGATCTCAGAATATGCATTGATTTCTTAAGCCAATAGGAAGCGAAAAAGAAAATGAAATATGCAGATATTTGCGTGAAGAACTCAAACTTCACTGATGCCTTGCAGAACAAAAATTATGCTAAATAAGATAGAGAAATAAGTTGAGGTTAGAGTTATGATCTTAGAAATCAGAGTTAAGATTTCACAATACAATTGAGTGAAGCAGGAAATGGAATATGTAGAGATTAAAAATAAGAATTTAGAATGTGGTGATTTTGAGCGAAGATTAAACAGAAGTCTAGAGAATAAACAGACCGAGATCAAACTGAAGGGCTCGGAATGCAATGCCACTTTTATTTAGAAAACATCAAAAAACAAAAAAGATACAGATAAAATGTTTAGCGAAACATAATGAGGAAAGGCGACTTAGAGAACTTTACACTTACAACGCTTGAGAAATGCAAGAGAAGCAGTGTGAAGAGACACTTAAATTAATGGCGGACAACAGAAACTTAAAATAACGGCGTACAACAGGCATTGAAAATAAAGGCGCCCAACAGATAATTTAAATAAAATTGTACAACAGACACTTAAAATGACGGCGTACAACAGACACTAAAAATAACGGCGTATAACAGACACTTAAAATAAAGGCGTATAATAGACACTTAAAGACCTACTTAGAGCAAAAAAAGACATTGTGTAGAGTCATGATCGCCTGTCTCCTAAAACGTCATGTTACATAAAAGAAAACATTTGATTTAAGAACTCAAAATGTAGTGATACGTTTATTTAGTTAAGATTAAACCAAAAAAGAAATATATCAAGAACTGAGAATGTAGTAACCCTTTTTGAGCAAAAATTAAACCAGAAAAGAAAGTGTAATAAACAGGTCAGCTTTACGAACTCGGAATGTAATGAGGTTTGGAAGCCATGATGGTGATTTTCTAAGTGTAGCTTAGATGCGGCACAAGGCCGAAAGTATGAGGCATTCAATGAGTATCGAATTCACTACTCTGTGGTAATTTATTTAGCGAGATAAACTTGTTAACCATTACACAACGTCGAAATACCCAAAAATGACTTTTTAAGCGTAGCTTAGTTGTGGCATAAGATGTGGCACAAGACCAAACGTGTGGAGCATCCAGTGAGTATCGAACTCACTCTCCAGATTACTTCGGAAATATTCTGGTCCAACTCTCTGCCTCCGGGAAGAGAGTATCACCAGACGAGGCTATGTCGAAGGGCATAGTCTCGTCGCGGGGGACAGCTACCTGACCCCGTTTTTTACGGGGTCTATGGGGAATTTGTGTTCGAGCGTACGGGCTCGGACCCCACAATAAACTACTTGGCCTTGTGCCGCATCCGACCGTGTGGGGCGGTTAGTGAATATCTCATCATGAAGTCAGATTTGAACTAGCGAGACAAACTTGTTAACCATTGCATCACATCGTCAGCCATTGGCGGCCATTATGTGTATAGTGAGAATATCAAGCGGAGATTTTTTTTGTTCAGAACTGAACACATTTTAATACAGTGAAATCATTTGGTAGAATATAATATTATCAAAGAATAATTATACAAAAAGTGTTATAAATTTGAATGATCGTGTCCAGAAAAAATGTTTTATAGCGTATAATTTCTTCTTCTTGGCAAATATGCATAAAAATCCTAATATATTACAACTGTCTATGTTGTATGCATTGTTGCAATGTTCTGCTGCTAAAAAGTTAGGTATATATTTGTTGGCGCTTTGCATTCAACATTATTTACAACTTTATTCCATAATTTTCATATTTAGGTACTTTCATTCGATGCTTTTGGCAAACGAAGCCAGCTGAATAAAGTTCATGATCGGCCAATTCATCTCTATTCGCATTTAAAATATTTTCGTTAGCTTCGCTAATTACAAACTTATGGCAATCAATATGTGTGCATTCGTTACACGCATACAATTATTAAGTGTAAAACCTCAAGAGTAAAAAGCAAAAACCAAACAAGACTAAAAATGATTTCGCGAAAAGTTGGCAGAGAGTTTTTGATCATCTGTATCATCGCCATTCCGATCCGGAAGGCGATGCATTTGATGATTGGAAAAGAAGGAAAGAATATCCATGTGCAAAATATGGAATTGTATTTTCGCACACACATACACACACACACATTCACATAGATACACACACACGCACGCACACACACACATTCACAGACACACACACATACGCGCACACACACCATCACCCTCACATTCACACACACACGCACACACACATTCACACATACGCACACACACACGTGTAAGTCATTTCGGTTGGCGTGTAGGTATATATACATATATACATATCTGTACATAGGGCTTTGTGATTAGGTCTCTCTCTCTCTTTCTCTCTCGATATATATATATATATATATATATATATATATATATATATATATATATATGATATATATGATATATATATATATATGATATATATATATGTATATAATATATATAAGCATATATATAAGAATATATGCTTATATATATTATATACATATATATATATCATATATATATATATGCTTATATATATATGATATATATATATATGATATATATATATGTATATAATATATATAAGCATATATATAAGAATATATGCTTATATATAATATATATAAGCATATATATATATATAAGAATATATATATATATATATATATATGTATATACATATATGTGTATGTGTGTTTGTATGCGTGTATGAGTTTGTGTGTGTGTGGTGTGGTGGTGTGTGTGTATGCGTGTGTGTGTGTGCGTGTGTGTGTGTGTGTGTGTGTGTGTGTGTGTGTGTGTGTGTGTGTGTGTGTGGAAATAGCTGCAATATAAAATTGAAAGGGATAAACGAATTGTTGAGAATCGAAGAGTGCATTTGAGTTGTAATTGTTTTGTTTTTTTCCGAAGACGCCCTTAAGTAAAATGAAAGATTGGAAAAACAAAACGAACCAAAAAAAACAACAAAAAACAACAACAAACAAAACAAAAACTCACTCGAGATAAAAGAAAAGAAAAATAAGTCGAAACGAACAGAAGGAAGACTTTCAAATATAAATGAATTGATAAAAAGATATGTAAATCACCTGCCGTTCGTACATTTCGAAATCGTATGTAACAACAACAATAGCAGCAAAAGCAACAACAACAGTATCAGCAGTAACAACAACAACAACAACAGCAGCCGCAGCAGCAGCAACAACATAACTACTTCCCAATTTCGATTTGACTCGAAACAAAGCGAAGCAGAGACGAATTCCCGACGCAAATTTAGAACAACATTATAATATTCTCTTTTGGAATCTATCATTATTGCATTGGGCATAGATTAATTCGACACGATGTTTTCTTGGCTTATGTCCCTTTCGGGATGTAGGAGATCATGACTCTCCACAGTGTTCTTTTCTTTATTATCTTCGACTTGCCATGAAACCTTAGAAATGATAGTGGACTGCTTTATCATTGCCTTCTCCTCGGTTTTGAATTTGGAGTTTACCTAGACTGGCTGTCCCCACCACCCAGCAAGAATAAAGAGCCTTGTTTAATCTGCCGTGAGAAGAGTCGGGTTCATGCATTTGAAAGGACATCTGCGCGAGATTGAATGCAACATATTAAGCCGGAATGTAAACTCATTTCGCCGATTCTATCTTACGCGCTGATAACCGTTAAGCTACTCGAGTGTCCATTAATGCATTACCGCCCGTCAACTGAGGAACGATTATTAAAAATATGTGAATGCCATTTCAGTTCAGGACATAGATCATCACTCAACACAGTTGTTTTCCTTATTAGCTTTGAATTGCCATGTATTATTGAGAAAGATAGTGGAGTAGTGCGTCATTGCCTTCTCCATGGTTTGAAATTCAGATTTTTCCTTCTCTTACCGGAAACTAGAGATTTCTATATCATTATTATTTGGTCTCATTACGACGTTCATTATTGCTTCTATTTCATTATCATTTCCATTATTAATATAACCAATTTATTTTTCATTATTACATCTCATAATTATGATTTTCTTATTGTTTAAATATTCGGTCGAAACAAAGGGTCATAGCGCTTTTTAAATAAATTTCAAAGATATTTAGATATTTGTACATATTCTATTTTATTACTTTTCTCTGTCTTTGAGGTAGTTTCATGATTCCATAGTCGCAGAATTTATTATCATTCTGTATGACGTTTACGTGATTTGTAGGGTTCTCCAGAAAATCCAAGTTCTTTGCATTAACAGAATTGTGTAGGGATCGAAATAAGTGGTAATCCGAAGATGGTTATGGCGGGAGTGGGAGAACATTCCAGACAATCTATACCAAATTTGCCGGGTCTGAAGTCTGACATTGTCCTGATAGAACATGGTAAATCCTTTCGGCTGGATAATTGTGGGCACTTTGCTGCCTAATTCTGATCGATCGCTGCCTTTAATGAGTTCAATTGGGCTGAGTCAGTCAGTTAAGTGCCATACGTGTTACACGCTTGGGCAATCATGTCGCTGTCGCTTTCCATTCATGACTGACTAGGCAGAAGATTTTCTCGCAGTAGGTTGCCATATCATTGTGCGATCGACTTGTTGTCAACCAAGGCTATAGGACTCAGTTTGCCCTGATATTCAACACATACCTGGGAGAGTAGAGATGGATTCTCCATGAATTTTATTTATTCACTGTTAGCATGTTTTCTTCGTAGAAAATAATTAATTTACGACATTTTCCAAGCCATCTTCTTTTTTTGTTTTATAGAAAAGTTTAAGTAATTATCTGTTTTTGATGATTAGATATAACCAATTCGGTCTAAACTTTAGTTGATAACCCAATGATGCGATGTATCTGGCTAAGATAAACGTTGTAAAGTATATCTTCAAACTGTAAACCATTTCTTCAAAATTGTGTGGAATGTATGCCTTAAAAATTTAGAATAAAGTATGACTTCAAAATTCAGTGTAAAGTATGTTTCAAAATTGAATGTACAGTATGTCTTGAGAATTCAGTGTAAAATGTATATTTGTTATATAGGAATAAAATATCGCTGCCGACACTTGAGTTTGAACATAGATCGCCAGTGAGCAAACACAGGCGATCCCATTATGGAAGTAAGTGGATCATATGACCATGGGAGAAACGCATAAGTAGAATGTAACGTGACGTCTAATTGATCGCCATTTCTATTCTATCCTCTATTACTATTCGGATCTCCATTTCTATTCTATCCTCTATTACTATACGAACTGCTATTCTCTACTCTATTGACTATACTATTTCTCTATTCAGATCACTATACGTGGTTACGTTACGAGCGAGTATTATCGAGCAAGTACTATTAGTGCGAGTGTTATTCGAAGGCGTCTAAGAAGTAAGGGGGTACAAATGAAAAGATTTGAAATTGACTTTTAACATTTTACGGAAACAGACGTTAAGCACTTCTGTCTTTCGTTCTTTCTTTCATTTTCTTACTGAAACCAAGTAGCGTCCCTGATATGCCTTTTCTGCCTTTCCACGCGATCAAATCGGAATAGTCCATTATTTATGAGGTACAGGCAGGGCGTAACGGTCGTGATAACTAAGGGAACGTCAACCAGAATTATAGTATATTAAATAGCACTAGTTTCTACATATGTATACTGGCGTTTAAAACGATCGAAATGATTTCGAAAAGCATGATTTTTGATAATCAATATTCCATTACGAAGTGAGAATAATGTTTGTCAATATTACGATATTCGTTCTCATCATCCAAGCAATATTATCAACGGGAAAGATTTCCTTCGGTTTTCTCATGGACGTATTTAGAGGGAAAACGGATAACAATCAAACAGAATTAAATGAAATTGACAAGTCAGTCATTGTGGCGCCATAGTCTTTCAAAAATGTTAACTATATACAAACACTTTCTTACATTGATGGTTAAAGATGCCTTCAAACGAATGGAGCATGTAGGCCTTAGCAAGGAGCAATTCTCATTCGAACCTCGTGGATTGGTTCTATAGAATCTATAGAATCACAAAGAAAAAGAATTGCAACGAATAGCAAAACCCACACCATTTGAGGACTTTCAACAGCAGCAACAACTAAAATGCATAGCACATGTAACTCGAAGAGAAAATAATGACACAATCAAAATGCTGACGTTCCACACTACCCTAAACAAAGAGTAAGGAAGGAAACGCCCATATCGATACTAGAACGAGCATTAACAGCGACTGGACTTGAGAAATCTATTTTCCTGAAAGAATGTTTTAAAAGAAAGATTTTATAAATTTCAGCCGAAATCAGCAATGGCTGCTCGACCAATCAATTTTGTTTAGCGGCATATCAACCTCTCTGTTAGCGCACATTGAGGCGGTGTAATGGTTATCTTTTCTCGCTAGTACAATTTCAACTGAGTAGTGAGTTCGATCATCACTGAGTGCCCACTACTTTCGGCCTTGTGCCATATGTAAGCTACGCTTGAAAAATCACTGTCAACTTCTCTGCGTTATTTAATGTCGAAATCTAAATGTGAACAGATTTTTATGTCGTCAACTAAATAAAGCTTGAACGCAATTGTATGCCGTTCAACTACAGATAAAATGTAATGCGAGTCATTTTGTTTTAAAAATATATTGTTGTTTTGTTTTATATAAAAAAGATTATTGCTAGGATCTTTTACTATAAAAATATATTTTTATACTTTCATAGTGTTTTGGTTGGGGTGGGTGGGTAGCTATTTGGCCATAGCTGGGACCCTAACGAGTTCTACCACCCTGGATCAGGGTGGACGTGGGAACAACAGCAATTGAGAGGTGGTTCCATGCTCCTCAAAATCTTCCGTCTCTCGATCAGAGACCTTGCAGCCAGATGTAATTTATCGCAATGAATGTCGAATGTTCCCTTATAAAGAAACGACTATCATTACAATTAGCATTTAATCTTTTTACTGTCTGCTTTATTAATGTTTCGACGTTTTTTCTACTGTCTTTATTCTTCAAATCATTATATATAACACTGGTCAACACGATTGTTGATGCCAATAAACAGAACACGTTTTTTTTAGTGATGTTGCTGATTCCGAAAATGACTTTAGTTTTTCATGGTTAGTTATCGTTTTTGCTGGACTGAAATTGCCAATTTTTGGAAAAAAAAAGATCAATTTACGATCTTGGCTGATCGCAACATTTAGTTAATAAAAATCGTCGAAACCCATCAATTTTCAACAATTTATGTCAGC
>OZ038493.1:87145764-87255764 GCA_964036315.1 Acanthosepion esculentum
TTTGCAATTAAATATTTTTTGCTGCAAGTAAAAACAAATTGGCAAGAATTGCTATTAAATTCTTAAAGACGAGGAACAGCATTTCATTGTCCGAATTTTATGTTCTTGTCATTTTTCGTAGATTCCTATTAGGTTTTGATTTTGTAGTGAAATCAAGGAAGAACGCTAATGAGAAACGTCTTCTACAATAAAATCGGACAGAGTGCGGCACTTACATGCAGACACATTGTATTTTTAGAAATGTTTTTTGCTTATTAGAATACATACAGATGCCGGCATTTGAGCGATATTTAGTCAGACCTTTTCGCGGATTGTTGCTAATGAGTTGATTCTTAATTATACGCATCATTAACGTAACACTAAGGTAAGTATAGTAGGTATATTTACCATATATACAATACACATGTTCACACACACACACACACACACACACACACACACACACACACACAAATATATATATATAACTTGAAATAAAATTATAACCGATTATATAATGACTAATTAAGTCTTTTCCTTATTTATTTATTTATGTATATTGCTCTGTATATAAAGTCATACATTGAACTTCTCATGATGGTGTTAACTTTTTAATATTTTTATATTAAAAGACCTCATTGGAATAATCCCTGCCACTTACGCATTTGTTATATACATACATACATACATTCATACACACACACTCACACACACACACACACACACACACACACACACACACACACACACACACATATATATATATATATATATATTATAATATTTTTAGTTTTTAAAAATATGATTCCTTCGCTACATAAGAGTTCTCATGTTTCAAAAGCGAGAGCCGAGACCCCTAATTTGATTCCCAAATTCTCGCTTGACAAGGAAGCGGGTCCAGGCACCTTAACTCTACATAACTTCAAAAATTATGTTAGGGGTCTCGGCTCTCGCTTTTGAAACATGAGAACTCTTATGTAGCGAAGGAATCATATTTTTTAAAAACTAAAAATATTATAATATAAGCTCTACTTCTGTATGGAGCACTGTCTTTTTGAAAATAAAGCAAAATACTAAGGAACACCGGATTATCTACCTAACGTGTTCTTTCCTATTTTTCTGCACACCTGCATACATATATACATATATATATATATATATTATATATATATATATATATACAAAGAAATAATCACGCATAGAATCAATCAGCAATATTAATGCGATTATTTGCGATATCACATCGCTAGTAGAATATAATGTATGCATGTTAGTACTTAGTTAGTAATGCTAGTACTTTTGAATATCACATAAAAAAAAATTCAAATAAAAAATTCTCACTTAAAATTTGAAAAACCTAGCGTTGCGACTTTGCACGTTCCGATATTGTATACAAGCGTCAATAATAGCACATTCTTAAAAAAAACACCTTTCGGTCTGCAAACAAATATTTCGTCTCCAAGTTTTAATTTTAATGGAAAAAATATGCCTGACGATGAATAAAGGATTATTCGAAAGTACTAGCATTTAAAAAAATATAAACTGGAAACAACTGACAACAGTTTTATTAATGAGGATAACATCATTCTATGGATTAACAGTATTTTAATGCATACAATATATTCTACTAGTGATGTGATAGCGCCAATAATCGCATTAATATTGCTCATTGATTCTATGCGTGATTGTTTCTTTGTATATAAATACATGCTGCCTAATGTTTTATGTTTATATATATATATATATATATATATATATATATATGTGTGTGTGTGTGTGTATATATATATATATATATATGCATATATATTCAGCATATCTTCATTCAAACATGTTTCATTGATATCTGTCTATATTTCTGAGATGAGGTATTATGATTATTTACATTATCCTCATCTTCATTGCCATATTCACAACGTTTCGGCCATTGTACGCCCAGACCTTCTTCAGTTGATTGAAATTTGGTTATATGGAAATAAACTGTCGCTGCCAACACTTGAGTTTGAACATAGATCGCCAGTGAGCAAACACATGCGATCCCATTATTGCACTAAGTAGACTACGAGACCATAGAGGAACCGCATATATGTAGCTGACGACTAACGATCTCTGTTTCCTAGTCTATCCTCTATTACTATTCGGAACGTTATTTCTAGCTTATCCTCTATACTAGACGGACCGCTATTCTCTACTCTATTCACTATACTATTTCTCTATTCGGATCACTATTCGGTGGTTACTATTCGAGCGAGTTTTATCCGGCAAGTACTATTAGAGTGAGTGTTATTCAAAGGCGTCTGACACCAGTATTGTTCAACGGCGTTACTATAGTTGTATCTGCGATTACAAAGTCTCTGCTACAACGAGAATTACGAAAGTGACAATGAGTATTCGTTGAGTCAAAAAAGTTTCGAAACGAACCCTTTATTATTATATATATTATAAAATTATACTTACACCATATATACTTGATGGCAGCCGGAAAGTAACATTATGCTGATTACTATGTCCACATAGTGCGTATATATATATATATATATATATATATATATATATATATATATATATATATATATATATATATATATATATGGGATGACTATACGATATATAAATTTTTATATATCAAGAACAGTTATGTATAAAAAGACAAGAGGAAAAACTATTCTTGGCCGATCGACGCGTTTCGTCCTCTGAGTGATTTTATCAAAAGGCAATAATGCATCGTTATATTTCCTCTTGTCTTTTTTTTTCATTTTGTTCCTTTACTCCATGTGAAAATAATTCACACACACACACACACAGACACACACACACACACACACACACACACACACACACGCACGCGCACGCACGCGCGCACACACACACACACACACATTAATTCCAGTAGTAAAAATGATTTAAAAAAAAATATGTCTTCTTCATGAGCTTATGATCCCGAATATCGGAGACGAAATCTTGCAATAGGCTGGATTCAACCAATGTCTAATGGTTTTTACGGCCCCTAAATGCCGCCATCAATCCTATTACTGCTACGAAATGGTGTTGATAATGTGTATACAAAAAAAAGGTATCAAGAATTATGGGGCGTTGAATGGTGTTAGACCAAAATAAACACTGATCGCCAAGTTGATGTGCTTGTCGCTATGAAAATATATATTTTTTTCTTTTCACTCAGGATAGCAGCAACTTCATTGTTTTTTTTCTTTCGTCAGATCTGGTTGAGTGATATACGAACGGGTTGACGATTGAAAAGCGCTGAATGGGTAAGGCTCGTTATAATTCCACTTTAGAACCAGAAAATCTATTTAGGAAGAAAAAAAAGTGTGCAGAACTTGAAAGTCATTGGCAGGAATTTTAATACTAGCTGCATAAAATATTGCTTTTTAATCAAATTGTTGAAACTGTTTTTAATTTTGTCATAGTAGACACTGTCTTTTGAACATTACCAGCAAACAGGTTAACCGTATATCATATGAATAATATTGTTATTTTGATAGAAATCATCCAAGCAACATCAACAATATTTCATAGGATTTACATAATTTTATCTCTTCATTATTTCTGGCTCAAAATATGCATCGACTAGATATCGTTACTTCTTGAGTGTATGTATAGCTGGCCACTCGTATTCGAGGATACCCGCCTACTAGGGCGGCTTGCCAATCCCTATTAGAGACGCTTGCTCAGGCGCATTTTGTGTTTGCTCAACACCCTCAGAGCCCACCTGTGGTTTATACTGCAACTATGCTGACCAGACCTTAGTTACAGTTTCTGGGAAAGAGCGTGTTATCTAGCGTGATCAACAATTTGAACAAGGCCGGCGCGCTCAAGCTCTCGGACACGATGACTTGTGGCTTTGCGCTAGCACAGCTATCGACGGCCCCCAAGGGTTCCGTCAGCCCAATTTCACCCACAAGTCTTGGATCAACATCCAGGCATTTTCCAAAGGTGATGCACGCTTGAATCAACCCCGCCAGTCCGATAACATTACGAAGTCTCCTTTCTAACAAATCGACCATGGTGAGATTCGAACCCGGGTCTAATGGTCAGAATGCGGATGTTTTAACCACTCGTGCCCATAACTTCTTGAGTAGCGACAAATCAAACCACATCCTCCTGTTTTTCGTTCAAACTGACGATTTGCCCATTATATTGTGACCGTTTTGTTTAAAGTTCGTATTCTCTTCTTTTCAAATGAAAACTTGAGAAATTTTGGGGCCATATTTCAGCGAAACGTTAACTTTCCAAAATTATATTTTATAATTATATTTTAGATATATCGTAAAACACTAGGAGTCATTTTGAACTGATGCCAGGAGGATATGTGTTTAAGAATTATTTCAACTCCGTTACTTGATAACTCATTTCGATTACACGTTCTGAGTATGAATGTTCATGAGAAAATCTTTTCAGATTTTCTTTAGTTGTATCTTGTAATTTTATCAACTATTTGCTTCCATATTTTGCATGAATTCACTTTTGGAAGTAATTGGGACAGTCGCTTCTACTCATTTAATGATTCTAATGATTATGGTATTATCCAATTGTTAATTGATTACCTCGACGCAGGTTTTTTTAGATTTACATTCATTTTCGATAGTATTATTGTTATTATTATTTTCTTGGAATTATGTTGTCTATACATTTCCTTCCGGGTCCCAACCAGAGACCTAAGCTCACAAATGGCTTCATGACATTTTCCACTGCTCATTTTTGTAAAAAAAAAAAAGAAAAAAAGGCCCCCAAAACTCCTAAAATCAAACACTTTTTACATAGATAAAGCTCTTCGTAATGTGTTAGCTGTACTTGTGACTACAATGTTTTGTATTTCGTTATGGCAGGAATCCCTTCAATGAATCTATCGGAACCTTTTCCAATCAATCCGAAACCTCCAACTACAATTATTGATGTTCTTATCTGCAACAATTTTTTTTTTAATTTCCAATTCAAGATCCTTGTACTTTGATGGCTTTTGAAAGATTTTTAAAGATACATTACAATTTGCAAGGACTGCTATGTCAATAAGGAGGCACATTCTGTTTTGCTGTCTCTCATCGCGATGTCTGGGCGATTAGCTTTGATTGCTCTGTCTGTGTGTACTTTAAAGGTCCATGAAATGGTTACAGGTCTTCTTATAATCTTTATTATATAATTTTTGTAGATATCTTTTTTATATTTTTTAACTTGTAAACTTTTTTTAAAAACATAACTTGAATAAGACAGACATAGTGTCGAAATACTGTGTAATATTATCGAAATAATGTCGTAATAATGTTTCATAAAATAACAAGAATAATTATTGCAGTAATAATGTCGAAATATTGTGTAATAGTGTGTATTTTCTTTTTTAAAATCCCGCTCCCGTCTAAGTATTATTATTAATAATAATAATAATAATAATAATAATAACAATAATAATAATAAACATTCTTCCGCTGGAAGAGAAGGGATGCAGGAGAGGCCTATATGGATGCAAAGATCAACTACTGATAAACAAAATGATCCTGGAAAAGTGAAGGAGACGATGTAGAAATCTTAGCGCAGCGTGGATTGATTATCGTAAAGCCTTTGATAGTGTGCCACACTCTTGGATCCTTAAGACTTTGGAAATATACAAACTTTAAAGTAGTAAATTTCCTTACGCACAGCATTGGAATGTGGAACACCACATTATACGTAAATCACACCAGAGGCACTGCCATCTCCAACCTTCTGAATATCCGGCGCGGAATCTTTCAAGGAGATTCCATGTCACTCCTGTTTTGTTTGTCCTTAATCCCCCTTATGCATGAACTAAACAACAGTAGCTATGGTTACAAACTAGACAACAAATATTCAGTCACCTACTCTACATGGGTGATCTCAAACTCTTTGCCAATGACGACATAGGCATGGTCTTCGGATTAGATAAATGTGCAAAATTAACATTCAAGAAAGGGAGAATTATAGAAACACCCTCGACAGATTTAGACTTTATCACAAAGATTAGGGAACTGAATAAAATGCTGCCTATAAGTACCTAGGAATTAGAGAAGGAGATGGTATACAACATACCCAAATGAAAGAGAAGGTAAGAAAGGAGTACTACAGGCGAGTGCGTCTGGTACTAAATACCGAGCTGAATTAAAAAAAAACCAAAAAACAGAATATCAGCCATAAACACCTTGGCTGTCCCTGTGGTGCAATACAGCTTTAACATCCTTAACTGGACCATAGCTGACATTAAGCGAATGGACGGTAAAACGAGAAAGCTACCGCATGCATCATCCTAAAGCTGATCGTCTGTATGTGCCCAGATCCGAAGGAGGCAGACGATTAGTTCGACGAGATCTGTCCTACAAAACTACAACAATTGGCCTTCAAAGAGAAACTACAGAAGACTGGGTGATAATATGTGTCAAAAACATGAAAGTAGTAAGCGTCTTTATTCCGTAATAAAAGAAGCGAACAAGTTGAAAATGGAGTTTAAAATGGATGCAGAATTACAAGTAAAGCACAATACACCGATTGAAGCTGCAAAATACACAAAAAAGAAAGCAAAAACAAATGCAACCGACCAGATACAGAAACAATGGCAAGATAAACCGCTTCGTGGCTAATACTCTGCCCGTACCAAACAAGCTGATGTAGACAAATCCCGTACCCATCAGTGGCTAGGCAGTCCACAGTTAAAAGCTGAAACCGATGGTTTTATCCTTACTGCACAGGATCAATGATTTTTAACTAGAAATTATCAAGCACACATACTAAAATATTGTCTTAGCCCCAAATGCAGATTCTGTGATAAATATCCAGAAACCATTGATCATCTTATATCAAGTTGGACGGTATTGACACCAACTAAATATAAAACACGGCATGACAGAGTTGACCAATATCTGCACTGGAAAATCTGCAACTTCTACGGAAAGGAAATTGAAAGAAATTGGTATGAACACCACACAGACCCGGTTACGGAGGTAGGACCTGTTACAATTCTATGGGGTTATACAATAAATACAGACAGAACAATCAAAGCTAACCGCCCAGACATTGTTTTTAGAGACCGCAAACAAAAAAGTACCTCCTTATTGATATGGCAGTCCCTGCAGACTGAAATGTATCTTTGAGGATATTTAAAAAGCTATCAAAATACAAGGACCTTGAAATCGAAACTTCAGAAATGTGGCACATGGGAACATCAAATATCTCTGTTGTAGTTGGAGCCCTCGGATTGATTGGAAAAGATTCCAGTAGGCTCATTGGAGAGATTCCTGGAAGCCGATGCCTTAAAGAAATACAAAAATGTTCTCAAGAGTACAGCCCACACTTTACGAAGGGCTTTATCTATGTAAAATGTGTATGTTTTTTTTTTTTTAATTGGTCAGTGGAAAATGTCATGATGCCATTTCTAAGCTTAGGTTTCTGGGTGGGATCCAGAACGAAATGTGTAGACAGCAGAAATCAAAGGATCTCAGAACAATAATAATAAATATCATTATTATTTACTTGTCGAATGTTTACACACGAAGTATTACGTGATTCGGGAGATTAACAGACAGCAAACATATTCAATACTCCAACAGTCTTCATAGTATCCAAGATGTATTTAACAGTACCGCCGTCTGGAGGGTGCCCACACTTTTCCTTATTTCCACTTCCACCAAACTTTCACAGGCTCTTTGATTCCTTTTCCATCGCTCCGTCACTTGACTGTCACTTTAATGTACTACAACTCCCTCTCTTCACTGGCCAGTGTCTCCATTATTATTATTATTATTATTATTATTATTATTATTATTATTATTATTATTATTATTATTATATATATAATTAATATATACTTATTAAATTCTTAATGTCGTCCATATGATTGTTAATATATCATCGTACTTTGAATACATATTGACGTTGACTTGGATGTCATGCGCCTGGGACATTTGGCATGTTCGATGGTTTTGTTTTTATTAGTGTAAATCGATGTAATTATTGCTGTAGATTTACTAGTGTCTGCTATTATGACGGCATTGTGTATTAATATTAACCGAGGTAATTATAATTATGGCTATTATAGATATTTACTAGACGAAGTTTAGTTTTAGTACGAGGCCACAAATTATTGAGTGAGAATCGAACCCTTTTCCCATTGGTAATGACCTGCAGAATCTGTTTACTTAACATTAAGCAATGGCGATACGTTCCTAATTATGATTTTTATATTATCTTACCTCTGTAATATTCCATTTCATATACTTGTGTATATTGACAAAGTAATAAGTCTGTGCAGTCTTCCCCAAATCGGCCTGGTTTCGATCTCTGGTTGAAGCCATCAGACGTCTAGCCACACCGAAGAGCTATGATACAGCGAAACAGGCTTGTATGTAGATGACTATATATATATATATATATATATATATATATATATATATATATATATATATATATATATATATATATATATATATGATAAAGTTAATTGGTAATTCGTATGGATAATACCAGGGAGGATATTAATCCCGAGAGCTCAATGTAATAACAGAGCAAATGATAATTAATTAATAAATCACTTGATGGAAAGCACTCTTAATTGCCTCTTTACAGTTATATGGTTAGGGATGTATTTGAAGACATCTTATATGTTATCTAAGTACTTATTTAGGCATGCACTCGCCAAGTATGTGCATATGTGTGCATGGATACACATAGATAGATATGTGAGTATGTGTACACAGACAGGACAGAATTGAATAGACACCAAGATAAATTTTATTTCTGATTTTTTTTAATAACCAAGATAAATTAACTTAGATTATTTGATTAAAATTGCAGATAACAATACTGGAACATGCCACGAACCAAAGGAGCTCAGACCTATCCGAATTTCAGCGAGGACGTATCGTGAGCCAACATGAAGGTGGTCTTAGTCAAAAAGAAATATCTGAAAATCTTTCAATACCCCTTTCTACTTTTAATAGAGTGTTCGTGCAATTCACCAGAGAGGGCAAGAAGTGCACAAAACCTCATTCAGGCCGCCCTGGGCCCTCTGAAAGAACCATGCGTCTTGTCTAAAGAAATGTTGAACAGGATCCACGTTGCAAGGCCTCTGACATAGCAACACAAGTTGATGTCAGTCCCAGAACAGCTGTCAGGTATCTTCACAAGCTAGGCTACTATGGCAGAGCTGCGAGAGGGAAACCACTTCTCCGTCCAGCCAATATCAAACGCAGGAAGGATTGGGCTCATGAGATGGTGGAGAGACCTGTGACCTTTTGAGCCACTGTCATTTTCTCTGATGTCAAGATTCGCATTATTTTCCGACAGTGGAAGAGTATGAGTATGGGGACTCTGTAGTCAAGAGATTGATTTAAAAAGACTGCAGCCAACGGTGAAACATGGTGGCCTTTCAGTAATGGTGTGGGTGCAATTTGGAGTGATGGTCGCTCAGAGCTTGTGGGGTGTGAAGGAAACATTAATTCAACCAAATATGTTTCTATATTAAAGAATATCCAATATTCTCAAGTAGTAGAATGAGCAAAGTTGACTCCCTATTTATGGAAGATGGAGCTCCATGTCACACTGCTCAAGCAACGCAACATTGGTTGAGACAAAATGGGATCAATAAACTTCCATGGCCAAGTCAGTCCCTGGATATTAACCCTATTGAACACCTTTGTGGCATATTAGATCGAAAACTCCACAAAAAGAACAGGAAGCCATCTTCTAAGCCCGAACTTTTAGGATTATTGCGTGAAACATGGCAAGAAATCCCTCAAGATGATATTCATGAACTTATCGCTAGCATGCCTAGAAGGGTCCTTGCATTAAAAAAAGCAAAAGGGATGTCAGCCAAATAATAGTTATTAAATTTATGACCATTTATAATTACTTCATTTGTATAAATTACTTGTTTAATAAAATAAACGGTTTCTGTGAGCGTCTATTCAATTCTGTCATGTCTGTGTATATATGTGTGGGTATATATGTATGTGTGAACACATTTATGTGAAAGCATATATGTGAAGATGGATGCGAATATGTGTATGGATGTAGGTACATATGTGTATGTATATATATATGTGTGTATAGAAGAATGTGTATGTATTCAGGTATATGGATTTGTGTATGTTCTCTCGTTCTCCTTACATTTCACAGCTTTCCTTTCTTTTTCGTTTTTCTTTGTTCCCCTTTTGAAAAATCATCTCCACTCCCTTCTCTTATCCGGTGAATAAGGGGTCACTACTATCTCATCTCTTAAAGATATATCCCCCAATTACCTCTTTCCTTCCCTTCCTGTTTTTTGAATCTACAGGGAATTCTGAACCGAACCCTTTATTTAATCTACGAGGTGAGACTGTTCTCGTTCCACTGCTCATCTTTAGGTATATCTCGTCTAGTTCTTATTTTTAGTACTCCTCAGTTATTGCTCGCCAAGGAATACACCTGATGCACCTGTGCCCCCACTCAAACAAGGGTTGACGACAATAGTCCGAATGGAAATAGTGTAAATAATGATAACCTCCTCATCAAAGAAATTCAGACAGAAATTAGTTAATTAATAATGACAAATATTAATTCTCAAAAGATTCCATTGTGTTCTTATGACCCTACAAATCTTTTTCGAATCTCGCCTTTCGTTTGGAAGCAATACATATGTTAATGAAAAGCTAGAGGAAGCACGGTGGAGTAATGGATAACGGCTCGGATTGAGGAATCGTAGAGCCGAGTTCGAATTCTAGTCGAATCCGTTACATTCACTTACGTGCTAACACCCTTGGGAAAGGTGTGAATCCTCTTCTTCTCCCTCCAACTATAGGTAAATAGCAGGACAGACTGGGTTGCAACTGGTCTAGGAGAAGGTCAACTCTGAATTCAAAACCGGCGGCCTCTTGGTTACTCCTGCCTCTGCGTCTGTGGAAATTCTGCGGCAGATATTCTTCCCTCCACTAGCACGCGAGGTGTGCGGACCACGTGTGAAGTTCAAACTCCCTTGTTACTCCGTTTCAAGAATTCGCCGCCGTTGGAATCGGGAATGGCTGTCGCTCGTTTCAGCATTGGCGACGGATCGCCGTGCTTGGTCGGCCTTCGTTCCGGACGCGGTGAATTCCTTGGAAGGAGCCGTGTGAATACCGGAATATTGTGAATGCCGCAACATACATATACATACATACATAATGACAAGCTGAACACAGAAAGATATACTGGAACCAAGATAAGGCTTGCGCCGCATATGAATATCTTAAAATAAAACTTCCGTTAATTTTGTTTTTCGTTTGATTCCTGGAAGACTTTTTGAATCTATTCATTGTTTTAAAACCGCCAGGTCTGACGAAGCGAAATCAAATTCTCGATTTTGCGAAATCAAATATTACCATGGCTTTCTGAAGTCTCTGATTTATTATATATATATATATATATATATATATATATATATATATATGTGTGTGTGTGTGTGTGTGTGTGTGTATGTGTTGTTCCACCCACAACTTCTAGTTAGTGCCATGAGCATGTGTCATTTTACTTTCTCTGTCATATTGGAACTTCCTATCCTATTACTCTAGAAATCTCATATATATATATATATATATATATATATATATATATATGTGTGTGTGTGTGTGTGTGTGTGTGTGTGAGTGTGTGTGTGCGTGTGTGTGTGTGTGCGTATATATACACACACACGCACACATATATATATGTGTGTATATATATTATACATCTCGAGATACCTTTATGAGTCCAAAATTCGCTTGACGAGGAAATGGAACTAATGTATTTAATTTAATAACAAAATTAAATTCGAAGCTTTTAGCTTCCATTTTTGAAACATGGTTATTACTGTGTAGGCAAAAAAATCATATTTTATATCAGTTAATTTATAATTTATATATATATATACATACATATATATATATATATATATATATATATATATATATATATATATATATGTGCTGTTGCACCCACGCCCTGTAGTTAGTGCCATGAGCATGTATCATTTTACTTTCTCTGTCAGATTGACAGATGGAGTATTGCTGCCATTTATGGTCTGGGGCCCATGCGTGTTGCCTCAGGGTTCTTGATAAGATCCAGAGACGGATATGCAATGTGATTGGCCCTGATCTGTCATCTCGTCTGCAGTCGCTCTATCACAGACGCGATGTTGCATCGCTCTGCCTTTTCTACAAGTACTTCCACGGTAATTGCTCCGAGGAGTTGCTTTCGCTTGTCCCTAACCCTCGTGAATTTAAGCGTCCTACGAGGCTGGCATCCCGTTCCCACCCCTTCACCGTTGAAACTGTTAGATGTAGACGTCTTTTCTACTCCAATAGCTTCATGTCTCGCACATCTCGCCTATGGAACTCCCTTCCCTATTACTGTTTCCCTGACAAATACAATCTCCAACGGTTTAAGTGTAGCGTCAATCGTCATCTCCAATTGCGTTGATCTATCCACTTCCCTTCTCCACTTCCTGACATCTTTCATTCCTATCTGCTCTCGCTCTATATCCTCCGTAACCCCCCTGCCTTGATCGACCCTCCGTCCTTCTCTTTCTCCACATCCCTTCCTTTACCACTCCTATCTGCTCTTCCTCCAACCCTTCTGTAACCCCATGCGTGATAGTGGCCACCGGCCTTGCTTGGGGTGATACGTTTAAAAAAAAAAAATAAAAAAAAAGATTGGAACTTCCTATCGTATTACTCTTGAGATCTCTCTCTCTTATATATATATATATATATGTGTGTGTGTGTGTGTGTGTGTGCGCGAGCGCGTGTGTGTGTACATACACACACACATATATATAAGAGATCTCGAGATATATAATACACACACACACACACACACACACACACACACATATATATATATATATATATATATATATATATATATAAGAGTTTTTGTGTTTGTGTCGTATGTGATACTTCACGTTAGTGACCTGCATACAAGTCCACATATTGTGCCACAGCGAGGATCTCTGGACATAGCCGCAGGAATATTTGATCTTTCGTCTCAGCCGGTCAATACGACTGATTCGGAAATTCCTGATATCAACTCAAATATCTCCAGTTATTTCTATACAGGGCAACTCGCACGAAATTAATATGAGGCACATTGACATTGGTTACTCTTTATACCTGAACCACGGTCGTCTAACATCGCTTTGTCCACTGTCAACATGGCTATACTTGAGGACATTAGGTATTCTGTCGTCACGTATCTTTGCAACATGACCCGCCCATCGATGTTGTGATAGCATCAGATAGGTCTCAATCCCACCAGTGTTGAATTTTGCGAGATGCTCCCCATCGTCAAAAATATAGCGTGGAGACAACTTTTGTGCAAGACATCCAGCTGATTGATATGGAACCTGTAAGGGGTCCATAATTTTGAGCCGTAAAACAGTGTGGTCAAAATGACTGATCTATAAACTCATATTTTGTCGTCCAGTTTGATACCTCTCTCGTTCCATAGGTGGTGGGGAAGCTTCCCAGATGCACCTGTAGCTTTGGCGATTTGATTTGTTATTTCGTCATCATGGGATGCATTTGCACATCTCACTTCCTAAATATGCAAATGGCTTTCCATAAACAAAGTAATTCCAATAAATCTGTATATATATATATATATATATATATATATATATATATATATATATATATATGTGTGTGTGTGTGTGTGTGTGTGTGTGTGTGTGTGTGTGTGTGTGTGCGTGTGTCCTAAAGATTGTTATCAAGAATTCATCCAAATATTTTTATTGAATTGGACCGGCAAGGTCTGTCTATTCAGTTTTGATTACATTTTCTCAGCGTGCACATGAGTTGTATCGCATACTGATAAAATTATGAACCCAGGAAAATTTATTCTAAATTTAATCTAGCTGTGTGGCAACTCATGCGTACACTGGAATAAATGTAATAGAATTTGAATAAACCAGCCTTGTCTGTCTATTTAAATGAAAACGTTCGAATATATATATATATATATATATATATATATATATATATATATATATATATATATATATATATATATATATATATATATACAACGAAACTGATACAACGAAAGAAAATTAAAAATTGAACCCTCTACCACCCCTTGTCTAGATGAATGGATTTATCGGTAACCTTGGAAACCCTCAAACTATGAATCTTTCCTGTGCCGTTAACAACCGTAAATTTTAAAAAGTAAGTTACTCCAAAATTCGCTTGATGAGGAAATGGAACTAATGTCTTTGGTTTAATAACAAAATTAAATTCAGGGGCTTTAGCTTCCATTTCTGAAACATGGTTATCACTGTGTAGCGGTAAAACCATATTTTAAATCTATTAATTTATAATATTAATGCTCTGTAAATTTAAATTTACATAGAGCACTATTGTGTAAAAATAAAAATATCTATAAGAACACCGGATTTTATATCTTACTGTTCTTTCCTTTTTATTATATATATATATATATATATATATATATATATATATATATATATATATATATATATATATAGTTTTAAAATTTGTAATATTTATGTGGGAAGCGTGCTCGGTATCAGGAATAGAAAATTTATAGATAGTTTAGATATAGGAACTCAAACTGCGCGATGGCTGTCAGTTTCAAGCCTCTAGCGATCTTCAGACCATGTGTCACTGCTCCTTTCGTATACTGTGTATATAGGATACTGGAGGATTAATGTAGATGGGTGAAAGAGTAAATAGACCTTCCCTTGTTCTCTTGTTGAGAGAATTCATTACGTCATTCATGTTCAGGGTATTTATATATTTTATTTTATTTATTATTTTAAAGGTATTATTTTATTTATTTATTTATTCATATTTATATTGCATAGTTGAAAGAGTTTATTAGATTTAGATCATAGGATTTTCTTTAGTTTTTGAGTTATGGTATCGTTGTAGGTAGTGTATTCGTTATTTGTTTTGTGTATACATTTTGTGTATGAATCTAAAACTCGTAATGTATATAATGTTTATATACATACCTCATGTTCCAAAGGTTTTCATAGCCTGGGTAATAGTGGAGACGAGCTCCCACTGTCTATGAAATGCCTCCGTGTCATGCGTCTCAAATAGCCTATGCCAACTAAATCCAGCTCAAAGCTGGAGATGGGCGAAGGCGGAAAACTGGCGCTTCTTAGTCAGCTGCTTCTGGAAGATGGAGTCGACAGCTTATGAATGCAGTACATCTAGCGGAAGGAAAATTCTGATTTTAAACATCCCCTCCCTTGCAGTCATATTAAAACACAGCTATGGGAGTAAATCTAGACAGGAAACCCGGAGTGGAGTCCCGAAGGCGGTTGGCTGTCAACACTGACAACTTTTCGGCAACTCCTGCCGTCAAGCCGTCCCCAAATACAAGGCCCTGTATTCCTTTAGATCTTGTCGGTACGGCCGATAGGAGGCTATGTCGTCTGACCAGAAACGGCCTCCATATACCATCACCCAGGCATGCTCCCTGAAGAGGTTATTCCCTTTTCTAGGCCAATGAGCTGAATTTGGACCAAACAGGGTGCTACCTTTATCTCGCGAGATATACGCATGTCTAATATGCATTTGAAAATGTTCTTCCATGGGAAAATCTGACATAGTTTTAAGATACTGTTACTAGTTTTATTTTCATGTAATTTGGGTCGTAATTCGTTTTATTTGACTTATTTTTTTGAGTTTCCATATAGATTTTGAGTATGAAGTGCTATTTGCATATTTTTATTGTTAAATGAGGTTTTGTGTAAATATACGCCCTTTGCCAGATTTTATTACAGAAGTGATTTTTTAAGAATAAAATTGGTTTTTAAAAGGAAAAAAAGAAAACGCTTTACAGTATGTGTAACTTATATTTAGTCTTCGAAGTAATCGGCATCCAACAACTTCTGCCAACGTGTCTCCAGCTGTTCAATGCCCTTGTGGTAGAACTCGTGGGTGGGGGGTTGGTGCAAAGAAGTCTGTGAGGGCTTTGCGCAAGTCTGCTTCATTGGTGAAGGATTTCCCACGAAGATGATTATTCAGGGAGTGGAAGAGGTTTAATCGGATGGCGCAAGGTCAGGTGAATAAGGTGGATGGAACAACATCTCCCACCCAAGTTGCTGCATTGTATCCCTGACCACTCGCGCGACATGCGGCCTGGCATTGTCATGGAGGAAAATCACACCTTTGCAATTCATCAGTGCTGGCTCCTTCTGGCGCAATGCCTGTTGCACACATTTCAATTGCTGCAAGTATAGGTCTCCAGTCACCGTTTGGCCCATTGGTAGCAGTTCATAATGAACCACTTGACGACCTGTCCACCAGACACAAAGCACAATCTTGCATAGGTGCATAGGCGGTCTTGCGGTGTGAGGGACAGCATCCTGAGGAGAAACCAATGTCTGGAACACTTGGGAGTTTCGTACAGAACCCACTTTTCATCACTGGTAAGCACTCGATTGAATAAGGATGCGGTACGGTGGCGAGAAAGCAGCGATACGCAGGCTGCCACTCGTCCCTTGTGGACCTCCAACAGCGTTTGCGGAACCCACTTGCTCAGTTTGTACGTCTTACCTAGGCGGTGCAGGTGAAGTCTAACTGTTTCATCGGAAACGTTGAACTGTCTTGCAAGTTCACCACACGTTAGACTACTGTCCTCTTCAATGGCCGCCTTCAGGACTCCGTCATTCAAGACCTGTGGTCATCCACTGCGAGGCTCATCATGGAGAGACAAATCTCCCGACTTCAATTTTCGAAACCAACGCCTTGCAGTACGTTCATCTACAGCACTATCCCCAAACGCTTGACATATGCGGCGACTTGATGCAGCTACTGATAAACTCACTTTGAAGTCGTAAAGCAAACAGCCCCGAACGAGATCTCTAGACACTTCCATCCTTCTCACAGCAGTCCGGCTTATAACTGATGGCCGGGCACTGTGCGTGTGTTTTTCATAACGTCTGATGTTCCTACTTCCGGCTGTCCGAATTTGAAAACAATTGCTACACGCATTCCGTATATATTTCAACTTCATTCAATGACTAATCAAAAAAACGGACAGAAGTTTTTTGGTTACCTTGTAGTTATATTTATATTAGTAATATATTGTGTAGTTTCAGCTTATCATTGCTGCTAATCGTATTAGTAACTTGTTTGGGGGTTTCAGTTTTTAACTAGATACAACGTAACATTTTATTTATTTATAAATCATTCGAAAAGACATAAGTTATAGGAACATATATGATTAACACACAATCCCCATAAATCTGAATATATTATTATTATATTATATTATTATTCTACCACATATTATTCATATTTACAATATGGTCAATAAGGCTCGAGTTTCCTAAGAAAATTGCGCATCACAAAACATTATTGTAAATATTTCTAACAAAAATAGATATTTCTTGAAATTCGTATCTTATACTTATTCTATAAAATACCAATATTTATTATGAACACATTGACATTTTTTTTATTATGAACACATCTCGTATATCTTATATATAAATTACAGATTATGTGTGTGTGTGTGTGTGCGTGGGTGTTCCAAGCAACTCTTCCGCTTCTACTGGTCCGATTTCAATGATTCATAGCTCATTCAAAAGCCCTAGAAAAAGGGAACAATTGTCGTGTGAGCTCAGATTAAGGATTGCTAGATTATGCGAGGTTAAAAATATATATTAATATATTATACTAGCCATTATCGTTGCTTTCATGGTTCAAGGAGAGTAACTCTTATTTTCCTTTTGTATCCAAAATTGAGAATAGCTTAACATTTTAAGCTTGCTAAAATTTTAAGCTATCTTAAAAGCCGCCTTATCGGGTGGCATTTAAGGTAGCTATTGTGGAGGACTCTTGGTTTGGCCATCATCACAAGATGAAGAGAGAGAGAGAGAGAGAGAGAGAGAGAGAGAGAGAGAGAGAGAGAGAGAATGTATATTTGGATTGTAATCCCTCTCTAATACATATTTCTTTAAAAGTGACTGATAAGAGTACTTATATTAAGCTTTTTATTGTATTTTACTTGTATGCGACGGAGATATTTCTTTTTTAGGGACTTAATGAGTGTAGAAATAATCCAAATGTTTGTTCCAGTTAATAGATAATTAACTGAAGTAATGCACCTTTTATATTATATTCCTGACAGCGAATTCCTTCTGTTTGTAATTTCTGTTCTTTTGCTTTCGATAAAATAAGATTCATTTTATTGCTATTATCTTTGTGACCTCTGTGAATTATTGGTTGGTTTTGAAGGAAACGATTTCATCTGCGAAACTCTCATTGACCAGCGATTAGTTTTCGTTACTGATTTTTTAAAAACCGTTCTGACCATTTCTATAATATTTCTATAAGTCCCCCCCCCAAAAAAAACAGAAAAATCTCGTTGGCAAACTAGAAAAATACAATAAAAACAACTTATTAGTAATAACTTGTTAGCCATTTTTATCAAAACTCACAACAAGCACGCACACACGTATATATGATGAAACTATAGTTTTAAGCTGTATTTATGGGTAAAAGTATATTAGGGACTGAGCGCCTGTAAATATGGAAATGGCCACTGTGGTCAACACCGAGTGGCGACAGCTTGTTTCATGCTTGGACGCCATCTTCAGGTTTGACGATGGCATAAAAGCATGAAACAGACTGTCGACACTCGATGTAGAACTCAGTGTCTACTTTTATATATATTTGTGTATATATTTAAGAAAAGGCTAAAATGCCAAACAACCTCGCAACCCGGGTTTCGACCATAGGGTCTCCTCAGGCAAATGGAAGGATATACAAGCCAAACAAAACTACTCCAATATATCAGAACACCGGAAGTGAGAGGTTAAAAGTATGAGGATGGGAGGAGGTGAGAAAGAGGAGAACAAATTGTAAGTGAAGAAAAAGGGGGAAATAGTAGGGGGAGATTTTGCAGTCGTGCTTCGTCTTTTGGGCTGGGAGCCGTGAAGGAGACGCCGAGCTTGCCGATTGTATCTGGGTGTGCAGGAGTGTGTGGAGTGGAGCGTGGTGGTGGGTGTGCGGACTGGCGGGTTCGTGGTGGTTGCTGTCGGCTGTGTCGGGAGGAGAGGTTGGCTGTTGCCACGTGTCCTGGTGGAGTTGTCTTGCCAAGTGAGAGAACTGAGATTATGTCAGAGGGCAGTCTATAAGTAAATATTTTTTAGGTACCTATGGACCCGGATGAGCGAAATAAAATAATTACCCCCTATCTTTTCCTTGCAATTTTTTCTTCTATGTCAAATGTGGGGAGGCGAGAGAGAAAATTATAAGTGAGGAAAAGAGCAGGAATTATTTCATTTCGCTCATCTGTGTTCATAGGTACCTAAAATTATTAACTTAAATGCCTGCACCCTGACATAATCTCAGTTCTCTCATTTAGTAATGCACTTTTATCAGGACACGTGGCAACAGCCAACCTCTCCTACCGGTACATCAAGCAACAACCACCACGAACGCCGCCAGTCTTCACCCTCCCACCACTCTCAGACCCGAACAAAAACCTCCGCCACATCCCTTGCACCCCCAGACACAATCGGCAAGCCCGGCGCCACCTCCACGGTTCCCAATCCAAAAGACGAAGCACGACTGCAAAATCTCCTCAGCCGATTTTTTTCTCCCTCTTTTCCTCGCATTTTTCTCTTCTCTCTCGCCTCCCCCATCCTCATACTTTTACCCTCTCACTTGCGTTGTTCTGGTATATTGGAGTAGTTTCCTTTGGCTTGTACATCCTTCCACCTGGCTGAGGAAACTTTACGGTCGAAACCCAGGTTGCGAGACTGGTTGAAATTTTAGCCATTTCTTAAATATTTTAGCTTTACATATTTAACTTTGAATTTTGTATTGAGAATTTTTGGTTGTCTATACTTTTTAGGTGCTTCTGTTTTCAGTCTTCCTTTTACAATTATATCCTTACATATATATATATATATATATATATATATATATGTGTGTGTGTGTGTGTGTGTGTGTTTGTTGTATGTGTGTGTGTGTTGTATGTGTGTGTGTGTGTTTGTGGGGTGTTGTGTGTGTTTGTGGGGGTGTTGTGTGTGTTTGGGTGTGTCTGTGAGTGTGAGTGTGTGCGCATTTTTCGCATAACAGTTGCCTATCTTTTTCTCTCTTTCTCTCTCTCGCTTTCTGTATTCCTCTCTCCCTCTCAGTTTATTTCCCTCTCTCTCTTTCTCTGTCTCTTTCTCTCGGTACTGAGTCACCTTCTGCCATCCGTGGACAAATTTCATAAAATCAGAATTTACGATTGCATTTCTTTTTTTTGTGTGTGTGTGTGTGTGTAGGCAGCGGGCTTTGAAAGTCAAATGCGAACTAAAAGGACACTTTCACTTATACTCAGCAAGAGACAGTTGAAATTTCAGGGACACTTAATGAGGAAAGGGGGACTGGAGAGTTCAACACTCATAAGACGTACAGAAGACGTGTGAAAAAGGTGTGGGGGGTAAACAGCGAGTAAACTATTTAACGATTTTGTCTGAATGGATGACAGAACCAGGACAAAGACTAGGTGTAAAGAACCAAAAGGAAGTTGTGGAGAGTCATAATCGCTAACTCGCTAAAGGCACACAGCGCATAAAATAAGACGGAAGACACTCTTCTCATTTTATAACATTCACTACATTTGTGTATTTATAAGAGTTTATATATCTTGTATATTATATCTACATAGGTATATATGTATCCAGAGACTTTTGTTTATTTTTTTTTATAACTAATACTACTACTTCTAATACTACTATTCAAGACATGACTCACATGGTTTCTGATCTTAACTGATTGGCTGTGCTATCATCTACATATTTTTCTTGGTAAATTAAAATAGTGTGCACTAAATACCTCGTTCATTAACACATATACTCTTATTCAGCTGACTGGGGGATGAGGCAGCGAAGGTGACTTGGGAGCCACATATAGATGCTTAGGAACAACCTCAATCGAAGATCATCTAAGCAGACAGGGTTATCCAACCCCAAGGTATTATTAACTTGATCCTACCTGAAAGATCATGCGCTGCTTCTATCATAAGCTTTTTACCATATCACGTGTTTGGTTGTGATGCATGTGCCTTGTATACACTTATCAGATTGATGCGTATATTCGTCTCCATATATATATATATATATATATAAATGTAAAAAACAATATGAAAAATGTAATAGTAGCCGACGCGATTCGTCCAATGTGGATTTTTTCAAGGCAAAAACGAAATGAATTTATTAAACAAAGTAACTAATAATAACAAAACAAAATGTCCTTAGCAATTGGAAGAATTTAGAGAACGTTATTTTCATCCTGTTAACAGAAAATTACGTCAATTACTGTCACGTGTGGAGATATTGTTTTTATTGTTGTGTTGACGGATTCAACTATTTTCTTTTGATTTCTTGATACTGTTCTGTACGTTTGTTTGGGAGAGTAGTAATTCTGTTAAGAAAGGTAAAATAGTGAAAAAGCCTGGGCGTAGATTAATATTTGGATAATATTCAATGGCGGCGCTGTCGAGGATTTTCCTTCTGTGTTATTTTCTTTTTTTATGAGTGTAGCATTTTTAAAATCAAAATTGTGGTTGAATTTATTTCTGTGTATGACTAGTGCATTAGCTAAGTTGTTTTTTGTGAGGTCTCTTTTGTGCTCATGAATGCGTTTTTTTAAAAATTTCTACTTGTTTCTCCAATATATTGGGAGAAACAGTTTTTGCAATTTATTTTATAAATGCCTGCTTCAGAAATATTATTGCTATTAGTGTTTGAAGATCTGAGTATATCCATAATGGTTTTGGAAGTGTTTGTGGCTATTTTAAGATTATTTAGATGGGATAGATTGTTCTGGATAGTGGATGTGACAGAGTTGGTCGGTAGTATTATGCATCTGTTTTCATGTGATTTATTATTGCGGATTATGTTATATATATATATATATATATATATATATATATATATATATATATATATATATATATATATATATATATATATATCCGAACGTCTCTTTTTGGCATTCAATAATAATATTTTATCTTGTATAAGGTTGCACGGTATTAGCATCCACCGAATATAAAATTCGGCATATCAGCTGGGCTAATATCTGCATTGGAAAATCTGCAACATTTATGGGAAGAAAAGTGCAAGAAATTGGTATGACCACCACCCAGACCCGGTTACAGACACAGGACCTGCAACAATGTTATTCGACTTTACAATCCACACAGACAAAATAATCAAGCTCATCGCCTAAGCATAGTGATCAAAGAGCACATAAAATAATGTGCTTTCTTATTGATATGGCAGTTCCTGAAGTCCGTGATGTAGCTTTGAAGAACATCAAAAGACTATCAATATACAAGGATTTTGAAGTAGAAATCTAAAAAATGTGGTACATGAAGACATTAATATATCCAGCTATAGCTGAAGGCCTGGGTTTGATTGGCAAATGTTCTGATATACTCATTGAAGGGATCCCTGGTAGCCCATGAAATACAAAAGAAAATTGTTCTCACAAATAGAGGTCATACCTTACGAAGAGATTTATCTATATAAAATATGCATGATCTTAGGTTGTTTTATTTTTATAGCTTAGTAATAAATCTTATGGAACTCTTATGCTATTCTGTTCATTTATACTAATCTGTTTAATTAATTCCTTTTAGTAAATAATAAACTAAAGGAAAATTCCAAGCCATCATATTAAGCACGTTTCAGTTTCATGCCTTCACGCAGGCAGCGTTTGACTCGTTTTGACGCGTTCATTAAAAAGATGGCCGTTTTTTTTTTCATTACAAGACAAGCAACATTTTATACACAATTATACATATTGGGACTTTGAACTCTTGGGGTGGTTTTCACCAGGAGGTGCCCAGTGTCTGTGAGGTATTTTGGTGTATGAAGGAGCGAATAGTGACCCATAAATTCTTATGGTGAATGAGTATATTGTAAAGAATGGATGGGTCATTGATTCGATTAGCGATGTATAAGATAGTAAGAGATGACCAACCTTGAAGAGACTCCTCCATCTTTTTCGGCCTTGTGCAACATTTACTGTATTAGTAATAAATCTTAGACAAGCAACTTTTGTACAAAGACATAATTTTTGTAAATTTATATATTTTTATACTTGAAATTTTTCAAAATATAACTTTGAAGAAGACAGGCATACTGTCGAAATATTGTTTAACATTGTCAAACACTGTATCTTATCTTTTTCTTTACTTAAATCGCGCCTTTCTCCTAAGTGTTGTAATAAGAATAATAATAATAATATTAACAATAATAATAATAAGAAGAAGAATGATGTCATGATTCTTCGTGAAGCCATTTCGTTCGTTTTCTTTTTTTTATTAGTTCATTTGGCATCGAGTCAATTGGTCCAAGAATGGAGTTAGTCCAGGTTTGGTGACCAAGTATCTCTTCGTTTTGGGCGAGTTTTTTTTTGTAAGCATTTTATCCCAAGCAAGGCGGGAGTGCCACTAGTATGCAAGGGGTTACAGAGAGTGGGAGCAAGAGTAAAGAGGCGTGATAAAGGAGAGGTTGAAGAGAAGGACGGGTTATTATATCAAGGCATCTGAAGATGTCGATTGACACCGCATTTGAATAATTGAAGATTATAGCTATCAGGGAAGCAAGAAATAGAAAGGGAATTCCACTAACGGGAAGTGACAGACATGAAGCTATTGGAGTAGAAGAGACTGCTACATTTAACAGTTTCGACAGTAAAAGGGGTGGGGGCGAGATGCCGACCTAATAGCACGCTTAAATACATGCAGTTTGGGAATCAGCGAAAGTAGCTCATCAGAGCACTTACCGTGAAAGTGTTTGTAGAAAAGACAGAGGGAAGCGAGTTGAAGTGGCGGTTGTATTAAGCTGGTTTAACAGAAAATGGGTGGGACCTAGTTGCCAATCAAGTAGCACGCTTAAATTCATGCAGTCATGGCACCGGGGAAAAAAGCTCATCAGAACAGTTGCTGTGAAAATATTTTGATTTCTATAAACTTCTTTTAACGATAATTTAATTTCAATACAGTTTGAACAGTTGATTATCTAGAATTATGCCAAATTCCGTGGGGGGGGGGGATGAAATCATGAAGTTGCAACAAAGAAAGCGAAATGTAGTGGGGCAAAATAGTATATATGTAATTGAGAACCTATGTACAAATATCTAAAATGTGTCTTTGAATAACTATATACAAATATCTAAATGTCTTTGAGATTCACTTACAAACACTACCAACTTTTGTTGCGACCCCAAATATACTTCTACAAATAAACTCATATCATTGATTAAAAAAAAAACGAAAAAAAATATCTATAAACTATTTATGAAATCTACAAACATATGAGTGAATGTTTTAAAATCAACTTTCTTTATACGTTTGAAATATTCTGATTTTAAATCAGTTGTTCTCAGTATCACGTGTAGAAAACCAATCCTGACAGTTGGGAAATTTTTGCTGTAACCTTTTACCCGATTATCGTATTACATCGAGAAAGAAACAAGCTTTGCTTTCAAAAAATAAAAATAAATAAAAACGTCTTGTCATTTGAATAATGTTTTCAACTCCAAAATACTATGTTTCTTTTTTCATTCCCCAGGGAAAAGACGAACCCCGTGAATATTGACTATCTTGGCATCCATCAATTTGATTCTTGAAATCCTGTTAGAAATTGAATTTATCTTATTTTTAATGTTAGGAAAAACTTAAAATAATAATGAACCATGATAAAAATCTATCAGTCGAAAAGATGGCGTTATTGAAAAGTTATATTGGCTTAATTATCGAAGTAGTAATAGCTGTCATTTTTGAAACAGTGTAAGTACCGCCATTTCGTTGATATTGTCAATAAAAGATACTCAATAGTGTAATGGATAAGCGGCTCGGAATGAGGTCGGAGAGCCGCGTTCGATTTCCAGTCGAGTTCGTTACATTCACTTACGCGCGGATACCCTTGCGAAAGGTAGGAGTCCACTCCTTCTCCCCCTCCCCACCAGCAAAAAAGTGGGCCCTATAGCCTTGATTGGCAGGAGTCTATGAGAAGGAAAACTCTGAATTCACACCAGCTATCCAAGATCCACAGCTCCTGCTACTCTTGTGGCCTACGACCGTACCACGTTGATTAACTCCGGTTCCTGTAACATCTCCGAAGTTAAGCACCATCGAGCCTGGTCAGAACTTAGATGGGTGACCTTTTGGGAATAGCAGGTTCTGTAAGCGTGGATGTGCTGGAGGTGTAATAGATAACGGCTAGGAATAGTGAATCAGAGAGCAGAGTTCGAATCTCTGCTGGTTTCGTTTTTATCCACTTGGGAAAGGTAATGAATCCACCTTTTCTCTCCTCAACTATGGGTTAATTAGTAAGAATTATTTCGCTAAACCAGTATTATCTAAAAACCATTCTTACAATCTAAAAATATTTTCTGGCTTTAAATAACCTGCAATGGGTTGATACGCCGTAAATAACGAATCAATCAATCAAACGTGCTACGGCTGTTGTGTCCCTACGACCCTCAGGGTTCAGTTATCGTGATATCATTAAATTAATTTAAAGCTTTAACGTGTCACTAATATATTAATTCATTTCGTTTCTTTATGCTTATTTTTAATATCAAAGATTTTTATCTATAATTTAAAAAAAATTTGAATGAGTATGGAATTTTGATTGAACGAAAAGATTCTACACTATTTACATAGTTCGGACTATCGTCCTCATCTTTGTTGCCATATTTATCACAACGTTTCGGCCGTTGTACGCTCCGGCCTTCTACAGGTGGTTGGAGCGTCCAACTGAACTCTTTATTTCGCTCGCTGGGGTAGACTGTTCTAGTTCCACGTGCCATGTCTAATGGATGTCAGTTATCAGTTATCTCCTGTTAATTCCCCTCTCCAAGTTCTCCACCGCCTTAACCAGGTATTGAACTCACACTCTTTGGTTCCTGTGACTGGATCTAACTAGCGCCTTTATCTACTGTGCCATGTGTCCTTGAGGATAAAGGCGTTAGTTAGATCCAGTAAGAGGACCCAAAGAGTGTGAGTTCAATGCCTGGTTAAGGCGGTGGAGAACATGGAGAGGGGAATTAACAGGAGATAACTGATAACTGACATCCATTAGACATGGCACGTGGAACTAGAACAGTCTACCCAAGCGAGCGAAATAAAGGGTTCAGCTTGACATTCCAACTACCTGAAGAAAGCCGGAGCGTACAACGGCTGAAACGTTGTGATAAATATGGCAATAAAGACGAGGATGATAATCTGAACAATGTAAATAGTGTACATAATACCTCATCTCAGAAATATACAGATACTGAAAGGATTCTAGATCTCACTTCTTTCAATCCTACGCTCTAACTGCTTAGATATATCTGCCAGTACGGAATACAGTTATACTTCTGTAAGCAGAAATACGTGATTTCCTTCTCCCAGGTGACATTTGATTAACGGAGATCAGCAAAGTGGCACTAACGATATAATCTCTTTATGCAACTACGTTTGAACTACTGAAATATGACCACAAATTTGTGAGAAAGATTTGAAAACATTTGCTACACGCTTCATTGCACTTGTCACCGTCTCGGTTCTTGATTTCTCTGTTCTCGGTCATAGTCTATAACACCTTAGCTATATTTGCAAGTAGGACCTCTGAAATGAGTCGAGAAATTCTGAATAGCCAGATGAGGCTTCCCACGGCTGTCATCTCAACATGCAAATCAGAGTAGACAAGTTTCTTTGAAAACAACTCCTTGCTTAAATTCAATATTCAATGTTTTGTGTATGTTGCATATACGATGCATGTATTATTTTATGATGTTTATATCAAGTATGTAAACCATTATTCATATAAATACACACACACACACACATATATATATATACATAATTATATATATATATATATATATATATATATATATATATATGTGTGTATATATTTATAAATGACGTTTATTCTGAAGCCATTGAATATGTAAACAGAATTTATTTGTTCCCAAATCTATAGATGAGAGAGAGAGAGAGAGAGAGGGGGAGGAGAGAGAGAGAGAGAGGGGGAGGAGAGAGAGGGGGGAGGGAGAGAGAGGAGAGAGAGAGAGAGAGAGAGGGGGAGATATAATAAAAGAAAAAGAGATTAAGAAAATGAGAGGGAGGAAGAAGAACATGCTGGAAAAGAAAAGAGCGAAAGAAGAAGCCATTAACATTTGGGAAGTATGTTTCTAAACAATTCGATCTTATCCGTTTTCCCTCACCTCTTGAAAAAAAAAGAAAAAAAAAACCTTTGAGGTGCAGCAGAGAATTGTATTTGACATATTTGCCAAAATTGCTCTTTACAAAGTTTTATTCTTCGGCTAAATGAGTTTGGGTGACAAAAAACAAAAACAAAAACAAAACAAAAAAAACACTTGCCTAAGGTTCGACTTTATCGTTATATGTTCATAGTTTATACATTAATATGCCACGATTTTTTTATGTTTAAGACGAGGAAATGAAAATAAAGAAAACTCTGTGGAAAGTAAGAAACAATTTATGAAAGCAAGAAGATGCTTGATGAGAGGAAAAGACAGAACGAGGAAAAAAAGAGAAGAAACATCAAGGGATAGAAAGGGAGAAGAAAAAAGGAAAGAAAAAAAAGAAGCAAGGAAGAAAGAAAGATAAGGCAAAGGGAGAAAAATGTCAGACGGTTATCGCTATCCAAACTAGATTGCAATTAAAATGCGAAGATAGAGCACAAAATATGTAGTTATGAGAAAGATGGAAGAACTGCAGTGTAAAGAAAAACGTGGACAAGTAGGAGCAGAAAGAGGATTGTCAATTAAAGAAATAAAAAATTAAAAAAATGTACGGATTCTCCGAAAGTAATGCCTCATATTAATTTCTTACGGAAATTACAACAAACACAGGTGGTACAATTGCAACACTGTAAATATCGCTGTTGTCACTGCTGAAACGCATTAACCACTGGTTAACTGTACTTATATCCACTGTTTAGCCTCCGAAAAGAGCGATTTTTAAGAGTAAAATAAACCCGAGCCGGAAAGTACGGTAGGCAAAAGGAAAATGAAATACGAAAAAGTCCATGTTTAATTGGTATTTTTCACTTAGAGTTTACTCGTTCTAATCTTGTACAATCTCGTTGCGACCAGACAGAATGTGTCAACAAGTAAAATTCACTTGGTAGCAATTTCTAATTCCAGATCCAGAACGTGATAAGTATGTAACAAAAACAAAAAACGATGTATAACAATTTACGAAGAAGTATCAGAAACAGAAGAAAAAAATAATGTACTGGTGTCAATTTGATGACCAGCGATAAATATATACTCTCTCTGTTTATATAATTTCTTATTTATGTGAACAGTCATTCGTTCATTGTTGTTTTTGTGCGTGTGTTTAAGATTAATTTCTGTTGCACAGCGTTTCAAACAAAAACGCACTTTTTATTTCTTGCTCATGGCGGAATTTTTAAGTTTGCTGCCTGAACAGATAGAAACTATGTGAACGGTTCGAGTTCAGACGTAAGGTACCGTCACCAGGTGAGTCTAATTAGCACACTATTGAAAAGATTCTGCTGTTTATTTGCAAACATTCTACTTTTTTTCTTTTTTTTGACCACACCTTTTTGGCCCAGAAAGACTCCGGGCCATTCAAAGATCCTAATACGCTGTTCTAAGATCTAACAGTTAACAAAAAATATACTTTATCTTAAGATGTATGCAGGCAGAGAAAACGGTTTTGTTGTTTAGCTACAGTATTGGAATTTAGAATAATTAATCTTCTATGTGCCACGTCGCTTCAGGACATAGGTGATCCTGACTTACCGCAACTTTCTACCCCTTGTTACCATTAGCAGTTTTTTCTCCTTTTGCTAAGACCCTGACTGTTATTCCGTCACCCATCCACATCCATTCTCGTCAGCTAAGTGGCTCACTGCCTTCCCCTCAATGTTCCCCATGAAGAGTAAGTTTTCCAAGCTTTGCGTTCTCATTATGCGTTCAAAGAATTCCAGCATTATTTTCCTGATTCTGAGTAGAAGTGTTCTTTCTGTTGCCATTTTCTTCTTCCTTGTTGCTTACTCGCTCTTTTCCACGGAATTCTCAGCTTTTTTCTGTAGAACCACATTTCTGCTGCCTCGAGTTTTTCCTCATCCTTGGGAAGATTGTCCAATGTCCATATAAAACTGATGGATATCACATAGCAATCTAGCATTCTTTTCTTTGTTTCGAACGATAACTTTCCGTTTCTCAGCACCTTGCTTAGCTTTTGGAAGGCTTCTTTTGCTCGTCCAATGCGTACTTCGGATCTCGGTGTCGCATTTACCATCATCTTTTGAAACACTTCCCAAATATTTAAACTTCTGCACCTGCTTGATGTTGACATCTCTAATTTGCAATTCTCATCTTGGGCTTTTCCTCTTACTGATGACCATGCTATCTTTTTGTAGTTGATGGTTAGTCCTTTTTTCTCGCTTTCTTCTACTACCCTGCCTAAGAGATCCTGTAGTTTTATTTCCGAGTCAACCATCAACACAGTGTCATCTGCGTATCTTATAATGTTAAGATTGTGCCCGCTGATAATAAATTCTGGTAGTCTCCAGTTTCCTTAGGAGAGTGTCACTGTAGACGTTGAATAAATCTGGCGAGAAGACACATCCTTGTCTCACAACCCGAAATATTTTGTATATTTTTGTATAGCTACTCTATTTTCTATCCGAATAAAGGTGGTTTGCTCCCAGTGTAAGTTCTGGATTATTCTAACATCTTTTCCAAATAGTTCGAGTTTACCAAGCAATTAAAATAGATCCTTGTACAGTAGTTTGTCGAATATCTTTGCTTAATGTATAAAAATAAGCGCATATTCTTATGCAATTTCAGTGCTTTAAATGAAGGCGCTGAATGGCTAAAGGAAGGACCAATCAGTGCCTCTGTAACAGTTACGCGACTTTAGCTATATAAACCCCAAATTCAAAGAGCCATCGTCTTTTTTTTCCTGCCACTTTACTCATGCACCACAACTCAGGCTGCTTCCTTCACCACATGACCCCAGCTAGTATCAACAGGTTACGGAAGGTTATTATTACACCTTTTTTTTGCTCAGTTTTTCGTTTACAAAAGAAGATCGTGCATTATGGGTGTTCTCCATCATGACGTTGAACCTCAGAGAGCACCCTTCGAAGAATATTTGCGGTGCCACGCAACGCAGACGGGATACAATGGTTTATTCTGAATTTCTTTATGTCGAACATTAAGTTCAATGGCATGAACCCCAACACACCAATGGTAACTGGGAAGTGGTTTGAATGCTCCACATTATTATTATTATTATTATTGTACATTTCCAAAGTCTTAAAGGTCCAATAATGTGGCACAATATCAAAGGCTTAACGGTAATCTATCCATGATGTGCTGAGATGTCTACCTTTTTTCCTACAATTTCCCAGGATTATTTCATTTATTAGGCGTTGATCTTTGCAACCATATGAACCTATTCGACATCCCTCCTGTTCCAGAGGAAGAATGTTGTTTTCTTCGGGAAAAGATTAAGTAAAGTTCGTCAGGACAGACGTGATCAATTTATATATAGTGGACAGACATGTTATTGGCCTATAATTTTTTGGATCATCCGTTTCACACATTTTTGGTAGGAGAGATCTGATACGTTCAGTGATCCATTCTAGAATTTCATTAGGTTTATTAATGAGTATTGATAAAGTTTGTACAAGGGTTTTATGAATTGATGAGAGATGATAGAGAGAAAAGTTGGATACCTTGGCATTTTCTGGGGATTTCCATTTTGGGGATTTTGTAAAAGCATGCCTAACATTAATCTTAGCTGTATTATTATTATTATTATTATTATTATTATTATTATTATTATTACAATTTTGTTTGATTTGCTGTTTGATACAATCGTTTTCCCTATTATTCAAGACTAGACTAGAGATTTCTTAGTTATTAAGCCTATTACGCTGAGAAATCGTTCTGAATATGAGAGCGATGAACACGAGTACAATCTTTTGTAGATATTTACTCACCCCTACGAGGTCAGGTTGGGATACAAGGCCGGTTTAATGTGGGGAGCCCGAGTGCGTGCACCCGGGCAAGGAACAAAAATTCCCCTCAGCCCTCCGCAACCTGAGTCCAGACCATCGACGGGTCAGATTCCTAACACAACCAGGGTCTCGTCGGTAAATGTTGTTATTGAGCAACCAGAATGGATATCTCGGTTTCTGGCCTCAATCCCGAGCGTCTCAACCATTGTCGGGTCAGATTCCTGTGAACACCAGGATCCTGCGACGACAATGGTCACTGGCCATGCATTGGAGTCTTCCAATCCAACTCCCAGTTTAGTGAGAACGTAGCATTTTTATTTTTGCTTCATGTCCTCTGAGGTATATGTCTGTTTTTTTTTGTTTTTTTAAATTTTAGATATTATTATTATTATTATTATTATTATTATTATTATTATTATTTTCTTTTCTTTAATATCTGGTGTTTACACATTTCTTTCCGGGCCCCGCCCAGGGACCTAAGGTTAGAAATGGTATCATGACAAAAAAAAAATAATTACATAGATAAAACCCTTCGTAAAGTGTGGGCTGTACTTGTCAGAACATTTTTTTGTATCTCTTTGAGGCATGGACTTCCAGGGATCCCTTCAATTAGCCTACTGGAATCTTTTCCAACCAGTCCAAGGGCTCCAACTACAACAGGGATTGTTGATGTTCCCATGTGCCACATTTTTGAGATTTCTATTTCAAGGTCCTTGTATTTTGACAGTTTTTCGAATATCTTCAAAGATACATTGCAGTCTGCAGGGACTGCCATATCAATAAGGAGGCACTTATTTTGTTTGTGGTCTTTAATAACAATGTCTGAGCGGTTGACTTTGATTGTTCTGTCAGTGTGTATTGTGTAGTCCCATAGAATTTTAACAGGTCCTATCTCCATAACCGGGTCAGGGTGGTGTTCGTACCAGTTTCTTTCAGTTTCCTTCCCGTAGGAGTTGCAAATTTTCCAGTGCAGATATTGGCTCACTCTGTCATGCCGGGTTTTATATTCAGTGGATGCCAATATCGTACAAGATGATCAATGGTTTCTGGATATTTATCACAGAATCTGCATTTTGGGCTAACGCAGTATTTTCGTATATGTGCTTGATAATTCCTAGTTAACAAGCATTGGTCCTGTGCAGCAAAGATAAAACCTTCAGTTTCAGCTTTCAACCCTGCTCTACGTAGTCAGTGATGGGTGCGGTTTTTGTCTACGTCAGCTTGTTTGGTACGGTCAGAGTATTATTATTATTATTATTATTATTATTATTATTATTATTATTATTATTATTATTATTTCCTTTGATTTCTGTGGTATACACATTTCCTTCGGGTCTCAGTCAGAGACCTAAGAAATGAATTCATGACACTTTCCACTGGGATTTTTTGTAAAAGAATAAACAAACAAAAAAAAACCTCACACATTTTACATAGATAAAGCTCTTCGTAATGTGTGAGCTGTACTTATGAGTACAATTTTTTGTATTTCTTTAAGGCATGGGCTACTAGTACTTCCTTCAATGAGTCTATTGGAACCTTTGCCAAACAACCCGAAGCTCTAATTATTATTATTATTATTACAACTTATTACTTTTTTATTTTATATTTTTATTTAATAGGATTCGTCATGTGTCAACTCCAAGAATTGAACATATAGACACACAAGCCACATAGCTTCTAATACGCGCATCGCAGTTAAAATACTGGTTTAAAAAGAACTCTATCGCGAAAGCTGATGCAATAACGAAAGGATTTGAGTTTTTATTCACCTTATCTCCAACTACAAGACTAAGAAGAATTTACAGTGGCAAAAGTGGGGAAGAAAGAGAATATCGAAGAATAAGTGTATAGAAGAATAAATTTACGAACATTAATCGAATTGCACCTCTATACGTTTCGCTTAATGTGCACCAGAAGCAAAATTAAAAAAAATGGTTGACCGTAAATCAGTTTGTGTGCGCGCATGCGTAAAGAGGCCAGCTGTGAAAGTTTCTGCGAATAGAATAAATTTGTTAAGTGTTATTTGTTTCTGCATGGCTGTCAGTGGAAACGTGAATTCTTATTACACGACACACATCACCGCAGATAGATTGCTGGACTGTTAAATGAAAGGCCTGCGTATGTATTTGGTGATTTAAAAAACAAACAAAACATGTGATCAATCTAAGTTCATTCCTGAAAGCTTTAAAATACATTTTATTTCTCTTTTGTTCTTTTTTTTCATTGTTGAGAAATTTTTTTTTGTTCCACACACGCACACATTCTGTCGTTTTTAAAAAATCAATTTAAAGCACTTGATTTGGTATAGACATTTCTTTATTTCTTTTTCGCTTATTTTTACTGTTTTCATTCATTCCAAATGTTAGTTTAAATCTAATGAAATGTTATCGCCATATGCTCGCTGGCAGCTGTTCGGTTTGAGACACATTACTATGTCAGTAAGACAATTAGTTGGGACTGGCAAGTGGATTGGTGACAGGAATAAAGAGAAAATAAAGAGAACGAAGAAGAAAGAAAGGAAAACTAACGGAAAGAAAGAAGGAAATTGTTAAAAAGAAAATGGAGAAATAAATGAATCAAGAATGTCGGGAAGACTGTAAAAGAAAAAATACGAGAATAAAAGATGTAGAAGAAAGAGAATAATTTGGGGTTGGAGAAATACAAAAATAATGAGATGCATATACAACAACAACAACAACAACAACAACAATAATAATAATAATAATAATAATAATAATAATAATAAGAAGAAGAAGAAGAAGAAGAAGAAAAAGAACAACAAGTAGAAGAAGAAAAAGCAGAAGCAAAAACGACGAAAAAATACATATTACGAGGGCTTATAAAAAAGGAACCGCAAAAAAAAAAAAAGTTAGAGAAAGAACAGATTTATTCATAAGGAAAGCCCGCCATTTAATTTCTTTCTCTTGATTTTCTACTTTATTTTCGTTTTTCTAATCACTTTTCGAGCCGTTCAGTTGTGGGGGAAAAACCTATTTTCCAATTGATTGTCTAACTGCTCAGATTTCAAGCCCCATTCAATTTGATCCGGATCTTAAACTATCATATATCCAAGTGTAAATGCAAGAGAATTGCAAGGCATTATAAAAACAAACCAAAAAGCAGCATTTATCAAAATTCAAAATAGAAGGAAAACAAAAGCGAGAAACGAAAAGAAAAAAGAAAAGAAAAGAAAAGAAAAGACGTGAATTAGAAAATTATAAATAAAGGAAATGGTTGTATTTCTAAGACAACAGACGATAAAAAATGAAAACTGAACAAAGAGAAAATAGAATTTTAAATTAAACTAAAATTAAAGAGACATAATACAGCAATAACTGAACTGAAATTTCCTTACTTACTCCATCAGTCAGTTATGTGCCATGTGCGATACACGCTTAAGCGATCATGTATCTTTCGATACATGACTGACGAGTCAGATTTTTTTTTCCTTTCTTTCTGTAGTAGACCAGTTGCCATCCAAGGCTATAGAACCCGGTCTGTCCCGCTATTTACTCATAGCTGGGGGGAGAAGAAGAGGATCCATATCTTTCCCAAGGGTATTAGCATGTAAGTGAATGTAATAGATTCGACTGGAATTTGAACTCGGTTCTCCGATTCCTCCATCCGAGCCGATGTCCATTACTCTAACTCCTAATTTCCACCGTGCCTCCTAAGGTTTTGAATTCAGAGTTGTTCTTCTCCTAGACTAGTTGCCATCCAAGGCTATAGAACCTTGTCTGTCCTGTTATTTACCCATAATCCGTAAGAGAATTCAATGGTTTCGACTGGAATTCGAACTCGGCTCTCCGATTCCTCAAGCTATCCATTACACTGAAACACGAGTTATATCAGTCAGTCAGTTATATGCCATATGTGACTTTTGATGCATGACTGACGAGGCAGATTTTTTCCTGCAGTAGGTTCCCATTTCTTTCTACGGTAGACCAGTTGCCATCCAAAGCTATAGAACCCGGTCTGTCCTGCTATTTACCCATAGCTGGGGGAGAAGAAGAGGATTCATACTTTTCCCAAGGGTATTAGCACGTACTCCACCGTGCCTCCATACATTCAGATAATATACAATCTTTATTATTTAAGTAATGGGCACAAAGAAAATAATAATAGCCAACGAGAACAGCTGAATCAAACCTGTTGAGTGAAAATTGGATTAAACCATTGGAAGAAATAATATTTTAATATTCAAAACATTAGGACTGCCTCCAGGTTTGTTAACTAGATACAGACTGAATATAATCAGGAAAAATAACATGATAATGAGCATCGCCTTTTTTTACAACAAGGTTCACCTTTTACAAGGCCCCTTTGGAAGCCATTTGTGTATATAGGAGTGAACGATAACAGTTAACCCTAACCTTGAACAAGATTCTAGTAATAGGGGAACAGTCGATTCCACAGGGCAGTGGTTCCCGGCAAGAAGCTGCTCGAGTGGAACTTACTTCTCATCGATGGAATACGGAGGGAATGGAGGTCGTGTTTTACTATTTAAACGGCATGGCGTGTTGTTGCTGTGAAAATCTCCTGCCTCGGCGGTACCAGGGAATGTGCTTCATCCGAGCACTTCTCCATGGAAGTAGCGGTAGAGCAGTGAGAGGCTCTTGCCACACACTCGCCCCCCCCCCCGCCTGTGGGAGAGGCATTGAAGGGTGAAGATTTGCTCGTCATCCACAAGCGCTTGGAGACGCTGATGCCATTGAGAGGAAGCAGCGAGATATGGTGTCTTTGGGAGGGAAAGATTGTTTTGCATGAAAAAATAAATATAAAAGCCTAAAACCAAATCCGTATGAAATTCTATTGACACTTTTGTCTCTCTTTCTAGCAGTCTTAGTCTGTTTATATCTCTCTAGCTATCTAGCTATCTATCTTTGTTCATATCTATCTATCTATCTATCTATCTATCTATCTTAGTCTGTTCATATCTATGTATTTATCTATCTCAGCCTGTTCATATCTATCTATCTATCTATCTATCTATCTATCTATCTATCTATCTCAAGCTGTTCATATCTATCTATCTATCTATCTATCTATCTATCTATCTATATTCATTATCTATCTATCTATCTATCTATCTATCTATCTATCTTAGTCTGTTCGTATCTGTCTATCTATCGTAGTCTGTTCATATCTATCTATCTATCTATCTATCTATCTATCTATCTTTGTTCATATCTATCTATCTATCTATCTATCTATCTTAGTCTGTTCGTATCTGTCTATCTATCGTAGTCTGTTCATATCTATCTATCTATCTATCTATCTATCTATCTATCTATCTTTGTTCATATCTATCTATCTATCTATCTATCTATCAAGAAGAGGGACTGGGTGGGATATAAATAGACAAAGATTGCTTAGAGATACAAGGACAGGAAGTTTTTAGGGTACCGGTATTGCCAACGTCCGAATCGGACACAGCACATAAAAGAAGTGTTTTAATTTGAGCAAATTAAAACTATGTAGATAACCTACTCTCATAAAACATGGCATTTTCAGAAACGCTTGTAATGCAAGAAGATTTTACTCCTTAATTACTCCTTAATAGAAAAATAAATTAAAATAAGAATATATTTATTAAATGACAATTTCACGCCATAGATTATAATGACTCACTTACACTATTCGGATTATTGTCCTCATCATAATTGTCATAGATTGTTCTAGTTCCATGTGCCATACCTTTTCTGGATATCTCAGTTACAGTTATTTTCTTTTAGTAACTCAACTCTTCAAGCTTTTTTCGTCTCTGCTGTGGCCAGGTATTGAACTCAAAACTCTTTGGCGCTTACTTCAACCAACGCTTTTAACACTGGGTCGAAATATCGTGAATATGACAAAAAAGGTGAGGACAGCAGTCTATATTTCTGAGATGAGGTATTGTAGCTATTTACACTATTTACATTGTTCGGTCTGTTGTCCTCATCTTTATTGTCATATTCACGACATTTCGGATGTTGTACGCTCTGGCCTTCTTCAGGTGATATTAATTAGAATTTCGAACTAAACCCTTTATTTCGTTCAACGTTGTAGATTCTTCTAGTTCCACGCACCATGCCCTTTGTGGATATCTCAGTTTCAGTTATTTCCCTTTAGTAACTTTGTTCATCTCTGTTGTGGCCAGATATCGAACTCACAATGCTTTGGAGCAAGTCATTGGATTACTTCAACCAACGCTTTTATCCACTGTGCCATGTGTAAATAGCTACAATACTTCATCTCAGAAATATAGACAGATGTTAAAATCAATCAGATTAGATGTCATCAGAAAAAAAAACCCGGGTGTAACAGCAAAATTGTCCAAATCGTGTAACAGCTTAATTGTCCATCACACAAAATATTTAAAATTAAAAAAACACTAAACAGAGTTTTTTTTCAGGTTTCCAGATAAGACGTTTAGCCATCTTGACATCATATTTTGTAAGAATCACTGAAAAAAAACTTTGAATTTTTCAGCTAAAAAAGAACAGGTTGAAATCGTTCGGTGTTAGACCCACTGTCTTCTCAACTGAGCAATGATGAGAGGAAAAAGATCATTCAGTAATGGTGCCACCATTAATACTGTGGCTTCCATCTTCAGAGTTCATTCAAGAACCATCAAGAGAACGGTGAATAAGTTTTAAAAAGAGGCAACAGTAGAGAGGAAACCTGAATCCGGAGGTCACAACAAGAAGAGGAATCATCATTTCAACTTAGAGGTAAAGAAATCAAGTAGAAAAGATCCAACTCAATACATAAGATGTTTGGCACGTTTATAACAGTTCAAGGAGCAATGAAAAAAAGATCTGAAAATGAAATCATACGTGAGACCTGTGAGACAACATTGTTACTCCTGTACAGAAAGTTAGAAGGTTAGAGTGGGCGAAGATCATCTTGAATAAGTTGGAAAATAACCCGGAAATTATATATATATATATATATATATATATATATATATATATATATATATATATATATATATATATAGTGGTGGACTCTTCCGTCGTATTCGACGTATGAGGGTCAAGCAGCTCTTAGACACCAGCACATATGATTTGATTATAGTCGTGAAGGCTTTGTGCAGAACCAACCACACGTTTTGAAGGGCCGAATACAGAGACCTGGTGTACTAAGTGCCACAAGGCCCCCAAACAACCCCCCGCAGGGTTTGAATTCAGAGTTGCCCTTCTCCAAGACTAGTTGCCATCGAAGGCTATAGAACCCAGTCTGTCCTGCATTTACCCATAGCTGGAGGGAAAAGAAGAGGATTCATACCTCTCTCAAGGGTGTTAGCACGTAAATGAATGTAATGGATTTAACTGGAATGGGATTCCTCAATCCTAGTCGTTATCCATTACCCCACCGTGCCTCCTACGTATATTTGAACTGTATTTCAATCCTTCATGGGCTTCCGATCATTAGCTATGATTAATTAATGATGAACATATCATTTTCGTTTATGATCGATTTCATCACGATTCTTTTATTGCTCAAAGTAGAGTCCAACAGTGTCATAAAAATACATACAACGGTTCAGAGCAGAATCAAAGATCTGGACAATTTTGCTGTTACACCCGATATAACAGCTCTATAGACAAACGCTCTAAATAAATGTAGTCCGTCAATTAGGGAACCGGCTAATACGTTTCTTAGAAATGAACGTAAATGTACACAAATGAGAAGGTGTCGTATGTTCTGAAATTACAATACAAGAGAAAGGGCGGGAAAATACTTGAAAGGTCGAAATATATAAAATGACTATCAAACTTTAGTTTCAACAAAGAGGACATCTTTGTACGGCATCTCGCTCAAGAAATATTACGTGACAGATCGATAATAATGGCAGCGGTATCAATTATAGCAATTCTATTGAAATTACTGTCACCATAAGATAGGGGATAAAATGGCGATTGTGAATGCCATGTCGTCGTTTGGATACTTTAATAGTAGATAGATTCATTGTATTGTTCGACTTGGTGGCTTCTTGTGTCTCCTGAACAAGTGAAAGAGTTGCTCACTAGAGATAAGAGAGGTTTGGGAAGGAAAGAAGTGGGGCGAGAATTGGATTAAAAGAAATTCGTGAAAGGAAAGAAGGAAGAAGAAGTTTCGCCTTATGCTCATCTTTGATTTATGAAAAGACAAATTAATTATGAAAGCAACAACAAAAATTCGTTGTTGAATCGTCAATAATACGAGAGAAAGTCCAACATTATACGAACACTCTGACATAAAGATATGTTATGTCGAAAGGGCGGATAATTTTTTTTACTTACATTTTTACATAGAGACAGCTGTAATAAGACCAACACTCATATCTATCTATCTATCTATCTATCTATCTATCTATCTATCTATCTATCTATCTATCTATCTATGCTATTCTTTTCATATCTATTTCGGTCTTTGTATTTTCTATCTATCTATCTATCTATCTATCTATCTATCTAGGCTATTCTTTTCATATCTATTTCGGTCTTTGTATTTTCTATCTATCTATCTATCTATCTATCTATCTATCTATCTATCTATCTATCTATCTATCTATCTATCTATCTATCTATGTATTCCATTTTTTTCCTATTCTGTCTGTCTATCTATTCCTCTACACCTCCATACATATATGTACATACATGCATATATATATATATATATATATATATATATATATATATATATATATATATATATATATATATATAATGCCACTAAGATGCAACGGGATACTGGGAATGAAAGAGAAAGAGAACGAGAAGATTTTAGAAGACTTACATTTGTTGATAGATAAATCTGTAATAAGAGCAACATTAATATCTATCTATCTATCTATCTATCTATCTATCTATCTATCTATCTATCTATCTATCTATCTCAGTCTCTTCATATCTATCTATATATCCATTCCTCTCCACCTGCATGCAAATATGAACATAGATGCATATATATATATATATATATATATATATATATATATTTTTTTTTGAACGATAAAAATTATTAAAAAAAATCAATTAAAATCTTCAGACATACTGGGTTGTAGATTAATATTCTTATGCTTTTATCATTATTATTTCATTTATATTCCTCGACTAGTTTCGGCCAACATGGCCATCATCGGGAGAAAAAAATGTTTCTGCTTGCTGTAGCAGTAAACTACAGAAATCTCTTTCACTCTTAGTAGCCCATATATATATATATATATATATATATATATATATATATATATATATATATATATATATATATATATATATATATATATATAATGCCGCTAAGATACAACGGGCTACTGGGAGTGAAAGAGAAAGAGAAAGAGAACGAGAAGACTATATAAGACTTACATTTGTACACATACACACTTGTAATAAGAACAACATTACTATCTATCTATCTATCTATCTATCTATCTATCTATCTATCTATCTATCTATCTATCTATCTATCTATGAGAAACCGGATATCCAAGCTTCAACATTAAACAAGATATATACCTCTACTTCTACTGTTTCTAAAACTATGGGGGTGTGATAGATAGATAGATAGGTAGATAGATAGAAAGAGTGAGAGAGAGAGAGAGAGAGAGAGTTTCTCACTTAGATGATAAATGTTACATTCAGCACACAGACTCCAGAGTTTTATAGACGAACGATTTTTAAACTTTCGGTTCACTTGTCACTAGGTATCAGCTATTTCTCTCTCTCTCTCTCTCTCTCTCTCTCTCTCTCTCTCCCTATATATATATATATATATATATATATATATATATATATATATGTGTGTGTGTGTGTGTGTGTGTGTGTGTGTGTGTGTGTGTGTGTGTGTGTGTGTGTGCCCATGCGTGTGTTGATAAGCCGTCGGGAACTAATCAATTTAACAAAACCTCAAGTTGATTGAATATACTTCCCTAGGAAAGCTGGTGGACAAGGATTCGTTCAGGAAGAAATATCTTTATTGAAATACTTAGAAACGACACAAAATAAGCATCTGAAGAGTGCTAAGAATCTTTCCATCATTAAACAAAGCAAATAAAAACGAACTACCTTGGATGTAACAGATACTCATGACGAGAAATATCCTGAACCTCCCGCGGCTGCAACAAAGAAAATTAAATTACTAGCGAAAGTCTATGAAGACCCTTGAAAAAATGGCGATCTAAACTCTTGTATGGAAAGTACGCAAAGCGTTTGGATGAACCTGACAACGATGTTCGCCAAAGCCATCAATGTCTTAGAATCATTGTTTTTAAGGCGAAGACAAAAGGCCTTATTATGGCAGCACAAATCCACTGTCTTCCAACTTATACTTACAAGGCTAACATCAACAAAGATTACTCAAAATACTGCCTGTCGATTATGCCATAAATTTGATGAAACTGTTGACCACATAATATCAGGTTTCCCAACCTTTGCTGAGAAAGAATACACTGTTATACATGACAGGGTAGGACAATATATTCATTGGCATGTCTGTTCGAATTATGATATTAAAATCTCGGCTACAGGCTACAAACACCACCCGAATAAAGTCACAAATGTTGCTGGAGCAACTATACTGTGGAGTTTTCCAATCCTCCCACGCATTGATGCAAATAGAACTGACATAGTTATGAAAGATTTCAAAAAAGGAATCTACCATTTAATTGATATGACCTGCCCAGAGGATTCCAATGTTTCTCCAATGAATTTCAAAAAATATAAGGATCCGTAAATCAAAGTAACAAAAATGTGGAAACTTAAAATTACGATTATCCCTGTTGTGATCGGGGAATTGGCTATGATGAAGAAGGGAACCGAAAATCATGTGAGTAAAATAATAATAATAATAATAATAATAATAATAATAATAATCAAGTTGCACGATATTTTCACCCATTGAATATAAAACTCGGCATGACAGAGTGGGCCAATATCTGCACTGGAAAATTTGCAACTCCTACGGGAAGGAAACTGAAAGAAACTGGTACGAACACCACCCTGACCCGGTTACGGAGATAGGGCCTGTTACAATTCTATTGGACTACACAATACCCTCTGACAGAACAATCAAAGTCAACCGCCCAGACATTGTTATTAAAGACCAAAAACAAAATAAGTGCCTCCTTATTGATATGGCAGTCCCTACAGACTGCAATGTATCTTTGAATATATTCGAAAAGCTGTCAAAATACAAGGACCTTGAAATAGAAATCTCAAAAATGTGGCACATGGGAACATCAACAATTCCTGTTGTAGTTGGAGCCTTAGGATTGGTTGGAAAAGATTCCAGTAAGATAATTGAAAGGATCCCTGGAAGTCCATGCCTCAAACAGATACAAAAAATTGTTCTGACAAGTACAGCCTACACTTTACGAAGGGCTTTATCTATGAAATTTTTTCTTTCTTTCTTTGCAGTGGAAATTGTCATGATGCCATTTCTAACCGTAGGTCCCTGGGCGGGACCCGGAAAGAAATGTGTAAACGCCAGATATCAAAGAAAATAATAATAATAATAATAATAATAATAATAATAATAATAATGACGTAATAGATAATAAGACGACAAATATTCTGAATCTATCGCCGATGGAGCAAAGAAAATTAATTCAATGGCGAAAGCTGCTTATATGAAAACAAAAGAACAAAAATGGGGGATCTAAACCCTTAGAAAGTACCCAAAGGGTGTGGATGAATCAGACATCGATGTTCGCCAAATCTATCAATGGCTTAGAAGCAGTGGTCTTAAGAGGGAGACAGAAGACTTTATTATAGCAGCACAAGACCAATGTCTTCCAACTAATGCCTACCTGGCATATATTAACAAAGATAACTCCCGCCAGCCGCTTATGCCATAAATTTGATGAAACATGTTGATCACTACAATATTAACCGCTTTAATCCTAGGGTTAGCCGTTATCTTACTTTCATATCTACATAGTTTTATAAGTAGTATATCATCTTATATCTTCCCTGCAGAGATGGAATGGGAATCAGACTCCTGAAAGGATGCTACCCTTATCACTAGAATATTAACAGGCTTCAAGCGTAGGGTTAAACCTTATTTTCTCTACATATCGCTCATACAACGACTGCATTCAGCAAACCTAGACCGTGAGTGTTTCGTGGGACTTGTATTGGGTGAATAATTAGTAATAGAAACGTGTTGATAGAGCTGAAAAGAAGGATTCATGACTGGGTGTTTGTTAACTTGCTACTATATCAAGTCGCGGGAGCGCCGCCGCATTGGATTATATCATAAAAGTCTCACTTATTCCATCTTATGCACACCAAGCCTGCCGGCGGCTATCCCCAGTTCGTTTTCGTTGCCGAGATCGATAACGAAACGCACGTACGAAAGAACGAGAAACACGGTAGGTTTATTGGATAACGGCTCGGACTGAGGAAACGTAGAGACGAGTTCGAGTTCTAGTCGAATCCATTACATTCACTTACGTAAAGGGAAAGGTATTAATCCTCTTCTTCTCTTTCCCCCGCTATGGGTAAATAGCAGGACAGACTAGGTTCTATAGGTTTGGATAGCAACCGCAGAAAGAAATGGCAACCTACTGTGGGAAAAGTCTACCTCGCCAGTCATGTATCGAAAGATACATGATCGTCTAAGCGTGTATCACGCATGGCACGTAACTGACTGATCGCAAGCTATTTATTGAGCTAAGGTTTTGTCTTGTGTTTATTTATTTTAATCGAAAGCCACCAAGACACAAAAGGGGTTACTGGGCGCAGAAGAATTAGGAACTAAAAGATTAATAAGAGCGGGAAAAGGAAAGAGCATTCTGGAGGATATTGCATTTCACCTTTTGCAGATTAAAGTTAGCAGGAAAGCATGGAGCCAGCTCAACTGTAAATTGGTGAGATCTCGACGCAAGTCTAGCCAGTCAGTCATGTGTCAAGCATGATACACGTTTAGGCGATCATGTATCGAAAGATACATGACTGACGAGGTAAATTATTACCCCTAGTAGGTTGCCATTTCTTTCCGCGATAGACTAGTTTCCATCCAAGGCTACAGAACCCGGTCTATCCTGCTATTTACCCATACCCAAGAAGAGGATTCATACTTTTTCCAAGGGTATTAACACGTAAGTGAATGTAATGGATTCAACTGGGATTCCAATTCGACTCTTCGATTACTCAATCTGAGCCGCTAAGGTACCATAACGAAGAGGTCATCCGAACAATTACCATGATATTATTTATAGAAAAGACACTGAGAGGCAACCTTACGGGGATGGGAAAGTGACTGAAGCCGAGACGCTAAATCAAGACCGATAATATTGCTGATTCTTCTTTGGATTTTATTAAGGAGCCCAACGTAAATAGCAGGGGCACTGGATTATATGTGGCAGCAATATTCTAAGTATGGATGAATGGTAGACTTAATATATATATATATATATATATATATATAACGGAAGAAATAATCTTGTGACGAATTTGAATTTATCCAACGAACTCATTCACTTTGAAATGTTTTATAAAATTAAAAAAAAATATGCTATTGAAATTTTACATAGTGAAAGATCTTAAGCACTTTTTGTCAAACTGTAAAAACTGAGAGACACCGATTCTGGTAAATCGGTTTTGTCATGTATAAAAGTTGACCTTAACGATTGCAATATACCTGTTGTGTGGAAGTAAGATAAATGCGAATAGGATTAAGCAGAAAAGAATGGTTATTGTATCACTAACAAAGAAATTGAAAGAAGAAAACGAACTACAATAGCATGACAATGGCGAATACGGCAAATCAGAATAGCAGACTATGACAGTTGGGGGTAATGTCGAATAGGAGGTGTTAATGAAGAAAGGAAAAAGAACCACGTATTCAACAATACGACCACAGAAGGAAAAAAAATGGCCTCTTTTGTTATGGCATAAGCACGAAAGAGTTTATGGTCGTAATTACCCATTTAAGAAAAATATTAAAAGCACGCTGTTTTCAAATAAGGTGAAAATATGTGAGATGAGTTGATTAGGCGCATTTCATTTGATTAAAAGTGTCATAGAGAGTCGGAGACAAAATACATGCTTTTCTTTCCAGCTTCTATCAATTAATTAGCATATATTGATGAGATGCTGTCCATAACTTCGGGGCCCTGTCTGCATCGGCCCTGGCTGCACACCTATATGGTAGCCAGCGTCTCCCGTGTCTCAGCGGATATATTGTACGTATCTCGAGATCATTTCACCGGGAAACAAAGATACTTATTCTCAGCCATGTTTTTATATTTTTTAAGGAACCCGTTTTGCATCAGAAATTCCTTGAAGTGATTGCATACACATATAAATAATACAAAGAATACATGCATATGACCTTCTAATTTATAAAGTTTCAAATTTGTTTGTGTGTCTGCTGGAGTCACTAAAAATTATTTATAAGTCTAACATCAAATTAATTCAGTTTTATTATTTACCAGCAGTATAACCCGTCTTCGACCGGGTCTTTCATTACTGGTAATTTTCTCCGTTCAATTGGAGCAGTTTAAGTTTAAAGTCAACCCACCCGAAAATCAATATTAGTAATAACAATTGGGTGCAAATGAGGCACATCCCCAAATGAGGGGTTAACAATTTAAATGGGGGGGGGGTGGCCCTGAAAAGGGCCGTTTTTGCGTTCTCAATCTTGTTTCAGCCTCACGCGCAGCAGCAGTTAAAGAGGCGTTTCTCCTCAGCTGTTGAGTCCTTTGATCAGCAGTTTCAGCCTCACGCGCAGAAGCGTTCTGGTATGTTCTTCTGGAAGCCGATGGCTACGTCGATTTTCGGGCTCAGTGGCTCTGATTGGAGCATTTCGAAAGGCATTTTGAGACAGGCGAACTGAACGTTGTAAAGACGATTCGTTATCCCTTATTCGCATGACGGACCTGGTGGCAGCGGTTTTGCGACCTAGGCAAGTTCTTTTCTTTGTTGGTATGTCTTAAGCAAGTATGAATTGTCAAATGGAATGCGTGGGCAAATGCCAGAAGAGAACGCTGTAAAGCTACAGGAATCACTAAGCTCGATTAACTTTAGGAAAGTTTGCAAAAATAAATGTTGAGTAATAAAAAAGCAAGCTTACTTATTAGTACGGGGAATGAAATGCAAAAACCGGCAGGACGATAAAAGAAATTAAATTGGGAACGGCTATAAACGATAATGAAAGCAACACCTTAAAATTGTAGTAGTAGGCTTTATGCAACGGAAAAGTTAACCTCCCTTGAGAGAGAGATTGAACGCTTGGCCAAGAGAAGGGGAATGTGTAATTTGAACACAAAATCGGCACTGAAGAATTATCTAACAAACAAAGAAAAAATTCATCGAAATCGGATGAAAACTGGGGAAAAGCATAAACAACATCCGATCAAACACACACACAGACACACACACAGACACACACACAAACATATACATACACGCACAAACACAGACATATACATACACACACATTTTTAGAATTATAGATATAGATAATATTATTCTAATAATTTAAAGTATTTATTTTTACTAAAGTTTTTATGAAAGATATATATCCAAGAACAGATATTAAACAGTAAAACGTTGCTGAGAGTTATAATGGACAGGAAGTAGTGGAGAGCCATTGTCTAGAACAATTTGGACTCAAAACCGGCACTGAAGAATTATCTATCAAAGAAAAAATTCATCGAAATCAGACGAAAACTGTGGAAATGAATAAACAACATCCGATCAAACATTTTGAGATTTTTATATTTATATTTTTATATATATATATATATATATATATATATATATATATATATATAGTGAGAGAGAGAGAGAGAGAGAGATGGGGGGGAGAGAGGGAGAGAGAGAGAGAGGAATTTTTTAGAATTATAGATATAGATCTTTACAAGCGTATTTTTTTTTTATATCTAGCCTAGGATGTTAAGCGTTATATTCAACTTTAAAAATTACTTTTTAAAAAATAAATATTCTTGTACTCATTCCCAATATGAGTTTTTATTATAGAAAAAACATATGCTATAAATAAGCATATGTCTTGTTGACGGCTCTTATAATTGACAGATTACCGTAATTCCCCATGTATAATACGCATTTTTTTCCTAAAAATAATAACCAAAATCTGGGGTGCGGATTATACACAGCTACAGAAATCTTTAAAAATTTGCCGTAAAATAAAATAAGAATTATCATAAAACATAATTAGAATAATATTATTCTGTTTAAAACCATTTTTTAAATAAGAATAGGAAACGCTGGCCGTAATGAAAATGGAGAGGTCCAATTTATAGGGTTTGATTACCAAACATGGGGTGCGTATTATGCGTGGGTAGAAGCATTTTCCCACCCTTTCAGCACAATTTTAGGGGATGCATTTGAAACAAATGACAACCAGAATGTTTCGACAACTCAAACGGTTTTAATGGTGACAGTCTCGCTTATACTGTTTGACATCCCACACAAATCTCTCAACGGATTAACTGCGTAAAGATAAAACAAAACCAAACAAAACAAAAGAACGGTACTTAGCCTGCGCATGGTCGGGTATCCTTGTTATTACACCTATTTTTATTATTGAATTTTGAACTAATTTTTGTACAACTGCATCAAAATATCTAATCAATGTCTATTTGACTTCCGTTAGTCCGTCCATCCATCACATCCTCTAAAATAGCCATACTAGGGTGCGTAACTTAGTACAAGAAATATGCATTAATTTTTTTTGAAAAATTAAATTATTTAAAATATTCCCACTATTTTAAAAACAATTTAATGATTAAAATAGCAAATACTTATTCAATAAAAATGCAATATTGTTTTTGTATATATTTTCTTTACGTTTTTATATACAAGAATCCAGTTTCCAGTTCGCCCTGCGAGAACTATACCGAGGCAAACGCTTCAAAATGTTGTTTCATGCACAAGAGTAAGAAATCCTAAGAATTTTTTATTTGCTGTTAAAAAGGAAAAAAAATCTTTAAAAATATTGTTTACCATGAAGTCCTATAAAATTAAATTAAATTAATTATTAAACCTCGAATTAGGTAAAGTATTTCGAAACAAATCACCTCTTCAAATTTAATCGATTGGTTTGCGAAATTGAACGAAACATAGTGTTTGTAAATCTCGACAAAAAATGTTAGCGACAACTTCAACAATACTAAATATGCGAGGATTTCAACACGCGTCAGTTTTAGTCTATAAAAATCCTAGATTATTTATGTTGAAATTATAAGCAATGCAATTGTAAAATGACTTAAATTTGGTGTGTTATTGACTTTAAAAGGCAGACTACAAGTTTCCTAATAGTGAAAAGCACGCCAGCATGTTGCAAAAAAAAATCTAGTTTTATAAAAATTTACATTAAAAATGAAGATGCTCCGAAAGTAATGCGTCCACGTAATTATTATTTGATTAAGAAAACTATCTATACGCTGTATTTTTTAATGAATTTATTTATTTATTTATTATTATTGTTATTAGATTATCGAGCATTTGCGTAATGAATCCAGCTGTAAGCTGGTATATTCTTCAATTCCTTTATATTCACTGGTCAGTTCTCATTTACGATCCAATCTTTTTCAACAGGAAGTCCTTCATCTCTTCAATCACACCCAATTGATTTCCACGAGTGGATCATATTTTTTCCTCATTTATTCATACATTGTCGATCGGCAATTTTTTAGAACATTTGTAAGGGAATGTTGTCCTAAGTAGTTTTTTTTTTACAATTTTCTTTTCATTTTTCTTTTCTTCATTTGCAAACTTGTTTTCGTCGGAAATCGAATTCGATGTTCACATTATCCAATCAGAATAGTTAATTTATTTTTGAGATGTTTTTTTTTATCCTCGACTCTCCCTAATTTTTCCAATAACGTTTTACATTCACTTTAACCACTTTCTTTTGTTCCGTATATATGTTATTCTTTTTCTTTTCTTCTATCTTACATTTGCTATTTCCTTTTTTTTCTCTATTTTCCTTTTACTCTTACTTTATCTTTTCCTTTGACCTTTCCTTTTTCCCTTATTCTTTTTTCTTTCTTCTCTCTGTTCATTTTAGTGTTATTTTTTCTTTTCATCTTTCTTTTCCTTTTACCTTTCCTTTTTCCCTTATTCTTTTTTCTTTCTTCTCTCTGTTCATTTTAGTGTTATTTTTTCTTTTCATCTTTCTTTTACTTTTACCTTTCCTTTTTTCTTTTTCTCATATTATTCTTTTTTCTTTTCTTCTCGCTTTTCCTTTTATTGTTACTTTTACTTTTCATCGCTCATTTTCTTTTACCTTTCCCGTTTTCGTCTATTTTTCTTTTATTCTTTATTCTTTTCTTCTCTCTTTTCCTTTTAGTGTTACTTTTTCCCTTTAATGTTCTTTTTTTCTTTTACCGTTTCTTTTTTTCTTTGCTTCTTTATTTTTACTTTTTAATCTTTTTTTATCTTTCTCTTCTGTCGACACGTTCCTTATTTTTTTTTATTTTTAATCATTTATTCAGTCCAATATTTCCTTGTTTTTTCTTTTTTTTTCCTTCCATATTCGTACATCAGTCCCCGCCTTCTTTTTAGTTTTTAATTACTTATTTGATTATTGTGTTTTCAGTCTCTTCTTCACTCATTCTGGCATCGTTCATTCTTCATTTGTTACAGATCTTTCCCACCCACTTCTTCCCTGTAGACATTTCTTTCTTACCTTCTTTCTTTTTCTTTCTTTTTTATTCTTCGCAACAACGTTTTTCAATGTCTTCCTCTTTTTTTTCGCATTTTTGTCGATGGCTATTTTTCCGTGTTTTATAGGTTTTTCGTTATTTCATTCTTGATTTTTATGCGTCCTTCTTGGCGTTTTCTTTTTCTATTTCCTCTTTTCTTTTTGTTTGCTTGTTTGTTTGTTTCTGTCACTTGTTTCTCTTGACTTTTCTTCTTTCTATTACTCTCTATTCCATTTTCATCTCTTTCTTTTTCCTGCCTTTGTGCAAATCACTCTCTTCCCTCTCTCTCTTTCTCTTTCTTTCTCCCTCTTTATTCTTCAGAATGTGGTTGCATAAAACGATTCAAAGAAGCTGAACCGTCATCGAAGGATTTTATGAATCTTATCAACTGCTTGATTAGGCAACAAAACTATTTGATGCAACAAAAATTAGTGAGGCAACAACAACTCAGGCAATTACAACAACAACGAGATATTTACAATAATGAGCTAAATACAACAGCAACAAGTGAGGTAACATCAATTGCGGCAACTAGAACAAGTGAAGCAACTGCTACAACAATAACAAATGAGGCGACCGCAATAATACACACAAACGGTAGCCTACATCACCAACACAATAACAAAGCTATATTAGGAAAAACAAATATAAAATAAGCAACTAAAAAATAAACAAACTGAGTTTATAAAAAAATAAACAATACAACAGAAACATGAAGTTCTGTCAATACTTTAGATAAAAAAAAAACAGATTGTTAAATCTTCAAATAGTAATAAAAAGAAAGAAAATAATAAAAGAATTTGTTCCATGACTGAGAATGACAATCTAATGACTCGATTTCTCTTTGTGGCTGTGTTGACATAAAACTGAAAAAGCGGCACATTGTAGCAAGATATTTGTTAGCGCACTAGTGTTAAAATGCCATAACCAATTCTCATTAGAAATTTTAACTTAATAATATGAGGCACTATTTTTGTGCTGACCGCGTATGAACGTTTTACTCGAGGAAGATAACACCAGGTAAATGCTATTTATATTGTCATTTCGCATATCTTTTCATTCATTGGCTAACAAAAATAATATAACTTTCATGACTAAAAATTGACAAAACAATGAGCTTAATTCCCGTCAATGGACTCTTTTAAGCGAATAATAATAACACCGAACATAATCTGAAAAAAAAACTAAATTTTCAAGTCCTTATAAACTGGGATGGTCGTCGGGGGCGATGCACATTCGTGTCGCAAGTTATGAACAAAGATGGCCTATTAGAACTTATCCCTCTCCAAATACGAATTCCTGTCTTAAGTGGCTCATCTTAGTCCGTTAGCAGTCGTCTCGACCGCTTTCTCATGGAAGTTATACACTCAGAAATATCGTGTTAACATCACCATGCAGCAGGTGGTATTGGGTTCCATGGTACCAGTAGCTAACCAGGTAAAATTGTCTAAGACTCTAAATGATCAACAAATCAAGGTCGAAAAAAAAAACGAATTTAATCCTCATAAAGAATTCTTTCTTTTTTTTCGTTCTTCCCTTTTTGAGAGGAGGTGAAAAATTGCAAACTACTTAGATTTTGCTAGAAAACTAAAGGAATTGCGAAGCATGAAAGTGACAGTTGTGCCGGTCGTTACGATAGCACTAGGATCGATTTCGAAGAACTCAAGAAAACGATTCAAAGAACTGAAAATCCGAGAAACGATGGAAACCAACCAAACAGCTACATGATGGAAATCAACTCGAATAGTGAATAGACTTGGGTTAATTGATCTCATTAACCATATGAAAACAGTCAATCAGTTATGTGCCATACGTGATACACGCTTAGGCGATCATGTATCTTCCACAGATTTCTTCCCGCAGTAGGTTGCCATTTCTTTCTGCGGTAGACTAGTTGCCATCCAAGGCTATAGAACCCGATCTGTCCTGCTACTTACCCATAACTGGGGGGGGGGGGAAGAAGAGGATTCATACCTTTCCCAAAGGTATTAGCACGTGAGTGAATGTAATGGATTCGACTGGAATTGGAACTCGGCTCTCCGATTCCTTAATCCGAGCCGCTGCCACCTACAACCTTCAAAAATTTTTAAATAACTGAACTGAAATTTCCTTAATTACTCCTTCAGTCTGTTAGGAGACATGCGTGAAACACGATTAGACGATCATGTATCTTTCGATACATGACTGACGAGGAAGATTTTTTCCGCAGTAGGTTGCCATTTCTTTCTTCGGTAGACCAGTTGCCACCCAAGGCTATAGAACCCGGTCTGTCCTGCTACTTATCCATAGCTGGGGGGAGAAGAGGAGGATTCATACCTTTCCCAAGGGTATTAGCACGTAAGTGAATGTAATGGATTCGACTGGAATTCGAACTCGGCTTTCCGATTTCTCAATCCATTACTCCACGTGCTTCCTTATGAAAATGCATCAGGAATAAAAAAAAAAAGAAAAAAAGAAGAAAAATGAAAAAAATAATTGTCAAAATATAAGAAATAAATGAATGATGATGATGATGATGAATCAGATAAGAAACAATAACAATCATAATCATCGAAACTTGCAGTAGTAAAGAAAGTAGAAAATAGTGTTGATAGCTGAGAGATCACAGATTTGGCTTAAAGAGGAAACAACAAAAAGAAGAAAACCCTTGTGAAGAGAAACACAAAGCATTAGGGTTTAACTGCATGAAAACGAAGAGTAGGCGAAGCCTAAAGAATAACGAAAGCTGATTGAAAGATAGATAAAAGGCGAGTTTATGTTGTTATTTTTTGTTTCTCTAATGTAAAGAAACTCCAAAGTGAGACGTGATTGGTGTTAATAGCAAGACACCGGCACTCGTCCCAACCTTACAATTATGCAAACATATGTGCAATCCTAAAGAAGTTGTATTAGAATTCGAGAGAAGAAAGGAAATCATGTATCGGAATCCGGAATACAAATGGAGAGTTACTTCTAAGCATGATATAAACACAAATTTCATCGTCAGCAAATAAAAAAGATAAATACAGATATATATATACATTTTTTTTCTTTTCTGGGCGTAAATTATGTAGCAATTGTCCGGATGTTCTGTATGTCCGAGCGCTTTCAGCAATTCGTTTAATATTTGGGCAACAATTCCTCTTTTATGCAAGTTTCATTAACAACGACTGACAAGGTACCGCGGTTAAATTTTTATTTAATTTTTCTTATCAATCGTTTTCAACGAAACTTGTATAAAAGAGGGATTGCTACCCAAATACACATTTTTTGAAAGAATAGCTGAAAGCGTTCGGATATACAGAACATCCGGACAATTTCTATATAATTGATGTACAGAAAAGAAGAGAATTAGAACACAAGAAAGATTACACACACACACGCGCGCGCGCGCGCGCACACACGCGCGCACATATATATTTGTATAAAGATAAATATATCAGGTACAGAAAATTGTTTACAATCATCAGGTACAGAACATTGTTTACAATCATCAGGTACTGAACATTGTTTACAATCATCAGTTACAGAACATCGTTTACAATCATCAGGTACTGAACATCGCTTACAATCAGGTACTGAACATTGTTTACAATCATCAGGTACAGAACATTGTTTACAATCATCAGGTACTGAACATAGCTTACAATCAGGTACTGAACATTGTTTACAATCATCAGGTACTGAACATTGTTTACAATCATCAGGTACAGAACATTGTTTAAAATCAACAGGTACTGAACATCGCTTACAATCATCAGGTACAGAACATTGTTTACAATCATCAGGTACAGAACATCGTTTGCAATCATCAGGTACAGAACGTTGTTTACAATCATCAGGTACAGAACATGGTTTACAATCATCAGGTACTGAACATTGTTTACAATCATCAGGTACTGAACATTGTTTACAATAAGGTACTGAACATTGTTTACAATCATCAGGTACAGAACATTGTTTACAAACATCAGGTACTGAACATTGTTTACAATCATCAGGTACAGAACATCGCTTACAATCAGGCACTGAACATTGTTCACAATCATCAGGTGCTGAACATTGTTTACAATCATCATGTACAGAACATTGTTTACAATCATCAGGTACTGAACATTGTTTACAATCATCAGGTACTGAACATCGTTTACAATCATCAGGTACAGAACATTGTTTACAATCATCAGGTACTGAACATTGTTTACAATCATCAGGTACAGAACATTGTTTACAAACATCAGGTAAAGAACATTGTTTACAATCATCAGGTACAGAACATTGTTTACAATCATCAGGTACTGAACATCGCTTACAATCAGGTACTGAACATGATTTACAATCATCAGGTACAGAACATTGTTTAAAAACATCAGGTACTGAACATTGTTTACAATCATCAGGTACATAACATCGTTTACAATCAGGTACTGAACATTGTTCACAATCATCAGGTGCTGAACATTGTTTACAATCATCAGGTACTGAACATTGTTTACAATCATCAGGTACTGAACATAGCTTACAATCAGGTACTGAACATTGTTTACAATCATCAGGTGCTGAACATTGTTTACAATCATCAGGTACAGAACATTGTTTACAATCATCAGGTACTGAAAATTGTTTACAATCATCAGGTACTGAACATCGCTTACAATCAGGTACTGAACATTGTTCACAATCATCAGGTGCTGAACATTGTTTACAATCATCAGGTACAGAACATTGTTTACAATCATCAGGTACTGAACATCGTTTACAATCATCAAGTACAGAACTTTGTGTACAGTCCTCAGGTACTGAATATCGCTTACAATCAGGTACTGAACATTCTTTACAATCATCAGGTACATAACATTGTTTACAAACATCAGGTACTGAACATTGTTTACAATCATCAGGTGCTGAACATTGTTTACAATCATCAGGTACAGAACATTGTTTACAATCATCAGGTACAGAACATTGTTTACAATCATCAGGTACTGAACATCGCTTACAATCAGGTACTGAACATTGTTCACAATTATCAGGTGCTGAACATTGTTTACAATCATCAGGTACAGAACATTGTTTACAATCATCAGGTACAGAACATTGTTTACAATCATCAGGTACTGAACATCGTTTACAATCATCTGGTACTGAACATTGTTTACAGTTTGCTTAATATTTTTACGTCTCGCGAGATTCGTGATGTTGTTTGGATGAATTATTATTGTTGTTAAATATTTAATTGCACTAAAATCTAATTTTGAATATTTATTATTTTCTCGTGTTGTTCTAATTTTGACACTGTGACACTGTATACCGAATTTTATTACGATAGCCAAAGAAGCGTTCCAAAAGCCAAGCAGAGTACTCAGAAATAGGAAAATTCCGATAGAAATAAGGAAAAGAGTACTGAACAGCTGCGTGATATCTTTTCCTCCTGTACAGCAATGAGCGCTGGACGATCTTCTCAAAGATGAATAGGAGACGTGAAACAACAGAATTGTGCTTCTACAGAAGGATGCTGAGGATTCCATGGCCCAATGAGCAACGACGATGTTTTGAAGAAAATGGAAACAAAAAAGAAAAACAAAAAATAACTAATACTTAATATCAGGAAGAGACAGTTGAGGTTTGGGGGGAACATAATGAGGAAGGGTGGCTAGAAAAATCTGGTACTCACGGGAGAGATAGAGGGCAAAAGTAAAACAACGCTTAACATACTTAGTGAGCTTGTGTAAATGGATGGCGGAACAGGGCTTAGGAGAAATAATTTATTAAAAACTACAACGGACAGGAAGTTGTGGAGAAGGACTCAACACATAAAGAAGAAGCTGACGCTATATTGAATTTTGTCCCATCAAAAGTAGCTGACAAAAGGGATTTGATTTTGACGTTGAACTCTAATTCAAAGCTCTGGATAAATTCAAAGAATATCTTTCAGTTCGTGTTCCAGCCGCAAAAAACGATATCCAAAATGATTCAAAACTGGTAACAATATCTGTGCTTACTAATATTGCAAAAATAAATATTACCCAGCAGGATTCAGAATATTTCTTTTTCTTTTACTGATAAACTGACTGATACACACATCTCAGAAAATTACGCCATATGCACCGAGAGAGAGAATGAGAGAGAGAGAGAGAGAGTCTTACAGAATGGATAATAATAAAAAATATCTGCAGTTTACAAGTTCGTATTACTTTTTCATTGACTAGGAACAGTCACGTGATTTTTGTCCAGACATTTGCATCCAGTAGCTGTGTTTCTTCGATTAAAGTTCGACATCCAGTATTCAATTAGATTTGGTTTGTTTGTTTGATATTTTTTTCAGATTAGAATTTCAAGTTAATCTTGTATTTAAATGACAACTGATTTTTTGGTAGAGACAAGAAAATATTTACGGAGCTCATATTTGAAACATAACTCAATGCTTAGACTTTCATAACGCAACCAATAAAGATAAAAAAATAAAAACGATGACATTTCAATATGACGTTTCAGAACAATCGCTTTCCCAAGTTAGCATTCCAAACGTATTTTTGCTTTGCTTTAGTCAGAGAAATCGAAATCCGAGCACATATGGGTAAGATATAGAAAAAATAAATTACGTGGAAATATAGTTACAGAAACAACACACTCTTAATATTTAACAGTTTTATTTATTCATAAAGAGTGCGACGGGTAAATTGTCGCCATTTTATATTTTAATTTCGCGCATGCGCGTTGCTTCTGTTTAATTAGTCGACTGCACAGTATAGTAGGGTCAGTTGGATACCATCTGTGAGAAAAAGAGCACCATGAGAAAATTCACTAAACTAGAAATATGGAAACAACATGCTGTACACACATACACGCACACACACACACACACACACACACACACACACACACACACATATATATATATATATATATATATATATATTTAAAGGTATTTTTTATGTTTATACGTTCCTTTTATAGATACAAATATTTAAGTAAATGCTCTGCTTATAATAAACAGTATTAACATTTACCAGCCTGAATGTCCGAGAGATTTTCATAGAAAATATGCGTTCTCCGACAGAAATCGAACCTGTATCCTATACGGAACCGTCATATAGCCAGACGGGCCTTTAGCGACGGTTCTGTATAGGGTACACGTTCGATTCCTGTCGGAGGATGCATATTTTCTATGAAAATTTCTCGGACATTCAGGCCGGTAAATGTTGTTAATACTGTTTATTATAAACAGAGCATTTACTTAAATATTTGTATCTATAAAAAGAACGTATAAACATAAAAAAATGTCTTTAAAAATAATTGTCGGACTTTGTCCATTTCATAATATATATATATATATATATATATATATATATATATATATATATATATATATATATATATATATATATATATATATATATAGGGAGAGAGAGAGAGAGAGAGAGAGAGAGAGAGAAATAGATAGATAGATATGAGGCACTTCAGTCATTTTCATACCGCCATCACGTAGCTTCCCTGTGCCTTTTCTATGAATATTTTCATGGTAATTGTTCTGATGAATTTTCCTTTTTTGTATTGTATCTTTATGAACTTAAGCGCACTGCTAGATTGGAGGCAAGGTCTCATCATTTTACAGTTGAATTGGCTGGGATGTAACCGTAAGTTCTATGCTAACAGTTTCTTCTCATGGCATCAAGATGTCCCCACTGAAGATTACTGCGCGATCCAGAATCAAGTCACAAAATGGCAGTACAATACTGCTGATAGGATATTCTCCTTTGAAGTTACTCAAAAGTTCGTATTCCTGACTATCAGGCGAATAATACCAAAACCCAGAAAACGTTTACTTCCAGCACCCTTAATGAAGGAATAAATAATTCAGGGAAGAAGATACAGGCATAATACCTCGAGAGTTCATGTCTCGTCGACACAGAATTCAAGACAACAGAACTACCCTTTGAGTCAGAAATATCGTTCCGGTCTGATACCGCAGGTACCGAAAATCTCGCTCGTTTATGAGGACTAAAAGACAGACTGGTAGAAGGGGGTAACATAGGTTGCTCGGGGTTGCATAATCATCCAATAACCCCATTGGATTTAATATTATTGTAGAAATAAAATTACTTGAACAAAGGCTACTATTGTCAATTTTTGAGGAAAGAAAGAAAAAAACTATGGCTAACATACATTAGAAATTGGAAAGAAATTCAGATATACGAAAAAAGAAGTAAAATAACAACAAAAAAAACTCATGAAGTAATAGGGAAAACGTATGCTTGATTCTGCTTAGCAGATTAATTCATATAGATATTGAAAATATATATATATATATATATATAATAAAGGCTCAAACACTAATATTCCATGGTTATAATTTATTACATTGGAATCGTAATCATGATCCAATTCATCAGACCTACAAATTCAAAAAGAAATCGGAAAATATAACTCTGGGCATAAAAAATAAAATTTTAGTCAGATTTTATGTGTGGGAGTGGGAAACAAGTGTGAGAGGGAAATGTCTGAAAGCTCTAGGGAGGAGGTGTAATAGAAGAAAGAAGAACAGGAAGGCCTAAAGGTGAAAGTGGGGATTAAAATTTAACAGAGAGAAGTTTTAAAGAGTGGTGTTAAATAACGGTTTATATGAGTGAGATACAGATAAATATGAATTATTTTTCGATACAAAAATTCGCTACCGATATATGTATGCATGTATGTATATGTATAAATGCAGACCCCAATTCACCTGTTTATATAAATAGCGGAGGAGATCTTATGTATGATTAAAGTTTTAACTTAATCTTGTTAGGCACTAACAGAGAAAAATGAACTTGCAAAGTTATTGTTTTCTTAACCAGCGTTCGCAGAAGAAAATAATGAATAAAATAAAAAAAACACAAAATTAACAAATTTTTAAATTTAAATCTTCATAACTCCCAAGAAAATCGATCAACAAATTGGTGGGTTACGTTTTTTCAGTTAAATGTTTTAACTTAAGAATTATTTAAAAAGAAAAACTGATAGTATTTTACCCTGCCAACCATCTTAAAACCCTTTCTGTTTCTACTGTCTATCCTCAGCTAAGACCATTACAACCATCAAAGACAAGATTGTGCCAAAGATATTCAGTGAGGGATATAACTGAAGGGAAATATTGTTTTCATGCCTTTTCCCTAATATGTATGAAAGAAATTAGTCCTATTATTTCTATTTCCGATTCGCTAACAACTTTTTGCAATCAGGCCATGCAAGAAAGAAAAGAGAAAGAAAATCGATGAAGAGAAAGAGAGAAAAAAACAAGCAAAAGCGTTGATAGAAAGAGGAAAATAGAGAGAGAGAGAGAGAGAAAGAGAGAGTGAGAGAGGTTATTATTGGTTAGCTGTGACGTAGGAAAAATTTAGAGGAAAGTTAATGGAGCTGTCAGATGAAGACGAGAATTGGACTTAAATGGTTGTCCCTGCTAATGGCGGAGTAGTTTATAGAATTTAAATCGAACTTTTCACAGCTGAATAGCCATAAGCATTGTCGGCCTCATCTCATCAACACCTTTGTGTTATCGGGACTGGCAATACATATGCCTAAGACTATAGACGCTTGCATGCACATATATCAACAAATGTTTATTTTCATCTCTACATACATACATACATACATACATACATATATATATATATATATATATATATATATATTCCTATACACATGCATATATAAATATACAAAGATATATATATATATATATATCTTTGTACGTATGTATGTATATATAGAAAAGAGAAGCCGCAAACGTTTTAGATTATAATGCGTATTTTTTTAATATATTATATTTTATTTTCCATATTTTTACTAGACGTGTTTCGGGTCTTCGGTGACTTTCATCACGCGAAGAATGCTTATTTCCATATTATTTAACGGGATTCATTTTTTCATGTGTTTTCTTATGTTTAACGATAGTCTTTTGTGTGTGATATTAACCCAAGTTTTTCTTGGACTGGCGGAAAAATATTCCTTTGCTTAAGGGGCAATAAAACAATTAGGATTGTTTAAACATCCCACTCGTCACAGCGGGGGGGGGGAGTTCCTTTTTGATAATGTTTGTTATTCATTGATTCTTTCAATGTTTCTTATAATGGTTTTGATTTCGCGATCACGTGAGAATATGAACTCTCTTATATAATCCATCCTGTACTAATTCAATGCAAGCGAAGTCTGGAGATTGAGGCGATCAAGTCAAAATAGTAATTTAATGTAAGATCCTCCCAAACTTTTTGATTGTAGCGTATATATATATATATATATATATATATATATATATATATATATATATATATATATATATATATGTATGCATTGAAATAAGAAAGAACACGTTAGGTAGATAATCCGGTGTTCCTTAATATTTAGCTTTATTTTCAAAAGGACAGTGCTCCATACAGAAGTAGAGCTTATATTATAATAGTATTTTTAGTTTTGGGGGTCTCGGCTCTGGCTTTTGAAACATGAGAACTCTTATGTAGCGGAGGAATCATATTTTTAAAAACTAAAAATATTATTATATTATATATATATATATATATATGTATTTTAATCTGACATAATTTTATTACTTCAAACACTATTCGCAGTGAATAACCGTATATTACTAAACAACCGTTTATTTTAAACAATATCTACCGGAGGGAATATTCTCTTTCTTAAGTCTTCTCGAGTACTAAGGCCGATATACGAAATAAATACCGTTACAAAATAAACGGAGCGTCTACTCAAATATGACTATCCACTAATAAATATCGTTGAAGTAATATATATATATATATATATATATATATATGAAGAAATATAGTCTTAAAGTGTGCTATATTTATGGAATAAAGTGCTTAATATCAGAGATAGAGCGTGTGTAAATATAAAAGTGAACATTGAAGTCAACGCTTAGAGGCGACAGGCTGTTTCATGCTAGTGCAATCGTCAGGCCACCGATTGCGTCTAGCATGAAACAGACTGCCGCCTCTAAGTGTTGACTTCAATGTTCACATTTATATATATATATATATATATATATATATATATATATATATATATATATATATTATAAAGAAGTAATCATGCAACGAATTAATCAGTAAACTTAATGTAATTAATGGCGAAATTTCTTTGCTAACAAATTTAATAAAGCATTAACTTACTAACCATTCGTTGAATAACGCGATACTTAGGTTTAAAATTGTAAGATGGATTTGATGTTTCAGTGCTAGTACATTCAAAAATTTTTACATATTCATCATCAGGCTTTAATATTTTTTCATTTCAGGTAAACTCCAAAGCATTAACTTTTAATATATGTATGACAAACTGATTCGCAGTACAAAATTCTGGAAAAACTACTAAGACATTTCTCTAATAATTAGACAATTTTGTCCATGTCACGTTAACTGAAAAACACTTACAACAAAAAAAATGTTGATTTAACACATTACTGTATTGAAATGTTTCCTTACTTGAAATGTGATGCAAGTTGTAAAAAAAATTATATTTTTATTATTATTTTGGGTTCTTTATAAGATTTTGATACAATTGTGTCTGCGACACTTTCAGACTTCTGAAATAATCCGCGGTATGATTTTTCCACAATACAAATTGTGAAGCTTCTCTTTGCATCTCACGCAGTAAATACAAATTTCAAATATATGTGTGTACACAAATTTTCTGTGCTATTTAAAAAAAAAATTTACTTGTCGCACAAATAAATATATCAAGTCGATATATTACAATTCCAAAGATGCAAATATATGTTCAGGCCGATATATCGATTTATACATCTGTTTCGATTAGAATCAATTGAAATAGACTGGGAATTGTTTATTTTAAAAAAAAAACAAACAACAACAAAAACACTTCCAAGGCATTGGTTTTCAATGCTGCATTTCATTTTCATTGTGTAAACTAACAATTAATAATAATGCATTTGTTGAATCGTGACATCAAAGAACGAATTCGAAATCTGTCTTTTGCATTTCTTTGAAAAATGCCGATTTTTTTTCCCGACCAGAAAAGCATCTATTTTTTTAAGCATTTCACCCCAAGCAAGGCGGGAGCGCCAATAGCACGCAAGGGGTTACAGAGAGTGGGAGCAAGAGTAAAGAGGGGTGATAGAGGAAAGGATGAAGAGAAGGACGGGGGAATACATCAGAAGATGTCGATTGACATTGCATTTGAATATTTGGAGATTATAGCTATCAGGGAACCAAGTAAGCAGAAGGGAGTTCCACAGATGAGAAGTGCGAGACATGAAGCTATTGGAGTAGAAGAGACGGCTACATTTAACCGTTTCAACAGTGAAAGGGTGGGATTGAGTGCCAACCTAGTAGCACGTTTAAATTCATGCAGTTTGGGAAGTAGCTCGTCGGAGCAGTTGCCGTGAAAGTATTTGTAGAAAAGACAGAGGGAAGCGACGGCACGTCTGTGAGAGAGCGACTGTAAACGAGATGCCAGATCAGGGCCAACCACATTGCATATACGTCTCTGGATTTTGTCCCTGGCCTTAAGACGAACAGCGGGGGCTCCATATCATATATGGCAACAGTATTCCAGGCAGGGGCGAATGGTTGATTTGAAGGGTGCCTCGGGTGAAAAAAAACTTTCTGGCGCGACACAGAGAACCAACTTTCCTTGTGGTAGATGAAGCTATTGATTCAATGTATTTGTTCCATCTCAGGTCAGCGGACAGTGTGAGATCAAGCAGTCCCAAACAGGGTCTCTCATGGAGTTGAGCATCAGACATTCTAATGGGGGACAGGAAAGGTTCTCGGTGGTCGGTAAAAGAGAGCAGTTTTGTTTTGGGGGCATTAAAAGATAAACATATATTTCTTGCCCCAGTCAACAACAGATTGGAGGTCCTTTTCGAGACAAAGGGCCAGGTTAGTTTTGTCAGCGATACCGGATTTGATTTACTATTGAGGCAGGAGTAAATAGTAGTATCATCTGCATAGATATCTACTTGGGAACTAATAACATCGGGAAGATCGTTAATGAAGATCAGAAACAGTGTAGGGCCCATGATAGAGCCTTGGGGAACACCTGCGTTCGTGAGAAAGGGACTGGAGGAGAATCCGTTAAGGACGACCTTCATTACACGGTTTGACAAGAATGATTGTATTACGTCAAATAATCGTCCTGAACTTTCATATCCCTGAAGCGTACGAAGGAGGCCGGCATGCCAAACCCTATCAAACGCTTTAGAGATATCTAGAGCTACGGCACGAGCTTCTCCGTTATTGTGAATTGTTTGGTAAACAAATTCAGTTATGGCCGTGAGCACATCAGCGGGCAAAGCGGAAACTATATTGCTTGTCAGAGAGGAGATTATGGGATGTAAGGTGTTTAACCACTTCGGCGTTGATTAAAGCTTCAAAGACTTTGCCGAAGAGTGGTAGGAGACTGATAGGACGGTAGTTAGATAGGTCTGAAGGGTCTTCAGAGTTCTTAAAGACAAGTACAAGCTTTTCAATTCAAATGCTTGTAAAATCTACTATGTACCGGCTGCAGAGCAATAAGTATCATTTTAACGATTTACCGCGAGTGAATTAGTTTCTTACTGAGTGTAATATTGATAGCTTTTTGTCGATGTTGATTTTGTCCAAGAAATACTTCTTCAGATGTATTACAGAGAATTATCTGCAACAAATTATTTTAAGGCAAAAAAAAATGCATGTAAACATAAAAATAAAAATAAAAAATGAGAAAAATTTAGTTTAAAAAGTTTAAATGCAAAAAATGTTTTTGGATTAATCTTGACGATTACTTTCGTCAAAGTTAAACGAAATCCGCTTTCTGTAAGTTATTGCGAAGGAAGTATATGTAGGTTGGATTTATTTAGAGAATTTAAGTAGATTCCGTAAATATAGACAAATAAAAAAGTGGGAAAATAAAGGCTAAAGAGATAAAACTAGAAAAAGCGACAGAAAATTCTAAAACTAAATAAATGCTTAAAAATAAGGACAAATATAAAATTGGTGAGCAAAGAAGAAAAAGATAAAATATATTGTGAATTTTATCAAATGTTGTTTACAGAGACATTATGAATAATTAGGGAAACTTGACAAAACATGGATGACGGAAACGAGGTAACATGGTATATTTCGATAATTTTCTCAAGTGAAAATTCAATTGCTACATCTTCTGCAAGGAAATTTTGTACACTGGGTCGTGTCAGAAATTTTTTCTCGTCAGAATTCATCTAGCACATTTATAAATCTACCATTCGTTCGTGTATTGAACATATCTAGTCTGGTGCTCGTGCTGTACATCTCGAGATTCTTGACAAAATTCAAAGAAGGATCTGCAATATAATCGATCCTGACCCGGCATCTCGACTTGAGTCATTTTCTCACCGACGTGACGTGGCTTCCGTCTGTCTTTTCTACAAATATTTTAATAGTAACTATTTTAATGAGCTCTTTCCGCTATTGCCTCGACTACATGAAATTAGCGTGCTACTAGATTGGCAATTAGGTCTCACTATTTTATTGTTGAACTAGCTACATGCAACCTTCACTTTTATTTGGATAGTTTCTTTTTTTTTTTTTTCGCATTTCTCACCTGTTCCAATATCTTGCTTACCTACGACCTGCAATCTTCAAAAATTTACATGCCAGAGCAATCGCCATATTCTGTATAACTGGATCCTTTTCCCTTACTGTCATTTTTCACCTCCTCTCACTAATGTCTCCCCATTTTCTTTCACACTCTCTGTAATACCAGATGTGAACCCCTGGTGGCATTTCTCAGCCGGCTTGAGGTGAAACGATTAAAAAAGAAGCCAACTAAAGTATTTTATTTGGAAGAAAAATCGCCGGAAATAAGAACACTTTCTTTATAAGTAAAGTATTTCTCAGTCAGTACGTAGTATCTATCTATCTATCTATCTATCTATCTATCTATCTATCTATCTATCTATCTATCTATCTATGCTAGTCAGATAGATAGATAGATAGATAGGTAGATAGATAGATAGATAGATAGATGAACAATCTATCTATGCCAGTCTGTTCATCTATCTATCTATCTATCTATCTATCTATCTATCTATCTATCTATCTATCTATCTATGCTAGTCTGTTCATCTATCTATCTATCTATCTATCTATCTATCTATCTATCTATGCTAGTCTGTTTATCTATCTATCTATCTATCTATCTATCTATCTATCTATCTATGCTAGTCTGTTCATCTATCTATCTATCTATCTATCTATCTATCTATCTATCTATCTATCTATCTATCTATGTTAATTTGCACCTATCTATCTATCTATCTATCTATCTATCTATCTATCTATCTATCTATCTTAACATTGCCATTACTATTATGATGATCATATCTATGAAAATGTTAATTTTCAAGAGTATATCTTCTCAGTATTGGTGCAGAGTTATTCATGCACCAATGCATTTCAACGTACGATAAGTAGCGCTAAAAATACTTCATATATATATATATATATATATATATATATATATATATATATATATATATATATATATATATATATATATATATACACTTAAGCCTATCGTTTAAGTAAAGCTACAATCTCAATAACCATCAGTGCGTCGGTTTATAGCAGGAGGTTGCTATGTTTAAACGGACAAGCACGACACTATTTCCTGCGGGCATGGTTCGATTGCATGCCGGGATTGGAAGTAAACTGTCGAAAGCTGACTTCCTTTAGGAAGAGTTCGCCTTGAATCAATAAGTTTTACCTCGTCAATCCACTCTTCTCTTTTCTTTACTTTTTCTTATTCCATTATCTTTTCTTTTTCTTTCTCCTCCTCAGAGATCACTCTGCCCCAGTCACTGCCCACACCCTAAGCACAGACACACACGCGCATACACACATATATATAACATCATTTTATATATAAAATATGTATATATATATATATAAATTATATATCTATTATATAATTATATATAATGGTACATAAAATGTGAAATTTATTCCCTAATTTCTAATTTTAACATTGTACCATTGAATGTACTATGTATTGCACTTTAGGTCGTTATGATTAAATATATATATATATATATATATATATATATATATATATATATATATATATATATATATATATATATAATAATTTAAGACAGTCCTAAAGTATAAATGAAAATTAATTCAAAAAATAAAAAATGCCAAAATTAACCCATTCTTCGATACATACGCCTCTTTGTATTTCAGTGTATGCACATGTTCTTAAAAGAAAGCGACGATGACACGACAGACAATTCGAGACGAACGTGAAATTTTTAACTTTTCCATTTTAGCTTAGATCTGTATTGAGATTCGTCAAATCCGAAAACACCCATAATAAAATTTTCAAATCTCATTCCCCCTACATCTTCAATATAATACTACTTCGCTTGCAAATGTTTTTTTTTTTTGAAGTTATTCAAAATCGGTTGAATATGGAACAATAATTTTAACTTTCAGTCCCGAAACAGAAATTTCCGTGTCGCGATGATAAAATATTTTGAAATAATAATATTATAATATATATATATATATATATATATATATATATATATATATATATATATATATATATATATATATATATATATATATATAAAAAGTCAGGATGTGTTTGTGTGTGTAACGAATGCACGGCCGCAATTTTCGACGGATTTGAACCAAAATTTACATGCACATGCTCCAAGTTAGCGGGAAGGCCAAGACCGACTTTGCATTGCCCAACTCCCATCGATAGTGGAAATAATCGATTTTTTCATGCTTCTACAGCAGTTTTCATGTAGTTTGCGGCCATTTTCTACTGGCCAGAGTGAGAGCCTATAGCTGGCTGCCACGAATAGGCAGAAAGATTCTATTGGCCAGCGTGAGAGCCAACAGCTAACTGACACGAATGTTAACTAGCATGCAAAAAAAATCGATAGCTGCATTCGTCACAAGTGGGAAAAATTTAAATCTGCATGGCACTTTACTCCGATTGGCTCATTTGCTTGCTTAAACTCAACGTTGATTCTGATTCCGCAGAACTGGATTGGGCGGGAAAAATTATTTGTTGCTAACATTCTTTTTTCATTCAGTTTTTCCAGTTACGAGTCTTTTTTTAAAGCTGATCGTTTTGTGTTCATTTTGTTTAGTTCTTTTTTCGTAACAGATTTAATGTTTAGTATAGAGCTTAGAAAAAATTCGCAGTGTGAGATAGGCAAGAAGTAAGGCCTGTAGCAACATCAGCACGGCAAAGGGCACTCTTTTAAAGGCAAGGAAGGGCAAACATATTTTAAGTCAATTTGTACGATTGCTGTATGAGTCGTACGATTTTTGAATCAAGCACGGCAACGCCGGGCCATGCTGCTAGTATATATATATACACTACAATGCGCTGACCGCGTTTGGAAAATAAAAACATTCCTCCAGATACATGCATAAAACAGTTCATACATTCAGGTAAAAGTAAAACTAAAACCCCCCTTGACAATGGCTAAAGGTATAGCTGAAAGCGTTCGGACATAGAAAACATTCGGATAATTTCGACATCATTTATGGCCAGAAAAGAAAAAAATTAGAAAATATTAGAAAATTTTTTCTATATTTCTGTGATGAGGTATTATAATTATTTACATTATTTACATTGTTTAGACTGTTGTAACCGTAAGTTCTATGTTAACAGTTTCTTTTCTCGTACTTCTCACTTGTAGAATTCTCTTCTAGCTGCATACGTTCCAACCAACTTTGATATGCAAAAAGTTAAATGCAGTGTCAGTACTTACTCCAATATCTTCTCATGTCTCTTATATTGTGCTCGCTCCTTAATAATGTTTCTTTTTTTCCCTTATTCTTTCACACTCAGTAACCTTTTGTGTCTTAGTGGCTTTAATGCCTTGCTTTGGATGAAATGATAAAAAAGATATACAACAACCACACATTACTCGAATTGATCGCTTAAATTTATGTGTTAGGATCGTAAACGCAAAGATAAATTTTAAATGCAGTGAATTCCATCTTCATTGCGTAACCCACTACCATGGCCTTGTGCCGAACTAACCTAAGTTTAATAAATGATTACACTCGCACAACCGTGTGATGTTTCTCATATCAGTCAGTTATGTACCGTGCGTGATACGCGCTTAGGCGATCATGTATCTTTCGATATACGACTGACGCGGCAGATTTTTTCACGCAGTAGGTTACCATTTCTTTCTACGATAGATCAAAGCTATAACCATCTAAAGCTATAGAACACGGCTGTCCTGCTATTTACCCATAGGTGTGGGGAGAAGAAGAGGATTCATAACTTTCCAAAGGGTATTAGCACGTAATTGAATGTAATGGATTCAACTGGAATTCGAACTCGGAGACGTTGAAAAAACGCGTCTGTTTCTGTTGTTAACTAATTGTATTTTAACAAAGAGATTATCTACAAATCTTCTTACAATTTATTCATTCTAGAAATTGGTCCAACACGAGGCAGATTTTTTTCCCGCTGACATTTCTTTCTGCGGTAGACCAGTTGCCATCCAAGCCTATAGAACCCGCTGTGTCCTACTATTTACCCATAGAAGGGAGAAGTGGATTCATACCTTTCCCATGGTATTAGTATGTAAGTGAATGTAATGAATTCGACTGGAATTCGAACTCAGATCTCCGATTTCTTAATCCGAGCCACTATCCATTACTCCCGTGGCTCATATACATTTTTATAGCATCATGATTTATGATTTAGAAAGTTATTTTTATTGTTGCATCCTAAAAAGTTAGCAAAAATAATCTCATAAATATTTCTCTAATCAGTCAAACTGTCTATCAAGAGATAGAATATTATTAATATAAATAAAGGTTTTCTTCCTTTCTCTTTACGGCTAATGATAAATCGTTTGCTTAGGAGACCATTTCATTATACCGATGTGAAAGAATATTTTTCATCATTTTTTGGAATATTTAATTAGAATATAAAGGAAATAGGAGTTAAAAATGGAATAAAATGAAACGAACCTTACCTGCGATTTCTTGTAATCTGAAAAGAAATAAGAAAAAGTTTTAAAGAGACCGACATTTTGTCCAATCAAATAAATCTTTACAAATATTTATATCTTTTTGTCCAATCAAATAAATCTTTACAAATATTTATATCTTTTTGTCCAATCAAATAAATCTTTACAAATATTTATATCTTTTTGTCCAATCAAATAAATCTTTACAAATCTTTTTGTCCAATCAAATAAATCTTTACAAATCTTTTTGTCCAATCAAATAAATCTTTAAAAATATTTATATCTTTTTGTCCAATCAAATAAATATTTACAAATATTTATATCTTTTTGTCCAATCAAATAAATATTTACAAATATTTATATCTTTTTGTCCAATCAAATAAATCTTTACAAATATTCAAGCATTAGTAAGTAAATTCTTAGTATAGTTTGACAAGCATTATATTTCCATTTGATGAGTCTAAAACGATGCAATTAATTTAAATAATTCTTTGCCGAAAGTTCACATAGACATGTATTAAAAATTATATACGTTACTGTATGGACCGAGCGTGTGAGCAACGATGAGTTCTTAGAGAGGTTGCAAACAAGGAGGAGGCTTATATTTAACATCAGGAAGAGGCAGCTGAAGTTTCTGGGACACATAACGAGGAAGGAGGGCCTGGAGAATCTGATACTCACGGGGAAAGAGAGACAAGGGAAAACAACGCGGACTTAAGCAAGTGGATGACAGAACGTGGTCTCGAGGAGGAAGCAGAGGGAAGGAACTTGTTGAGAGCTACAAGGGATAGAGGAAGATGGAGGGCCATGATCGCCAACGCCCTGAAAGGACATGGCACATAAAAAGAAAGAAATGTTTTGGAAATGACATGTACATACATATTTTGGTGAATGATTAGTAGTTTGAAAAAAAAAATTGATGATTTATATTTTCCAAGGGGTCCTGCTTTTAACTAATAAAACAAATTTTAGAATTAAAATTTAATTTTTCGAAATTTCATGAAATTAAGTTAGTGGGAAGTAACGTATTTAAAAAAATATTTTTACCAAGATTTTCTAAAAAGAAAATTTTCAAAAACAATTTTATTCATTCGTGAATAAGTCCTGAAAGTTTCATCAAAATCCGACAATTATTTGATTTGAACAAAGTATCTATAAAGAAAAAGAATTTTTTTTTTCTATCCTCTGCAGCCGCAATGATGGAGAAAGCATTACCTTGCACCATTGTCAGTGAGACACGCTGCAAGAGCCACTCAGTTTCGAGAGTCTCGTCCCTTAATCGAGACGCAATCCCACGAACCCTCTGAAAAAACGCCATCGAACAAGGGCTAATAACCCCAGAAGTCTCCACTGCCACTGGAGTAAAAATAAATCTGTTCGCAAGAGAAGAATATTTAACTAATTTTTTTATCTCCGCATCCCGTGTGACAGACTCCGGCTCAACCGCGGACCTGATCAAATTACAAGTTGAAGATGTATCGGCACAGGTCGTATCTCAAATCAAAGACTTCCCCACTTTAAAAGGAAAAATGGTAATGACATTCGGCCGCTTTCCATCACCACATCAGAGGCTTACGGGTTCAATTTGGGAAGAGAACTCAGCTGCATCCAGACCTCTTTTGATGATGTCGTTTATTGCTGCATGTCTTGAAAAGCGTCTGGAAACTACAACGACAGGAGATAGGATGCAAACCAAACTTATCAATGGAAGCTCCACATCTCCATCTGTGACGCTCACATAATTTGAGTCCAAGACGGATCGCGACTCCGACTCGAGTGCACTCATCATCTAGAAGGGTACCAAATACTCTCGAATGTCCATTGGAAAAACTGGAGAACCAAGAATGTGTAATTCCTCCTTAGGTGTTATTTTTATATCCTCAAGGATGAGTCTAATATCCCGGATAGCACTCTCGAAATCATCTGCGCTATAATTCAAAATTTATTATCTCTGACTTGGACGAGTTAATCTTAAGTCCAAGCAGAGATAAAGCAGGAATAACCAGTCGGAGGTCGCCAGTTCCTTCTCGACGGGTCCTCCCAACGTTGCATCGCCAAGATACCATATGTTGAAAGGAGAGACGATGGAATACCTCGTCGACAGCCATCGCAAATGTTCGAGTTAAGTGCCTAGTCTATGGCAGTAGCCAAGGCATCGGCGGCCGGGATTCTGACAGATTTAGTGATTTTTAAAGGCACCTTCCGGAATTACCTGAGGAGTGAGGTTGCCCTCAAAACTTCGCTGGTGTCTATGTGGGTTGGTTAATTACGTTGATGGTTCACACTATCTTTTGGGGCCGAGAAAGAGACACAGACAATGCGGACAACAAACACCAGAGACACTGAAGCATTTCTAGTCAATCCAACGCAAGATAAATGAAAAGACCGTTGACAATTTGAACAACTTATGACTCTTTTACGCTTGCTAATGCTGTCACAAGAAAAGCAACGATCAAATTCCAGCAGTGAAAACGATCGGGACAAAGAAGGAAGAGACATTTTTTTCTTCCCTTATTTTTCCTAAAATTAACGTAAAACTTTTTTCTGTTAATTTTTGTAATCCCCGCTTGACATTAATTTCATTTTTTTTTCGTCTTGAAATCAAATCTTGCATTACAATTCCTTTACAATAATGTTTACAGATTCCGATTATTAATTCAATAATGATTATTCCATTTACTATTCAAATTCGTATTTGCCCATTAATCCGACCTTTTTGCATTGTTAAAAATCCGTTGAAATCATCAAAGCTTTGAAAAACACTTCTCTCTTTGAATTCCAAACGCAAATGCATACATACAACTGTTCTTTTTTCAGCCCCCCTCTCTCTCTCACACACACACACACACACACGAGATCATAGAGTCATTGTAAACCCAACGTTCCTTTCATTAGTTGCATAGTATGTGCTTCGCCAAGGCTACATATTTTTTTCAATTCTGAGTTGCCCTTCCTTCTAAAATAACTGCTACGCAAGGACGAAGAGCCCTATTCTGCCCTATTAACCTAACCATACTTGGAAATTTTGAATTCAGGAGTTGTCCTTCTCCTAGGTTGGTTGCCACCCAAATCTATACGACACAGTCTGTCCTGCTATTACCTCATAGCTGGTTGAGGGAGGAGATGGATTTATACCTTTCCCAAGGCAAGTAAATGTCACAAACTCGACTGTAATTCGAACTCGGCTCTCTGATTCCTCAATCCGAGACGCTATCCATTAATCAAACCCGCCACGAAACATACATATATACATACTATGTATTGGGTTTATTCATAAGTAATTTCTGTTTTTGGGAACCAATTGTAATGACTAATGTATCGTCCTAACTAATAATCCTACCTGAAAACCGAGAATAAATTTAGACTACACTAATATGTTCGGCGCAAAATTCAGAGGAATGACCCCAAAAGCTTCAATAAAGGTTTGTGTGTACGGTAGAATCGTCGGGGTGTCATTTATTTATTCAGGGTTCTTAAAACACATTAAAATACTAAATGCACGTTTATACTTCCATATAAGTACAAAAATGTAAATATCTAGGAAATATTTTAACAGGGGACAGAAAATGCTACAACGAAATCTGAAGGCAGACTGGAACAGCAAATTAGAAGTAAAAGAATGAACTGGGCTGTTATATAATATCGATCCTCCTATATGGCAGCGAATATACAATTAATAGACAATCTCCTCACAGATTAAGTGACTTAAGGCAAATGAAATGTGGCTCTACAGATTGATGCTGAGAATAACATGGTTTAAACATGTGAGTAACAAGATAGTTTCAAGGAATCCGAGCGCTTATATTTAGAATTAGAAAGAAACAATTGATATTTATAAGGAACGTAATGAAGAAAGAGGATTTGGAAAATTTGACACTCACAGGTCATTGAAGACAAAGTGGAAAGCGGCGAGTAACCTGCCTAATGAGCTCGTGTGAATGGTTTGTCGAATAGGGATTAGGAGTGATAGCAAAAAGATAAACCTTACTAAGAGTCAGAAATACAGAAGTTGTGGAGAGCCATGATCGCCTACGCCACGAAGGAACATGATCCATAGAAGAAGAAGACATCACTCCTAACGAATTGAAACCATATCCAGGAAACTCCGAGTAGAGAAAAATAAGTCGAACATTTAATTTTATTTGTTCTTTACTGTTAATCATAAAATTAAATATTCAACTGATCTGACTCTACTCCAAGTTTCACAGATTTTATATCCACTTTCATGAGGTTTTATAGTAAAATCCTTACCCCTGACGAGTGGAGATCATTTTCGCGAGACTCCGATTAGGATGAAATTTTTTCATTTAGTTTATAAACATGTCGCATTGCTTCTGACATCAAATACAAAAGATATCAGAACAAAGAGAATTTACAAAGAGAGAGGAAATTGAATAGGGAAAAAGAGAGAGTGGAAATTGAAGAGAGAAAGAGAGAGAGACAGAGGAAATTGAAGAGGGAAAAAGAGAGAGAGGAAATTGAAGAGGGAAAGAGAGAGGGAGGAAATTGAAGAGGGAAAAAGAGAGAGAGAGGAAATTGAAGAGGGAAAAAGAGAGAGAGGAAATTGAAGAAGGAAAAAGAGAGAGAGGAAATTGAAGAGGGAGAAAGAGAGAGAGAGAGAGGAAATTGAAGAGGGAAAGAGAGAGGGAGGAAATTGAAGAGGGGAAAAGAGAGAGAGAGGAAATTGAAGAGGGAAAAAGAGAGAGAGGAAATTGAAGAAGGAAAAAGAGAGAGAGGAAATTGAAGAGGGAGAAAGAGAGAGAGAGGAAATTGAAGAGGGGAAGAGAGAGGGAGGAAATTGAAGAGGGAAAAAGAGAGAGAGAAAATTGAAGAGGGAAAAAGAGAGAGAGGAAATTGAAGAGGGAAAAAGAGAGAGAGGAAATTGAAGAGGGAAAGAGAGAGGGAGGAAATTGAAGAGGGAAAGAGAGAGGGAGGAAATTGAAGACCGAAAGAGAGAGAGAGAAAGAGAGTGAGAAAATGGAAGAGGGAAAAAGTTATATCAAGTATATCGATAAATTCCCGATGTTCTACTTTTGGAGCTTTTCATGTTCCACTTGGATCTTCTCTAAGTAGCTCGAAGATATTTAGATTTTAGTTTATATTTAATATCACATTTCCCGCCCAAAAAAGAAAATTTAACTCATTGACCTGATCCCTTTTTTTGTTCTGTCACTAAACAGTTAATGTCATTTTGGCAAATTTCTAAATTTACTTCAGCATTCAAATGATGCTTTGTACTTTTTATTGAAAATGCCTTATAGAAAGTTCTTTTCCTTCTTGAAATCTATTTGTACTGTTGTAACACTGATATTTTAACGACAGTTTTACAACTGGTTTTTTAAAGCTTAAAAACGAACTGCTATCACATGGTTGTCTTTCCATGTGTAGATTCTTAGCAAATATTCATGTTAGGCTAGTAATCTTTCAGCATTTGTCAGCCATTCATGATTTGAGATTTACTGGCGTGCGTAGAAACGTCATCCTGTCTTTATCAAGAAACCATTCTTTGTGTGTTCATCTGTTTAAAAACAAATTAAATCGATTAACTTTTCTTTTTTGTTCCAGCTGGTTTATAAATTTTGTTTTGGAAGCCCGACATTCAAGCCGAAAGGTGAATCTCTTCTAAAGGATTTCTGTTCTATTTGTCTTCCTTGAATCTCAAACGATGTGTCTGCAAGCCAACCCCTGACGGATGCTACAGCACTAATTACGTCACTGAGATGATTCTCCACTATTTATAGTGCATTCAAGGTTGATTGAAAGCTTTTTTTACAAATAGGTTTCACGAAAGAGGCATTCTAAAAGTTAAACAAATGTTAAGAAACATGAAAATATCGTCGGAAACAAAGAAATGAATGCTGAACTACTATGTCATATTAATCACCCTATATAGCAGTATAGGCACGTGGACTAGTGGTTAGAACGTTAACATTCTGACCATAAGACCCGGGTTCGAATCTCAACATGGTCGATTTGCCAGGAAGGAGACTTCCTGATGTTATCGGACTGGAGAGTCAATCCCAACGTGCGGCACCTATAGAAAGTGCCTGAAAATCATACCACGGGTTGACCCAAGCCAAGTGAGTGAAATTGGGTAGACAGAACCCTTGGGTGCCGTCGATACCTGTGCTAGAATGAAGTCACAAGTCAGGGCTTAAGCGTGCTGGCCTTGTTCAGATTGTTGATGACGCTAGATAACACGCTCTTTCCAAGAAACTGTAACTAAGGTCTGCTCAGCATAGTTGCAGTATAAACCACAGGTGGGATCTTGAATAAACACCCACAGAGGCCACCTGTGATTTATACTGCAACTATGCTGAATAAGTCGAATAAATGCGCCCGAGCAAGCGTCTGCAAAAGGGATTGGCTAGCTAGCCTAGTAGAAAGGTATCCTCGAATACGAGTGGCCAGCTATAGATTAAATGTCGTCACCGATGAAGTGGTGATGGAGACTTGAGGCAGCAGAGATTTGATTCTACAGTAGGACGCAGAGAGTACAAGGGTAGGGGCATGCGAGCAAAGAGCATGCTTTAAGGGAAAAGGGCAACAAAGACACAAGCTTATAATCGTTAAGTGACACTTGACATTTTTGCAACAGAAAGAGAGTTTGAAGCATTTGGCACTGACAAGACATACTGAGTGACAGGGAGAAAGACTGAGTAACCTACCTAAAGAGATTTTATAAATTGATATCAGAACAGGGAGCTGGCGGGATTAAAAAGACGAACATTGTTAAAAGTTACAATGGAAGTTGTGAAGAGCCCTGATCTGGAAAGACACAGCACATAAAAGTGGTCATTATAAAAGGTGTTCCAATAACTTGGACCGATTTTAAATGCGAATTAATTTTAAACGTCTAATGATATTTTCTTATTCTTTCAGATTTAACAACTTAAGTCTTTGGCAATTTCAACCATGGAAAGATTAACAATCAAACAACGTGTTAAAGTTTCAAGAGTGCAATTGTATAAATTGCTCGCAAATTCAACAAACTGGGTCGGTGGCAGATGTGAAAACACCATTTCGTTCTCGTTTACGCCGTTCAACTGAAAACATTGCTGCGGTGCACGAGAATGTGGCCGAAAATCGTCATCGCACGCAGGAATTGAACCTCTCCACAACAACGTTACATCGTTTCCAATTGCACACTCGGTTGGTCGATTATGTTGACCAAAAAATCGCGAAGTGCGCGAAATGCATTTCTGTTTGAACGTCCATTTTCGTAATAGGCTTCGATAACTTTAACACGTTGTTTGATTGTTAATCTTTCCATGGTTGAAATTGTTAAATCTAAAAGAAAAAGAAAAAATCATTAGACGCTTAAAACTTAATTCACAATTAAAATTGGCCCAAATTATTGGAACACCCTTTACTTATCAACAAATGATGTCTTTGGTAACTGAATCTTTGATGTCGAGCCCCTATAAAGTCATACTTGTTAGAAAGAAAGTTGTTCTAAAGATTTCATAAATTTATTTACTCATAAACGGTTCCGATTTCAATGAATATCTCCTTGACATTAAGTGGCCTTAATAGTGTTGCCATTAAAACAAATTACGTGCAATGCAATTTAGATTAATTAATGAAATAATATTCATCATCATGCATGTAACACTATAATTATTGTATCATCTTTTTCTAGCGAAGGCGACTATTTTTGTAGGAAATAATATTAAATGACATTTATTCGGGTTCTTACACGCGCCTCACTAGATAGATCCTGTGTATTTTTGAGCCAGAAAAATATTTTTATATCGTTCATAAAGATAATATCTTCCTCGCTGGACCAATCTCTCTGTGTATATTCACTCTCAGGTGAAGGCCAATAATTTTCCGCGTGGGACTACTTGTAGAATATCATGAATTCAAAGTCCTCAAATCAGTACCTTCCGAAATGTAAATGGCTTAAATGGCATTGGCATCAACTCGTGTTTCATTGTTCTCATGAGACGACATAATAGTCAGGCGACATATATATATATATATATATATATATATATATATATATATATATATATATATATATACACACATATATATATGTAGCTCTCTATGTGAATCAGTTTTAATATTTTATATTATCAGGTTATATATATATATATATATATATATATATATATATATATATATATATATATATATATATATATAAAAGATGTCTGGATATGGGTTTGTGACCGAGGGTTTCACGCTTTTGCTATTATCAGACAAGAGTGTGTCTGATGATTGCAAAAGCTTGAAACACTGGTTCCCAAACTCTTATCCAGACAATTATATATATATATATATATATGTATTCTTTTTTTTCTGCGTAATAAATTAGCTTCTTTTCTAATTAGGGTATCATTTATTAAATCGAAATTGTCGTATTTGTTTCATTAACTGCAACTCCTGAAGATTGTCTCATATGAGATTAAATGTACTTGCAAAAATAAAAATTATTTGAAAGAAAATTTTGGAATTTTTCTTAATCAATTATCAACACTCACCAAGAAATTAATTCGTGGACTTGAAAAGATTAAAACTAAAATAGATAGACATAAAACGTCTAAATTATTTAACTAAACATGCTTGAATGAAAATAGGCCGGCTATCTATCTATCTATCTATCTATCTATCTATATATATATATATATATATATATATATATATATATATATATATATATATATATTAGATCGATGCATAGATATAGAGACAAATAGATAGATAGAAAGATAGATAGATAGATAGGTAGATATTGATATATGGCAATAAAAAGCAGTCAAATCGAACTCAGCACCCGAAGATTACCTCGTCCATGAAACACAGAGTCGTGCTAGAAGTGTGAATATATATATATATATATATATATATATATATATATATATATATATATATATATATATATATATATATATATCGAGAGAGAGAGAGAGAGTGAAAGAGAGAGAGAGAGACAGACAGACAGACAGAGAGACAGACAGACAGACAGACAGACAGACAGACAGAAATGAGTGTTCTCAGCCCGAAACAGTATTAAAAATCTGACAAAAGGATCAAAGCTCAGGATTTGGTGTGGGGGAAGCTATCATGTACTTTTCAACAAACACACACGTACACACTCGCAGAAATAGACACAGACACAGGCACACATATACACACACACGCACATACATACATACATACATACATACATACATACATATATATATATATATATATATATATATATATATATATATATAAGTTTAGCCACTGATGTATATATATATATATATATATATATATATATATATTATAAATTAATAGATTTAAAATATGGTTTTACCGCTACACAGTGATGACCATGTTTCAGAAATGGAAGCTAAAGCCCCTGAATTTAATTTTGTTATTAAACCAAAGACATTGGTTCCATTTCCTCATCAAGCGAATTTTGGAGTAACTTACTTTTTAAAATTTACGGTTGTTAACGGCACAGGAAAGATTCATAGTTTGAGGGTTTCCAAGGTTACCGATAAATCCATTCATCTAGACAAGGGGTGGTAGAGGGTTCAATTTTTAATTTTCGTTGTCTCAGTTAATAGTTACATTTGAAAGCGGGGTTATGTTTAGGGATGGGTAGGGATGTATCTTTTAACAAATTCTGACATCCGCTAAATTCATGTCATCTGGGTTTATTTCTATTTGTATATTAAAACCATATTTTAAATCTATTAATTTATAATATTAATGCTCTGTAAATTTAAATTTACATAGAGCACTATTGTGTAAAAATAAAAATATCTATAAGAACACCGGATTTTATATCTTACTGTTCTTTCCTTTTTATTTATATATACACATATATATATATATATATATATATATATATATATATATATATATATATATATATATATATATATATATATATATATATATATATATGTATGTATATAAGAAATAAGACACTGATATTAATATCAAGTAGCGAAAGTCTGTCTCGTGCTTGAACGCAATATTCATTCCATGAAGAATGCTCCCATGCCTAAAACAGACTGTTACAACTCTGTGTTGATATAAGTGCTTACACTTCTTAGATTTACACACGTTCTATCTCGGATACTGAGCACTGGTATCCTATAAATATAGCATACCTTAAAACTATATTTTATCATATATATCTATCGAAAAATTCTTCACATATAAAGCCCACCCATGTATATTCATATATGCTTGAACACAGAGAATAAATTTACATTGTAGAAAAAGCCTTTTTTTCTTCTCGTATCGATAAGTAAAACATGTCCGACATAATTACAAAGGCGAGGATGCGTTAAATTTCTCGCTCAACGCCTGCGTTGCTCCTTCATCTCTGCGACATGTTCCATTTTCCTTAAAGCGAAAGAAGACGAGAATAAATTTTCTAGCTTCCCCGTAAAATGATAAAAACGAACATCTTTCTTTGTATCATATGAACAATCGTCCTCTTTCTTGATTCCCGCCTTTCCATCGCCGCCTCTCTCTCTCTGTCTATCTATTTCTGTATTCTTTTTTATTAATCGATTTTTCTCCGCTTCTCTCTCCTCCCCCTCTATTCAGATTTGAATTTCTCTCTCCTCTTCCTCTTTTTACCCTTTTCTACTCTTCCTAATTATCACCTGTTCTTTTTTTCATACCCTCCAACCCGTATATCCGCTTCGTAGCATTCGTTCTCTAATTCTATATTACGTAGAAAACTCTAGAGGGAGCCAAAAAAATTGTCACATTTAAGATGTCTTAATTACAGTTTTTACATGGGTAATTACGACGATTTTTCTACATTTTTATTTCTTTTAATCTTTCTTTTATTTCAGCTAAAAATTTCAAAACAAAATCCACATATCTTTTGCGTAAATATACGATTGTCTTACTTAGCAGAGAGATATAGACTTTCCTTAGTCGCTTTGGTTATGAAAAGTAGGAGACCGGACCGGAAAGTAGTAAACTTCATCGATTCCAACTTTTATAAATAACCCGAATGCCTCAGAGAATGAATAAGTCAATTAAAAAACAATCAATCCGTCGCTGACGAGACAAACTAATAAGATTGAGAGAAAATTCACAAGAAGTAAGTGGACTTAATTTTCCCCCAATACGTGTGTTTGATGTGATAAAACATGACTGAAAGTATACGCATTCTATCTACGTATGCGTACATACAGTCATATATATGAATAAAGACAAAAGGAAAACACATCTTAGCCGACACGTTTCGTCCTCAGAGGACGAAACGTGTCGACTAAGTTTTACTATTGTCTTTATTCATATTGTACTTTTACAGATATACGCTATCTGAAAACACACACACACACACACATATATATATATATATATAAAAGTGGACATAGAAGTCAACACTTAGAGGCGACAGCCTGTTTCATGCTAGATGCAATCGTCGGGCCCGACTATTGCATCTAGCATGAAACAGACTGTCGCCTCTAAGTGTTGACTTCTATGTCCACTTTTATATTTACACACGCTCTATCTCTGATATTGAGCACTTTATCCCATAAATATAGCACACTTTATGACTATATTTCTTCATATATATATATATATATATATATATATATATATATATATATATATATATATATATATATATATACATATATATATATATATATATATATATATATATATATACATATATATATATATATATATATATATATATATGTAAATGTGTATGTGGGCGTGTGTGTGTCTGTGTCATTTTGCTTCGGATGACAAGCCACTTGTCATCCGAAGCAAAATGAAGATGAGACAAAAGTAGAAAAGCTATAAAAGGGACATTTCACCGAACCTGTTCTTCAGGTCAGAATAAAAGACAAAATTATGTGTAAGGAAAATGCGTTCTGGTTTTTGAGGGGAAGACGAGCCATAAATTAAATTACCTTATCAGATCCGACGACCAGAAATTGTTTGTTTGATTATATATATATATATATATATATATATATATATATATATATATATATGTATGTGTGTGTGTGTGTGTGCGTGTGTGGAGAGAGAGAGAGAGAGAGAGAGAGAGAAAGTGAGATAGATTCTAAGAGTTTCTTAGCATCGCTTGATAATGGAGCCGAACTTTGTATTTAAAGTTTAATGTTTATAATTGAATTAGAATTGAAGTTTAAGTTTTGATACATGGGAATTTCGGTGTTGCGATGGTAATATATTAAAAAAAAAACAATATTAATATCATACTCTACTGTTGTATCGAACTTTGTTTTTTAAAAATAAAAATAAATCCTGAGAACTCTGAATTATAAATCTCATTGTTCTTTCCTATAATTTTAATATATATATATATATATATATATATATATATATATATATATATATATATATATATATATGTGCATCTTTCATTGCAAACGGCCGACAAGGAAGATTTAAACTTTATAATATATTATAGAAAATGGAAAACTGCAAACCTCGTCGTCACAAACCGATATAACCCCAACAAATCTAAACTAGAAGTAAACCAATAGAATGACCAATATAGTGTACCAATTCCATTTCTCTGTACAAGACTGTGTCACTTGTCAAAAAACAATGACCTATATCGGACACACCACTACATCACTGAGTAGACGACTTACATGATACCTGTCGCAGCAGAGTGTGATTAATACACATTATTAACTTTCAAGAATGTTTAAGAAAAATTCTAGTTGATAATACAAGCCTCCTTTTCAGGTCACATAGTCATACACAGTCTGTCATTAGGGAGGCTCTGCTTATTAAACCTGATTCTCGCACTATCAATCTCACATTGTTTAGCAGAGAAGACGGCGTGTTAAAAGTGTTCTCAAAATAGAAGTCAACTGTCCGAGAAGAGTACGTGATCGCCAAGAAGTACACAAAACGCTCGAACTCCACACTGTAAATTACAATGGAGCAGCCACACACAGATTTCACCATCACAAAACACATTCTTGATAATTGCTAAAGAAGTAGCCGATAGCGCTCGGAACAATTATAACTATGGAAATTCCTATATTCTTTAACACCTGAAAAAAAAGGAACAATGTTAGATTGACGGAAAAAACTCATAAAACATTAATTAAATCTCCCTTGTCAGCCATTTTCAATCAAAGATGAATGAAAGAAATGTTACTGCTCAAATACACACACACACACACACACACACACACACACACACACACACACACACACATATATATATATATATATATATACGTAAAGATGTGTTTTGTAATCCAGAGGGCTCAATGTAAAAACAGTGCAAATATTAATTATATTACGAAACAGGCAACTTTAACGGTTCATGGTGATTATAATGTGTGTGTGTATGCGTGGTGTGTGTGTGTTAGATCCGCTAGTGTCTGTTGGATTTTAAATCAACTTCATGTAGATTTCTGTTTTTTTCTCTCTCTTAGCTCGTATGCCGTATCGTGCTACTATTGCTTTTGTAAAGATAGGTGATATTTATATTTGAGTCTGGTTTGGGGGTTTATTGTGAGATTAGCCTATTCTCAATGAATTTCTTCTTAGTGCATGTTTTTCTCTCCTGATCAGCATTTATTAACTCGAAATTGAAGTCATAGATATTACGGTGAAACACCAGTGAGCTTAAAGTGTTGTTACACAGCATATTTCTGCGATGTTCATATAGTCATTTTCTTTAGTTTTCCAGAAGTTTCACTGATGTACACCATTGGGAATTTTGTGCAATCTATTTTGTATATTCAAGCCTCTGTCCCGTTGTTTTTGCAATCACCTTTGCTGCTATATGCCATTGTTATATATATATATATATATATATATATATATATATATATATATATATATATGGTGGACTCTCACATCGTATTCGACGTATGAGGGTCAAAAGGCTCAGTTCCTAAGAACCGTCAGCACATATGATTTGATTATAGTGATGGGCTGAATACAGTGACCTGGTCACTACGTGCCACAAGTTCCCTAAACGACCCTCCGTAGGTTTTGAATTCAGAGTTGTCATTCTCCTAGACCAGTTGCCATCCATGGCTATAGAACCCAGTCTGTCCTGCTATTTACCCATAGCTGGAGATATACATATATTGCTTGATTCTATTTTTTCACTAGTGCGGATAAAGACTTTTACAGCCAGCCAGGAACACATAATTTGTCCTACATTGTTGGTAACTTTCAATGCGTTTAGGTGTCTTTTTTAGTAGGGGGAATATTCTTCTCCTTCTTCTTCTACGTATCTCATCCCTTCAGCATATAGGCGATCATGGCTCTCCACAACTTCCTATCCCTTGTGGCTCTTGCAGTTTTTCTCCTTTTGCTAAGGCTCCCCAAAATATTCCGCCATCCATTTGCATACCCTAGTTAGGTAGGTCTTCCACTTCCGCTCTTGCCCTCAATACGCCCCGTGAGGGACAAGTTTTCCAAGCTCTCTTACATCATGTGTCCAATGAAATTCAGCTGTCTCTCCCTGATTCTGAGCAGATGTCTTTTTTTTTTTGTTACCATTTTCTTTAAGACTTTCTTATTTCTTGCTCGCCCCGTCCTGGAACTTCTCCGTATCCTTCTGTAGAACAACATCTTTGTTAGACATCAGATTTCTCCTCATCCGTGGGCAGAATGTCCAGCATTTTCTGCCGTATCAAAAGATGGATATCACATAGAAATCCAGCATTCACTGTTCTCTATAGTTTTGATATTTTTAACAAGCATTGCATGTGATTGAAGCTTTTTGAAACAAGGAAAATAATTCCACCCTTTTTAGTGCCGCATCGGATGATGTTGTAAAAGGCTCGTTTCTTCCATCTTACACACGCCAAGCCTGGCAACGGCAGCTGCGACCCCACATTCGTTGTCGTTGCCGAGATGAATAATGAAACGCACATAAGAAAGTACGATATGGGAGGCACGGTGGAGTAATGTATGGCAGCTCGGATTGAGGAATCGGAGAGCCGAGTTCGAATTCCAGTCGAATTCATTACATTCACTAATAGGTATGAATCCTCTTCTTTTCCCCCTAGCTATGGGTAAATAGCAGGACACCGGGTTCTATAGCCTTGGATGGCAACTGAAAGAAATGGCAACCTACTGCGAGAAAAATCTGCCTCGTCAGTCATGTATCGAAAAATACATGATCGCCTACGCGTGTATCACGCATGGCGGATAACTGACTGACTGACTAGATTGGTGACAAAGTCTAATCACTTTACAGTTGAAATTGCTAGATGTAACCGTAAGCTCTATGCTAATAGTTTCTTCTATTGCACTTCTCTCTTGTAAAATTCTCTTCCGGCTTCTTGCTTTCTTGTCAACTTTGATCTTTAAAAAAATGAATGCAATGTCAATCGTTATGTTCTGTCTTAATTTTTGTTCTGTTATTGCCTTTTCTCCTTAATAGTATATTATTTCTCATATCTCCGAGCACTGACTAACCCCTTGCGCCTTAGTGGCTTTATTTACTTGCTTGTGATGAAATGGTAAAAAAGAACTGGTTAATTAAAAGTGTAGAATTTCTGTTTAATTAGGGGTGACTCTTCTCAAGAGAATATTGAGAAAGATGGATATAGTTAAAAAAAAAAAAGAAGGCCACTAACTCCTCTATCTATATCTATAGTTCTCAAAATGTGTGTGTATGTATGTGTGTGTGTGTGTGTGTATGTGTGTGTGTGTGTGTGTGTGTGTGTGTGATTGGATGTTGTTTATGCGTTTCCACAGTTTTCATCCGATTTCGCTGAAATTATTTTTTTGTTTGATAGATAATTCTTCCAGTTTTTGCATTGCATTCACCGTAGTAATAAGTAAGCTTGCTTTTTTATTACTCAACATATATTTTTCCAACCTTTCCTAAAGTTATTCGAGCTTAGTGATCCCTGAAGCATTGCAGCGTTCTCTTCTGGTATTTTCCCACGCATTCCATTTGACAATTCATACTTGCCTATGACATGCCACCAAAGACAAAACTTGCCTAGGTCGCAAAGCCTCTACCTCCAGGTCCGCCATGCGAATAAGGGATAACGAATCGTCTTTAGAACGTTCATCACGCTTGTCTCAAAATGCCTCTCGGAATGCTTCAATCAGAGCCACTGAGTCCGAAGATCAACATAGAAGAGCATACCAGAACGCTTCTGCGCGTGAGGCTGAAAATGATGATCAAAGGACTCAACAGCTTATGAGAAACGCCTCCAACTGCTACTGCACTGGAGGCTTAAACTGCTGTCGCAGAAATCAACAGCTTATGAGAAACGCCTCTTCAACTGCTGCTGCGCGTGAGGCTGAAACTGCCGATCAAAGGACTCAACAGCTGAAGAGAATCACCTCCTCAAATGCTGCTATGCGTGATACTGAGAATTCTAATCATAGGACTCGACGGCTGAGGAGACACGCCTTTTCAGCTGCTGCCGCACGTATTACTGAAAGCGAGGAGCAGTGCGGAAATCGTCTACAATCGAATGCTACTACTGCTATCGCGCAGTCAGGAGAGTCGTCTGCTACCCGTCAAAACAGACTGAACGCCAATAGCGCACGGAGGTGTTCTCTGCATGGCATACCAACGATCAGCAGTGGCCGTTGGTTAAACCAGGCCTTCCATTACAACCCCAACACTCTTCCTTATGCTTATCAATGCCTTTATCTCGCCTACATGCAACTACATCCTGAAGAAACATTCCCCCTCCCCAATTTCCTTCCGCCGTAACGGTCCATGGAAGAGGTTCTTGCCTTGCAAGATTGAGAACGCAAAAATGGGCCTTTTCAGGATCCCCCACTCAGATTGTTACCCCCCCCCCAATTTGGGGATACGCCTTAGTTGCACCCAATTGTTGTTACTAATATTGATTTTCGGGTGGGCTGACTTTAAACTTAGACTGCTGCAACTGAACGGCAAAAAATTCCGAGTAATGAAAGACCCAGTCGAAGAAGTAGAGGGTATACAGGGTGTGGCACACTCACACACACACACACACACACACACACACACACATATATATATATATATATATATATATATATATATACGGCGTCGTTCTCATTTATGCTTTCTTCAAATGATCGATTACCCCATCGATTACCCCATCGATTTGTTTCTTTTACCAATACAGAGTGTTGCAGCAACATCCGACACTTGACAAAAAGAAAACGAAATAGGCAATAAAAACAAAAGTTTTATATGCAGATACCCGACAGTTTGACAATTAACTAACGTTTTTCTCTTTACCCTTTTCCAGGATGGAATATGAGCGCAGAGCAGCGGTAGTAGCTTCTTTTCGCTTCGGGAAGAAGCCTGTGGAAGTGATGGCCTGGTTTGGGTTCAAGAGGACCATGGTCATGGACATTTGGAGGAAGTGGAAAGCGTGTGAGAGCAAGGACGAGTTTACTGCCAAACGAAGGGCCCACAACGTTCGTTCTTCGGCCGTTAGGACCGTCGATTTCGTCGCCGCCGTCACGGAGACAGTCGAAAATGATGGAAGCCAGAACTACGTCAAGATCGCCGCTAACATGGGCTCTCACAAGTCGACGATCTGTCGAACGATCAAGAAGGATATTGGTTACTCCTACCGCAAGTCTCATCACGAATGCCTCCAAGGAATCGAGAAAGGTCAAGGAGATGGCTTTGCTGAGCGAGGTCAAGCACAGATCTGCCGGGATGCTGAGGTTCTTCTCTGATGAAAAGAATTTCATCCAGGACCAGACGAGCAACAGACAGAACGACAGGTGGATCTGCAAAGACATCGAGGAAGTTCCCGTCGTGAAGCATACGAAGTTTCCCTCCTCTGTCATGGTTATTGGCGTCATTTTCAGCGAGGGGGACGTCATACCTGCCTTCTTCTTTCAAAAGGGCCTGAGAGTCACCGCTGAGATTTGTGGTGAAGCCCTGGATGGAGGCGATCGCTGCCGGACGCCCCTACGTCTTCCGGTAGGACTCCGCTCCTGCATACAAGGCCAAGACGACCCAGGCGTGGCTGCTCAACAACGTTCCTCACCACTGGTCGCCGGACTTGTGGCTGCCCTCCTCACCCGACTGCAACTCCCTTGACTATTTTTTCTGGGGAGTGATCGAGGCCAAGACCAACAATCACGCCTACAACACGTTCGACTCTCTGAAGGCTGCCACCGTGGAGGCGTTCGCCGCTATAGACAAGGACATGGTCGCCAAAGCGTGTGACACATTTCGCGCCCATCTTGAGATCGTCGTCGCCGGCGGTGGCGGTTACATTGAAAAATAATGTAGTATGTAACTCTTACTGTTGCTAAATAAACTGTCGGTTCTCTGCATATACAACTTTTGTTTTTATTGCCTATTTCGTTTTCTTTTTGTCAAGTGTCGGATGTTGCTGCAACACTCTGTATTGGTAAAGAAACAAATGTTGAAAATCGATGGGGTAATCGGTCATTTGGAGAAAGCAGAAATGAGAACGACACCGTATATATATATATACTTATATATATATATATATGTGTGTGTTCGTGTGTGTGTGTATAATATGTATGTATATATATATGTGTGTGTGTGATTTATATATATATATTATTTATATATTATATATGTGCGCTACTTATTGGATAGCGCTCAATATCAGTGATGTAGCTAACATACTTAGTAGTATGGATGTCAGTTTTTAACCCTAGGTTTCAGGTTATTTGCGATCGTCAGTCAACCTAATCTTCACAGCTATATTCATATACAGAACCCATTTTAAGCAATCTGAAGCCTAGGCTGAAAAAAAAATGTACACGTATACATATGTGTGTGTGTCTGTGTGTGTGTGTGTGTGTGTGGAAGTATCATTCCTATAACGCCATAAACGAACGATCTGAAAGATGACAAGAACGCCACAAGCCAGCCCTTGTGCAAAGAACTACACAAGCTCAACGCCGAAACAACCACAATTGCGTATGTATATGTACTCGAACACATGGATACATGTCTGCGCCTGCCCCCGCATTGTTCATATATATATATATATATATATATATATATATATATATATATATATATATATATATATATATATATATATATATATATGCCTGTGAGAACTACAATACGTACACCTGCATGTATGTATGTCTGCGTACGCATGAGTGCCATCCCAAAACGGACACAGGGGAGAATTTTCCCCCTATTAACACCGAAACATCACCAAACATAATCAACCAGAAAGTGACATAAATAGATTCAAATTTTAAAAAATAAATCAGTTTGTCTGAGGATCACAAAAGCGTGAAACCTCGGGCTACAAACTCACATCCATATAACTAAGTATATATATATATATATATATATATATATATATATATATATATATATATATATATATATATATATATATTATTTTCTATTTTAAAAATATGGTCCCATCGCTACACAAGAATTACAATGTTTCAAAACATATATATATATATATATATATATATATATATATATAAAATGTTGATTTCAGTATGAACTTATATATGTACACATACATAATACTATAGATATAATTTCAGCGCATAGTGTATAGAACTTTTGAATGTATAAGCAATAGTATTCTACTTTACTGTTATATATATATATATATATATATATATATATATATATATATATATATATATATATATATCAGAAATTATAATAAAAACATGTTGAAATCGCTACACAAAAGCTTTCATGTTTCAATACTATGATTGTACTTCTTCAGACGATGGTAAGTAACTGGCGATTAAATGATTTTTAAGGAAATTAAAAAAAATATATGTATATATATAATTTCTATATATATTATATATGCGTGGTACTTATTGGAAAGTGTTCATTATCACTGATGGAGGTAACATGAGTTTGTCTGATGATCGCAGAAGCGTGAAACAGAGGATTACAAACTCATATCCACACAACTGAATATATATATAAATATATATATATATATATATATATATATATATATATACATTCAGATATATGTATATATATGCAGAAATTTATATATATATATATATATATATATATATATATATATATATTGAAGACAAAGATATTCCTCGTATATATGTTTTTTTAAGTTACCGTGTGGAAGCACAAATATTTCCAGCTGGCCCTGCAGACTTTCGTCAGTGTTTCATACTGAATAGTGTTTTTTGAATTGGTCCAAATATCAAATCCAGTGGAAGTTAATGGCCTCTGTGTGAGAATCCCCAATGCTTTTGTCATGATACACAAGAACTCTCTTCTTCTCTCTCGCCCACACACTATATATATATATTTCTATACATACATATATATATATATATATATATATATATATATATATATATTAGAGAGAGAGAGAGAGAGAGAGAGAGAGAGAGAGAGAGAGAGAGAGAGAGACTAGGTCTGCTCTACTCTTGTACTGAGCACTTTTTTTAGTTAGTTGTTGACTCGCATCGGGTTTTTTTTCTTTGGGCTTTGGACCTGTATGTTGTACGATTATCCACAAACGTTCATGTTCATAGTTCTTTTTTTAAAACCTTTTTTTCCTTCGATTTTGATTTGATCATTGGCAAGTTACCTATATATATATATATATATATATATATATATATATATATATATATATATATATATATATATATATATACTGTATCGTTTATGTGCGTGCGTGAGAGAGAGTGATTGAGTGTGAGTATGTGTGAGCTGGCGGGAAAACGGTACAAAAAGGGTTTGTTTAGCTGGTATACTGACATAGTTTTTCTTTCTCTTTGTTACCTTGTGACATTTTTCGAGAACTTATTTAGTTCTGCTCATGCATATAAGTAAGGTTTTTTCTTCTATTTTTTCCTATTTATGTACAGATTCCATGTTGGGATTTTTATTGCCTCTAACGGAGGAGAAATATAAATCTTGAATCTCAAACTGGATGAGGAAATACAAAAATAAATAAAGAACTAAGAATAATAAAAGAGAAGGTCGAAGTGACCTTGAAGAACACACCAGATATTAGAAACTTCATATAAACAGAAATGGAAAAGAATCTGTCATTGCTATTTTTAAGCAAGACCATAAGAGCTCTTATAAAAATGAAAAGACAGAATCTGCCTGTAGCGTAGTGTCTATCAAAGCAAACAATGAAATCGGCCAAGCCGCGTTGAAATTTCGCTCGAAGCTGCCTGCGTTCTCTTTGCATACATGCCCTTGCGAAACATGAATCGCTTAGCTATGGGTTACATAGCAAAAAAGACTTGGCAACTAGTAGAGAAGAAGGGGAACATTGAATTCAGCATTAGTTAGGCTTCTTACTCAAACCAAAGCAGCACCAACTAGCGTGGCTTGGATGTAGCCCTACACTCCACGAGGATTTTACAAGTTCAATAATATAGAGCGTGAAAATTAAGTAGCGACTCGATTTTTAAGCAGGGAAAATAATGTCTACCTTCCGAAAGATCGAAAGTCTTATTAAACAAAATATGGCTCCTAAAATTTTCTAGCGATCTTTAGGATTAGTAGACATTAATTGCATTGTCTAAAAAAAACAGTGATGTTTCCTGAAATACGTGCAACCACTAAATAATTGTTATAATACATACACACACACGCATATATATATATAATACATACACACACACGCATATATATATATATATATATATATATATATATATATATATATATATATATATATAGCGATTGAGTGACTTGTGTGTTTATCTCTATCTATAAAAGGCAGATGGTGTGTGTGTGTGTGTGTGTGTGTGTGTGTGTGTGTAACGAATGTACGGCCGCAATTTTCGACGGTTTTGCACCAAAATTTACATGCACATTCTCCAAGTTAGAGAAAATGCCAAGACTGACTTTGCATTTCCCAACTACCATCGATAGTGGAAATAATCGATTTTTCATGCTTCTACGGCAGTTATCATGCAGTTTGCGGCCATTTTCTACTGGTCAGAGTGAGAGCCTATAGCTGGCTGCCACGAATAGGCAGGAAGATTCTATTGGCCAGCGTGAGAGCCAACAGCTAACTTACACGAATGTTAACTAGCATGCTAGCATGCAAAAAAATCGATAGCTGCATTCGTCACAAGTGGGAAAAATTTAAATCTGCATGGCACTTTACTCCAATTGGCTCATTCGCTTGCTTAAACTCGACGTTGATTCTGATTCCGCAGAACTGGGTTGGGTGTGAAAATGTATTTGTTGTTAACATACTTTTTTTATTCGGTTTTCCAGTTACGAGTCCTTTTTTAAAGCTGATCGTTTTGTGTTCATTTTGTTTAGTTCCCTTTTCGTAACAGATTTAATGTTTTTTATAGGCTTAGAAAAAATTCGCAGTGTGAGATAGGCAAGAAGTAAAGCATGTAGCAACATCAGCACGGCAAAGGGCACTCCTTTAAAGGCAAGGAAGGGCAAAGATATTTTAAGTCAAGTGATAGCGATTGCTGTATGAGTCGTACAATTTTTGAATCAAGCACGGGCAACGCCGGGCCATGCTGCTAGTGAAAAATAAATACGAAAAAATTCGCCTTTTCTCGGGCGTCGACGGCCTAGGGATTAGAATCTCCGACTGATACCAAATCGGTCGGGTTTCGGCCTCTGAAGCTATGACCTATCACTGATGAGCTGTGATACAGTCACTCTCTCTCTCTCTCTCTCTCTCTCTCTCTCTCTGTGTGGATGACGATATTAGCTCTCGATAAAATGATTTAATCAGTCGAGCACTGTGGGGAGTAAGGAACGAATTTGCAAACAGTCATTATTACTGCCGATAATGCAAGGCTCTTCTAGCGATTGAGTTGTCTGAGTGACTGGTGTTTTTATGAAAAAAAATACGCAAAAATTTTCCTTCTCTCTGCCGGTCATCGATGGCCTATGGGTTAGAATCCCCATTTCTGTCCTTGATGAGCTGTGCTACTGTGTGGATGACTATATATATATATATATATATATATATATATATATATATATATATATATATATAAACCTTAAAATTAGACTGCGTAGTCGGGATAATAATAATCATCAAATACGGATAAATTTACAGTAAGTAAATCTTTCAATAATACATATATATATATATATATATATATATATATATATATATATATATATATATATATATATTATAATTATTTTTATTGTTTTTGAAACATGATAACTCTTAAGTAGCGAAGAATCATATTTTTTTTAAAATAATTATAATTTAGGCTCTACTTTTGTATTGAGCACTGTTTTTTAAAAATAAAAACAAAAATACTAAAGAACTTCGGATTATTTACCTAACATGTTCTTTCCTATTTTTCTATATTTTTACACGCACACAGACACACACACACACACACACACACACACACACACACACACACACACACATATATATATTTGTGTGTGTGTTTGCCATAGTAAAATCGATTTGTCTTCATTCGTATATATATATATATATATATATATATATATATATATATATATGAATACAGACAAAAGGAAATCGTCCTTTGACGGACTTTATCATTTTAGCAAACACACACACATATATATATATATACACATATAAAAACATACATATACAACACACACATATATATATACCCACACACGCATATATATATATATTACACACACATATGAAATATGAATTTATTGTGAAATGGACATATCTGAAACATAAGTAAATTGCAGCTAATCTAAAGAGAAAAACTTAACGATATTTTTTCGTAGCAAGACTACGATATTAGTTGTAGATAACGCTGAGTATTTTTTACGAGTTCAATGAATAATTGAATATACAGATGAATGAATAAATGAATGAACGAATGAATAAAGTCTGTATATATATATATATATATATATATATATATATATATATATATATATATATATATATATATATATATGAACACTAAAACACAAACAAACGCGCTTCCTAGGTATCGACCGTTAGATCTTCTCATGCAGGTAGAATGAAAAAGTTTGAGTTTATATACCATTAGTTCTCCTACTGCCATTAAGCATTACTTTTCAAGTATGACTTGAGTTCCCCGAGCCGCTGTCGTATTTTGTATAGAGAAAAACGTTAAAATTTCCTTCCCTTCTGCCGTGCGACGATGGCCTAGGGGTAAGATATCTGACTGATATAAAATTAGTCGGGCTTCGATACCAGCATGATGCAATCACACTGAGGAGCTGTGATACAGCGAAACACTTTTATTTGTTTGGCATAAAATTTATATATATATATATATATATATATATATATATATATATATATTTATATATATATATATATATATATATATATATATATATATATATATATATATAAAATAAGTTATCTTTAATCTTGTGATTTAAAAAAAATACACCAATAAATAATATCACTGCTCCCTTTAAATTAATTAATAAGTAAAATATTATTTATTTTTCCAATTTACAGGTGTTTCCCTTTATGTTATTATTTTAAAAAATAGTAATTAATATTTTTTTTAATTGTCACAGCAAGGATACGTTATCCTTCGTATATATTCTAAACTTTTTTAACTAAATGTTAACTTTTTCTTTTTGCATTAATTTGTTTTTTGACAATTAATTTTAATAAAAGAACTAGTGATGGTAGCTACAACAATAATATTTTTAAATTAATTAACCACTAATCCGCTGTAACAACAGCAATAATAAATAAATGTATAAAAATAAAAATATCCATCTCATTTTTCATAATTATATATATATAGTATATTATATATCATTATATATATTATTATATATATTATATATCATTATATATCATTATATATATTATATATATTATATATTATAAATATTATTATATATTATATATCATAATTATAAATATGTAATATATAATATATTATATATCATTATGTATATTATTATATATATTATAAATATTATATATTATATATCATAATTATAAATACATAATATATTATATAACATTATGTATATTATTATATATATTATTATATATTTTAAATCATAATTATAAATATATAATATATTATATATCATTATGTATATTATTATATATATTATATATATTATTATATATTTTAAATCATAATTATAAATATATAATATATTATTTAAGCATGGCTCTCTGTTATAATAGTGTTTTGTTTCGTTGAATTATAGCTTTTTTCCAATGTCGTTCTTTTTGAATTCCAATCGCGTCTATATCTCTTGGAAACTCATCTAGGAGAAGGACAACTCTGAACAACAATCCACAACTCAAGGTGTTAATCGTGCCTAGGAGCGAATTGTTGCTACGTTACGAGGTTGCGAACGATCTCCTACAGTCTTGGGAACCTTGTCTGCAAAAGACCCTTACCCAATGTACCGGGCGACTTTGGGTGAATTTTTAGACCCGTGCCTCATTTGTGGGAACAATATGAGAACTAAAAGTCAAACCAAAAAGTTCAGTATGGCCGTTCTAGTGGATAAACATGGAATCCGTCCCTGAGAATTGAACCTACCTGAGGTCGAAAAATGTAACATAGGAACAAACTTCTACACATTAATGAATCTTCAGGTCCCCACAAGAGAGATAATCCCAGTGATGGCCTTTCGAATTCTCCAACTAGATCTACAACCATTTATTTAAAGAGAAAACAGTTAAATGGTCTCGTGTGGAGTACAAACTCATTATGATAGCATTCTAGGAAGCGTTGCTAAACCCCAGGAAACCATCACTCGACAAACATATGACATTTGGCGAGAAAAGTTTGGACAAGCACATTGACGAAAATAAACAAGACAATGTAAGATTGTACATCATGAGAAATAAGCGATCGACAGACGCTGAAATTAAAGAAATAAAAAGAAATGCAACCAGAATAGGTGAATTAACAGGACATGAAAAGTAAAGCACAAATGGACATAAAGTCTACTAACATCACACAAACCACAGACCATAATGAAGAAACTGATATACACACCAATCAATGTGAAGATGATGCTGAAAGTTTAGAAGACTTGGAAGGTGTAATCTTAGTCTCTCCCAAGCCTGTAATAAAATGAATCCAAAACACATTGATGGAAGACATTTTATGGAAATAAAAACAGATTACAAGAAGCCAAGGAAGACATCATGAGACATATAAGTCAAACAATTGAAATGAAGGAATGAGAACAATTCCCAAAATTACAACCAACAAAGCAGAGCCTAAAAACTATTAAACTCTAAAATGCAAATTAATTCTGGATGAAGTAGACCGACTTATAAGTGTCAACGAAGAAATATATGCATCAACAATAGCAGGAACTAAAAATAATGAAGTTCAAAGTAAAACAAAAAAAAAAGTTTGACAGACATGAAGATACCTCTTGGAAAAGAAAAACAGAGAAAGAAACTGTGAATTATCAGTCGTCGATGAACTGGCAAAGGGAACAAATGGACTAGAAAAGCCAGAAGAGTCAAAAGAAAATACAGAATTAGGAATGAAAATGACGTCATATCATTAAAGAAAAAATAAAGCCAACAATACAACTGAAGGCCCAAGGAATCAGACACTATGAAAAAAAGATCAAAATTAAAATTTCTTACTTTTGGATCTATTATCTAAATACAACACACAAAAAACTAGAGAAAGAACTTCAAGAAATGGTCAATGATCCTACTGAAATTCCGTCATGGGTAACTCTGTTATGGTCATAACTCTGTTATCTGTCATCTGTCCACTCCCAAACTTTTTCCTTCTTCAACAGGTCGTTTAGGGGTGCGCGTAATTTGTGCATGGTAGGAATAAATTATTGGTAATAATTTACTAAGCCCAAGAAGCTTTGTAATTTTGCTAAAGTTTTTGGAGCCGGCATTTTTTTTTTTATTGCCGTGGCATTTTCTGTGTCTGGTCGTCTTCCTTCTTCGTCAATAATATGGCCCAGATATTTTATTTCCTTCAGAAAGAAGTAGTTTTGTATTCGCCTGAAAACCTCTTGAACGTGTTCCCAGTGTTGATCAATATTTTTGCTATTTATGTCCCCAGTATGTCATCAAGGTATGCGATCGTGAAATCCAGTCCGCCTAGCATAGTATCCATTATTTGCTGAAATATTGCCGGCGCGACCTTTATCACGATTGGTAATCTTTGGAACTTATACGAGGGATATTCAATAAATAAGGTGAATTTTTCGGTATATGGACTTCTAATACAGATAGAAGCTTACTTTTTTTCAATGTAGTCTCCCAGCACTGTCACACACTTTTCCCATCTGTGCACAAGCTTCCGTATTCCCTCAGCGTAAAAATCTTTGGACTGATGCCTCAGCCATTCGCTCACAACACTTTTGACTTCATCGACACTTTTAAACTTCGTGTCTCTCGTGAACGCTTTCAAGGGACCAAACAGGTGAAAGTCTGAAGGGGCAAGGTCTGGGCTGTAAGTGGGATGAGGGAGCAGTTCCCAGCTCAGCTCGTTGATGGTCTGCACCGTTTGGGCTGCTGTGTGATGCCTTGCGTTGTCATGATGCAATATAACTCCTTCTGACTGATGACCCCTGCGTTTGTACCAACAGATAAACTCAAAGTCCTTGCAATGTCATCCACTGTCACCCTTCTGTCAGACTGAATGAGGTCATTGACTGATTCGATCACCTCAGGAGACCTCACTTCTGTCGGCCTCCCAGGCCTGTCTTCAACCTCAACACTGCTCCGTCCTTCTTTAAACAATTTAGCCCACTTGTAGACATTTTTTGGCTGAAACATGTGGCACCATACACAGTTGACATTCTTCTATGAATTTCAACTGGTTTGCACCCTTCAGCAACCAAAAACCTGATAACTGACCGCTGTTCAATCCTGGAGCATGCTTCTTGGTCGGCCATCTTTGTTAATCGCCAAAACTCTCAAAGTTTTTTTTTAATCTGCAAAAGAAATTAAATCCATGTGAAAAAGAAGTAAGAAAAAAGAAGAAGAGTAAGCTTCCATCTCTATTAGAAGGACTTCTAATAGAGATGGAAGCTTACTCTTCTTTTTTTAAAAAAATACCGAAAAATTCACCTTATTTATTGAATGACCCTCGTATAATCCTTTATGTCTGTTTATGCACAACAACCTCGAGCTTTCCTCATCTACTGGCACTTGTAGGTATGCTTCGCTCAAGTCTATTTCTGAGAAAAATTTTCCTCCGTTCAGTTTTGTGAAAACTTCCTCTGGACTAGGGAGAGGATAGTGATAATCCTTAATCGCTGCATTCAATCCCGTTGAGAAATCAGCGCATACTCGTATCTCACCCGATTTCTTTTTTACGTAAACCGTAGGTGCGGCCCATTGACTATATTCTACCTTTGTCAATATACCGGTTTTCACGAGTCTGTCCAACTCTTGGTCTATTTTTTCTAGTGATGCAAAAGGTACGTTCCTTTTCTTCTTGAAAATGGGTTGTACATTTTCTTTTATTTCTATTTTTGCCGCCATTTTTTACACCTCGCGAGTCCGGTTGAAAATACTTCGGGGAAACTTTCTTTTAATTTCTCCTTTAATTTATCTGCCCCGGTCGATAAACTTTTCACTTTTTGTCAGAATGTATTTATCAGTAAATCCCAGGGGTCAAATTTCTGCATCCAGTCAGTTCCAAATAAATTTTCCGTATTTTTAAGAACGTACATTTTTAATTTTTTGGTCATTCCGTTGAATGTCATATTTGTAATAACTTCTCCCTCAAATTTTATTTTTCTTCCTGTTACAGACCTGGCTATTTTTTCGGTTCTCAACATGGTCGGTTTGTTTAATTTCTTCCACGTCTGTAAGTTAATAATTGTTAAATCTGATCCGGAATCCAATTGTAGTCTGACTTTTTTGTTTAACATTTCTACTTGTACGTATTTTCGTATATTTGTCTCGTCCGCTTGGTTAGTTCTAGTGACTCTTACTCAGCTTCTGCTTTCTTTTCCATCTATTTTACATGGATGTCTTAAAGATGTATGCTAATAATGACTGTGAATTAGAACGTCTTCTGAAAACAGTAACATTTTTCAGTGATCACATTGGAACGGGCTTCATTTTTGGATAAATGTGCTAAAGCAACCCTCCTCTATTAGCTTAGACCCTGGGGTAACAATCAAAGATTTAGAGCAAGAAGAAGCTTATAAGTACCTCGGTGTAAATGAGGATGAAGGAATTCACCATAAACAAATGAAAGAAATATTATGAAAAGAGTACTATAAAAAAGCGTGACTGATATTAAGAATTGAACAGAATTCTCAGAACAGAATTATGAGCAGTGCTTCAATGTAGTTTCATCATCTTGAGCTGGACTCTGAATGGGATCAGACAAATGGATTCTAAGACAAACATGACATGAATCATCCAAAAGCTGATGCAGACCGTTTATACATCCTCTGTAAAGAAGCTGGAAGAGGTTTTATTCAGGTAGAATTGCCATACAAAACAACAACTATTGGCTTACTAACAAACATAGAAAAAAGAAAGGATGGGGTGATACAATTAATCAAACAAGACGAAAACAGAAAGAAAAAATATTCAATCGTGAAAGAAGTTTGTAAATACAAACGTGATTTACATTTAGCAGATTCTGTAGAAAACCAAAACAAAACTCAAGAACCAACTGTTGCAGCAAAAATATGAAAATGAAAGCCAAGAATAAAGCCCTTGAACAGATGAAACAACGTTGGAAAGACAAACCTCTATATGGCCAATATCGAGAACGTACTAATGAACCCGATATTGATAAAGTTAACACTCATCGATGGTGATGAGCACCTGGATTAAAGGCTGAAGCGGAAGGCTTTCTTTTTGCAGCGCAAGACCAGACTCCTTTCCCTAGAAACGTTCAGGCAAATATCATACATAATAGTATGGGCCCAAAATGCTGGTTCCGTGACGAACATCAGGAAACCGTAGACCATCCAATCTCAGGATATTCTGATCTTGTGCTAGATGAATATAAAAATCGTCACGATAGAGTGGGGGGATATTTACATTGGACAATGTGCCAACTATTTGAAAAAGATGTTAACAAACACTGGTATGAACATCACCCAACACCGGTTGCAGAAAAAGAAGACATCACAATTCTATGGGATTGCACCATCTTTACAGACAGGAAGATTGAAGCAAATAGGCCGGACATAATTTTCAAAAACCGAAATTGTACTAACTGATTTAGCTTGCTCAGTGAACTTTAACATCGCAACCAAGGAATGTGAAAAACTATCGAAGTAAAAAGACCTGGAAATCAAAATAGAAAAAATGTGGAAATTGAAAATACGAATAATACCGGTTATAGGAGGTGTGCTTGGAATGATAAAAAAGGAATACAATGGTACATTGAAAAAATCGCTGGAAATCCCAGATTAAGAGAAATACAAAAGATTTTCTTGATAAGTACAGGCCACACACTAAGAAGAACTTTGTCCATGTAACGCTAGTGATGTTATGGCATTTAGAAAAACAAATAATGAAATGCAATCATAACCGCACACCATTACCTGCCTTCGGTCTCCGCGCAGACTTGCTAGGTAGTGTGACCATAGCAGAAATCGAAATATAATAATAATGATGATAATAATAATAATGATAATAATAATAATAATAAATAATAAAGTAGTAAGTGTCTTTACTCTGTAGTAAAGGAAGCCGACATATTCAAAAAGGAGCTTCAAATGGGCACAGAAATTCAAATACATCACTGTACACCGGCTGAAGCTGCAAAAAACTTAAAAAAGAATGCAAGGACAAATGCGACCGACCAGATAAAGAAACAATGGCAAAATAAACCGCTCCGTGGCCAATACTCTGCCCATACCAAACAAGTTGACGTAGACAAAAACCGCACCCATCAGTGGCTGCGTAGTGCAGGGTTGAAAGCTGAAACTGAGGGTTTTATCATTGCTGCACAAGACCAATGCTTGTTAACTAGGAATTATCAAGCACATATACTAAAATACTGTGTTAGCCCAAGATGCAGATTCTGTGACAAATATCCAGAAACCATTGATCATCTTATATCAGGTTGCACGATATTGGCACCCACTGAATATAAAACCCGGCATGACAGAGTGGGCCAATATCTGCACTGGAAAATTTGCAACTCCTATGGGAAAGAAACTGGAAGAAATTGGTACGAACACCACCCTGACCCGGTTACGGAGATAGGACCTGTTACAATTCTATGGGACTACACAATACACACTGACAGAACAATCAAAGCCAACCGCCCAGACATTGTTATTAAAGACCACAAAGAAAATAAGTGCCTCCTTATTGATATGGCAGTCCCTGCAGACTGCAATGTGTCTTTGAAGATATTCGAAAAACTGTCAAAATACAAGGACCTTGAAATAGAAATCTCAAAAATGTGGCACATGGGAACATCAACAATCCCTGTTGTAGTTGGAGCCCTTGGACTGGTTGGAAAAGATTCCAGTAGGCTGATTGAAGGGATCCCTGGAAGTCTATGCCTCAAAGAGATACAAAAAATTGTTCTGACACGTACAGCCTACACTTTATGAAGGGCTTTATCTATGTAATTATTATTTTTTTTTCTTCTTTGCAGTGGAAAGTGTCATGATGCCATTTCTAACCTTAGGTCCCTGGGCGGGACCCGGAAAGAAATGTGTAAACACCAGATATCAAAGATAATAATAATAATAATAATAATAATAATAATAATAATAATAATGGAAACCAAATCAGCGGAGCAAATTATCATGAAGCGACAAATCTTTCAATTGATGGATTTTGTTTTTTCCAGTTGACATGCAATAAGAAAAAAAATGAAATATCACTGAAAATGAAAAGCTGGTAATATATTAATACTTTTGCAAGAGAACCGTAAAATGTTCTATGACATGAAGGTGACATTTTTCATATTCACAACATTTCGGCCGTTGCACGCTTCGGCCTTCTTCGGGTGATTAGAATTTCGAAACGAACCCTTTATTTCGTCCACAGGGATAGTTTTTTCTAGTTGTATGTCGGAGCGTACGACGACCGAAATGTTACGAATATGACAATGAAGATCAGAATAACAGTCCGAATAATGTAAATAATGTAAGTAATCATAATACCTCATCTCAGAGATATAGAGGCCGAAACATTGTGAATAGGGCAATGAAGATCAAAATAACAGTACGAATAATGTAAATAATGTAATCATAATACCTCATCTCAGAGATATAGAGGCCAAAACGTTGTGAATACGGCAATGAAGATCAGGATAAGTGTACGAATAATGTAAAAAATATAAGTAATCATGATACCAGGAGACACGGTGGAGTAATGGATAACAGCTCGGATTGAGAATGGAAGTGCCGAGTTCGAATTCCAGTCGAATCCATTGCATTCACTTACTTGCTAATACTCTTGGAAAAAGGTATGGATCATTATCTCCGCCCCCAGCTATGGGTTCTATAGCCTTGGATGGCAACTGGTTTATCGCTGAAAGAAATGGCAACCTACTGCGGGAAAAATCTCTCTCGAAAGATACATGATCGCCTAAGTGTGCACATAACTGACTGAATCATAATATATCTCATCTCAGAGATATAGACAGATAATGAAGGTGACGGTAGTCCTCATCTTTATGGGCACACTTAGAACAGGCCTAAAAAACCTATGAAGACACTGCTAGATGTTGAAATAAAAGAGAAAATCGAAACTATCTTATAGTGAACACTTGTAAAATCTGTTCAAATACTGAAGAGAGCTGGCGTAGTGATGAAACTTGCTTACACGTGATAACCCGGAAAAACGCACCAATTTACTTGGGGTGTAAAAAATGTACATATCAATGAGTGCAAATTATTGCTGTAATTGCTTTCATTTTTTCGCATTAAATGGGAAAAGAGTAACTGCGGTTCAGTCTGGTTGGAAAAATGATATTGAAACCTTGTCGAAAGATTGACTGAAGGCCGACAGAGTTTTTGCATTCAATTCAATCATTAACAAAACTCTGTGATTTAAGGCATCTTGGGAAGGAAAAAAAATCAATGCGCATTGAAGAAATAAAATTAAATCAATAATTTCCACGCAGAAATTTCACTTACAGATTCATTGACATCGCTCGTACACTGTACAATAATAATAATAATAATAATAATAATAATAATAATAATAATAATAATAATAACAACGAGTAAGACCCGTGAAAAGTTCACAATTTTCCTATTTAAATTTCCTAATGAATCTTAATTCTTAAGTTAATGATTGAAGGAGCTCATGGCGTAAAAATCTCTGTAGAAATTCTCCAGTCGCATCGTTAAATATCTGATTATTCGACTTTAACAAAATATTGCAATAACGATCGTAAATATGAATGCTGGTCGTTATTTTAAGAAGTGGGTACAAATGAAAAAATTGAAATTGACAGATTTCACTGAAATTTAACAGCTTCTATCTATATATCTATCTTTCTTTCATTTTCTCACTGAAACCAAGTAGTATATCGTAATTCTCCATGTATAATACGCAGTTTTTTCGAAAAAATAATAAGCAAAATCAGGGGTGCGTAATTGGAGAGGTACAATTTATAGGGTTTGTTTACCAAACAAGGGATGCGTATTATACGTGAGTAGAAGCATTTTCTCACACTTTTAGCACAGTTTTAGGTGTGTATATTATGAATGAAGGCGTATTATACATGGGGAATTACGTTATTTCCCTCTCTTTCAACGCGATCAAAACGGAATAGTCCATTACTTATGAGGTATTGGCAGGGCGTAACGGTCGGACTGACCAACAAAGGGCAAGACAAACATAATTACAATAGGATAATACTACTACTAATCATTTGCTTATTTCTAAAATCTGCGTTGTCCACTAAATATTTATGAATAATTATTCTTAGAAGTCGCATACAATTGGTGAGGTCGGAATTTTTCTCATTTCTTTTTCTTTACAAAATTCTTCGCCCTGTACAAGGCCCAAGAGCCACTCAAGGGAGAAAGTTACAGAGTATGAAGCACAGTTTATGGGGATATGTAGAGGAAGATAACGGTTAACTTGAACGGGTTAAGATTGTAATGATTGGGGAAGCGTCCTCTTGGGAGTCGGATCCACAAAGCAGCAGTATGACCAGTAATCACTGGAACACTCTGGGATATTGAACAAAGAACATGGAATAAAAACCTTGCACATATTGAAGTGAAATTTAGAAATAGTGGCATTACAAAAAGCATGCCTGCCCGCAAGGGCAAGGGTAATTCGAAAAGTTTTACATACGAATTGTCGATGAAGAGAGCAAATGACGTGTTTATATTCTTTCCTTACGGGAGGTGACCTGAAAATGAATCAGTAATAATAATACTGCACTGAACCGTTGTTTGCTAACTAGAAATTAGTAAGCACATATATTGAATAATTGTATTAACCCCAAATGCAGATTATGTGATAAATATCCGGAAACAATTGACCATCTTGTATCAGGATGCGCAGTAGATTTGGGCAAACTACGGCCCGCGGGCCACATCCGGCCATTTGTTCTTTTTAATCCGGCCAGCCGAAGACTGACAGAATTATGACTGCATTCATCTGAACTTGTACTGTAATGCCTGGAATCCCACTGGGTGGCACATTCACCTCATTTCGAAGCGCCACTTACATGTGAACAGACTTTTAGCGTGATGAACATCACCAAAGCACTCCACAGATCCCAGTTGAGTGATGAATGCCTCAGATCTGTTCTGAGTCTTGCCACAACAAAACTAACATCAGGTTTCGATGCAATGGCAAAGAAAAACACAGATCCCACTAAAAGTGAATGTAAAAGTCAAGTGGGCCCTGAGCCAAAAAGCTTGCTCACCCCTGTTTGTACAGTGTTAGCACCCACTGGATATAAAACTCACCATGATAGAGTGGGCTAGTATCTGCAACTGGAAAATATGCAACTTTTACGGGAAGGGAGCTGCAAGAAACTGGTATGAATATCACTCGGACCCGGTTACAGAGATAGGACCTGTGATAATTTTATGGGACTTTACAATATATTGTGGAGACCTACCTACAAATGGACTCTTCCAAACCTATATAATATGACTACCAACTCTGAGTAAGGTCAGTCCCCAAGTGAGGAAGTCACCAGGTGTGAGTCACCGAGTGAGTGTATGAATGAGTGAGTCAGGACACCAGTGAGAGAGAAAGTACTTTCCAGTCCACATTACTATGTACTACGTTTCCGTGAATAATATACCGTTCAACTTTATATCCGAGTCTGTGTTATTTTTCTATGGTTTCAACACCATAACAACTGGCGATGAGATTCGAAATGACCTCACGAAAGGAAAGACCAAAATTCTCTCTTGCCGACCATAATAACTTGCGACGAGATATTCCGAATCACACAAAGGAAAGAACAAAAATATCCTGTGCCGACCATAAGAACTGAAGAACCAAAGAGAAAAAAGGGTCACGCCATAACTCTAAAGACGTCTAAAAAGATCCGAGTGTGTCAATCTCAAGTCTGGCGAACAAAGAGAAATCTTTCACGAAAGAAAGTTACATATACAGCAGTTATATGTTAATACTCAACTGGAAAAAAAACGGACACTCCAACCGAATGACAGACAACGTAAATACGAAAAATGGCTTTGATGCGGACGTCGGATATATTTAGAAAAGTATAAAAGAAATATTTACTCAATCTAAAGTAAAACCAACAAATTGAAAATACTTACTAGTGAAAAATTGTAAGATTTTTCCCCCCTCATTACTATAATTGTTCTTCGCTTGACCACACAGAAAAAAAAAGAAAAATATATCTGTTTGGCAGCGTGGTTGTTTATGCAAATTTTTCTTTTCTCCTTTAAGAGAAAAATTGAAACACTCAGCCTGTATTAGGAAAAAAAGTTTTTTTTTAGTATTACCAACTAGAGCTGAGAAATATTAAGGAAAGGAATTACTTTCTGTTCCCCCTCTTAGAGAAGAAAAATTATCTAAATTTTGTTTTCTTTCTCTCTGAAAACACGTATTTGAAGTCATTATGGAAGACTTTAAAACAATTATTGTTCAGATGATGAAAGCACAATTTGAACAGCAACAGAACACTGAGGAACGGCAACAAATGTTGGTAGAAAAATTGCTTCTACAACAAAAAGAACAAGAAGAAAACAAAAAGAACGGGAAGAAAAATTTCAAGAATTATTTCTAAAGACATTGGGTAAAAAGGATGTTAATGAAAATAACACTGCATTTTCTCACAACACAATTTGGAATTCTATGGAGACATTTAATTATCTTCCTGAAGAAGATAAAACATTTGAAGCTTTTTATAGAAGATATGAAGATCTTTTTGCGGTTGATTGTGAGGATTGGCCGAACGCTAAAAAAGTTCGCTTACTTTTGAGAAAGTTGGGAACAGCCGAACATAGTAAGTTCGTCGATTACATTCTTCCGAAGAAAACAAGTGAATTAGGGTTCGATGAAGCAGTAAAACTTTTGTCTGAGTTATTTAACCCTAATACAACTTTATTCCACAAAAGATGGAAGTGTTTTAACTTGTCAAAATGGGATGACGAGGATTATCTTACATTTGCGTCCATTGTTAATAAGCACTGTGACGATTTTCGTTTGGCTGAACTGACAGCTGACGATTTCAAATGTTTAATATTTGCCCAATGTTTAGTCTCTGCAAAAAACTCGGAGATTAGACGGAGAGTTCTAGCAAGACTAGAAAGCGAACCAGGTCTCACATTACAAAAACTAGCGGAAGATTGCCAGCTAGTAATCAGTGTGAAAAGCGATTCCAAAATCATCGAGGAATCAGGCATATCGTATGTTAGGAGAATTGAGTACAAGCCAAAAAATTACTCCCCTAAAAAAGGTAAAGAAAGCAAAGAGTACGCCCATTCACAATTTAAAAATAGACGACCCTGTGAAAAACAAAATTTACCCCCTAGTCCATGCGGACGTTGTGGTGGACAACATTGGGAGGCAGACTGTTTTTACCGAAACAAGACATGTAATAATTGTGGTAAAACTGGCCACAAAGGGGCGTTCTGTAGAAATAAAAGGAATAACAGAAACAGTCAGACAAACTATATCAAATGAAAAAGTAGATAAGAATCTACGAAAATACGTTGTAGTTAACATTCTAAACAAAACAGTTAAGCTGCAACTAGATTCTGGCTCGGATCTCTCAATCCTTAATCTTCAGACTTGGAGGAAATTTAAAAAAACAATGAAAAAGACAAACAAAACAGCACGTGCAGTAACTGGTGACAAAATCAAATTTGAAGGTGAGCTAACGCTACCTGTAACACTGAATGGCATTACAAAGAAACTAAAAGTTTTCGTCCATAAAAATTTGTTTGGAACGGATTGGATGGAACGGTTTAAGTTGTCGGATCAGCCAATCAACAATTTTTGCCAAAAAGTGGAAAATATGACAACAGATGCCCAAAACCTGAAAGACGAATTAAAAGAAAAAATTCCCAAAGTTTTCTCGGCGGAGCTTGGAAAATGTAATAAAATAAAAGCCAAATCCGAGCTAAAAGAAAACGTTCAACCCGTTTTCAAAAGTAAAAGAAATGTCCCATTTGCATCAGTTGAAAAAATCAACGAAGAATTAGACCAACTAGAAAATGCCGGTATACTATCCAAAGTGAGTTTTAGCGAATGGGCTGACCCTGCTGTATACGTAAGAAAAAAATCCAACCAAATTCGTGTTTGTGCGGATTTTTCAACGGGCCTTGATGCGGCTCTAAAAGATTAACATTACCCTCTCCCCGCACCGGAGAGGGTATTAACCCTTTTATCAAGTAAAAGGCTTGGAAGGGGGGTATTGTGGAGACCTACCTACAAATGGACTCTTCCACACTTATATAATCTGGCTACCAACTCTGAGTAAAGGCAGTCACCAAGTGAGGAAGTCACCAGGTGTGAGTCACCAAGAGTGTATCACCGAGTGAGTGTATGAATGAGTGAGTCAGGACACCAGTGAGAGAGAAAGTACTTTCCAGTCCACATTACTATGTACTACGTTTCCGTGAATAATACACCGTTCAACTTTATATCCGAGTCTGTGTTATTTTTCTATGGTTTCAACACTATAACGCAATAGAGACAGACAGAAGAATCAAAGTTAATCGCTCAGACATCACAAGAATAGAATGTGCCTTTATATTGACATGACCTCCCTGCAGATTGTAATGTATCTTTGAAGATCTTCAAAAAAACTATCAAAATAAAAGGATCTTGAAGTGGAAATCTAATAAATGTGGCACATGAGGACATCAATACGTCCAGTTGTAATTGGAGCTCTCGGATTGATTCGAAAAGGTTTTGATATACTCATTGAAGGGATTCCTGGTTGCCAATGCCTTAAAGAAATACAATAAAAATTGTACTCACAAGTACAGCTCACACATTATAAAGAGCTTTATCTTTGTAAAATATGTGTGATCTTATTTGTTTGTTTGTTTGTTTGTTGTGTTTTATGGCATATCAACCTAAATGTATTATTTAATGTCGACAACTTTTTTTACCGGTAATATTTTGTTTTGCCAAAAATGTATTTCTGGTAATATTTTTTCCCTCAAAAATGTAATATTATTTTAAAACATGTATTGCTGGTAATATTTTTTTTCAAAAACGTATTGCTGGTAATATTTTTTTGAAAAATATATTTCTGGTAATGTTTTTTTTTCTTCAAAAATTTATTTCTGGTAATAATTTTTTACAAAGTATTTCTGGTGTTAAAACCTATTTTTATACTTTTATAATGCTTTTTACCTCAGTTTGGGTGTTAACTATTTGCCCATAGCTGAGACCCTAACAGGTGCTACCACCTCGGGTCAGGGTGGACTTGAGAACACCAGCAATTTAGAGGTGATTCCACGTTCCTAAAAACCTCCTGAACAGAGTCCTTGCTGTTGGAGTAGTTTATCGTCTTACCCAGGACGCAGATATAGTTTATTGTCTTTCCCTGGAAGCGGATGTAGTATATCGTCTTACTCAGGACGCGGATGTAGTTTATCGTCATACCCAGGACGCGGATGTAGTTTATCGTCTTACCCAGGACGCGGATGTAGTTTATCGTCTTACTCAGGACGCGGATGTAGTTTATCGTCTTACCCAGGACGCGGATGTAGTTTATCGTCATACCCAGGACGCGGATGTAGTTTATCGTCTTACCCAGGACGCGGATGTAGTTTATCATCATACCCAGGACGTGGATGTAGTTTATCGTCTTACCCAGGACGCGGATGTAGTTTATCATCATACCCAGGACGCGGATGTAGTTTATCGTCTTACCCAGGACGCGGATGTAGTTTATCGTCATACCCATATTTTTTATTTAATGACAAACGATCAGTATAAGATGTCATTATGTCATTTCTGACCTTAGGTTTCTGTTTGGGACCCGGAAGTTAATATGTATACAAGAGAAATCAAAGGAAATAATAATAATAATAATAATAATAATAATAATAATAATAATAATACGGCCATATTTACTTATAAACGCTTGGAAAGCAATCGTCATTACACTTCTTTATAACAGCATAAATGGACTCTGAGAGACATTGTTGTACGTTGGGATAAGAGCATCTTGAACGCAGAGCAGGCGAAAATACAGCGATATCAAAATCTGGCAGGAAAAACCTGAGTAATATATATAGCATAAGCTCAAGTTGTCTCTTTTCTGGGTTGGCGTACTGGGAACTACTCCAAGAATATTTCTACCACACAAGACGCCTTGATAATACATCATTCGCAGTGAGCTGATGACAACGCTCCTTACTACTCATGTATTGAGGAAAGTGTCGTGCCTCTAAGCATCAGAGAATAGGGGCCTACCATCTGGATGAAGAGTTAGAGAAGATGTCAAATAATAATTTGGGAAGAACTAGCAAAGAAAGTAAATATAACATCAGTGATCATTGCCGCACTGGGCTGTTCTAAAAAAAAAATGGACAAAACAGGCTGCGATGAATAAATTGTCGTCTAAATGACGCAAAAATGAAAATAACACTGCCATCTCAATTTAACGGATATATTTATCAAAATTATACAGAAATATCTTGAAATACTTAATAGTAAATTTATTCAATAAAATCGCCATTGGCATCAGCTACGGCCGCCAGACGACTTCGGAATCTCCTGCAGCTCTTCTGGACGGTCTCCTTTTTTAAGTTGGTGAATGCCGGCACAATGCTTGCCTTCATTTCATCCGAAGGGATTTTGTTGGTCTCTCGCTCAAATGCGCCCCACACATTATAATCAAGGGGTTTGCAGTCTGGGGTGTTAGGTGGTGAGATGTAAGGGATGATGTCGTCGCAGAAATTGTCTGACCGCCATGACTGGGTTCTCCTACTTGTGTAACATTACGAAGAGTCCTGTTGCCAGACATAGGGTCTTCAAGCAGCCACCCTATTGACCCAGGGCAGCACTACATCCTCAAGGCACTTGATGCAGGCCACCCAAATGAGTCAGAGGCCCGGTGGGAAGATGACTGGAGGCATAACATCACTATCACAAGTGATCACTCCAAATACTTTCATAATCACTAGACTGATGGGACACTTGTAGAAACCTCCGCACTGTCCGCAGATTGACACCCAAGCACTCGGAAATATTTGTATTGGAACTTCCGGTGCCATTGCCAAGCAATACAGCATGCCGATTCCAAATTCCTAGCTGATTGAATTGCGTCATGGTGCTCCTTTTCCCACAGGCGGTGCCCAACTGACCCTACTATACCATACAGTTGACAAAATCAAAAACAAACAACGCACATGCGCGAAATAAGAACTATAAAGTGGCGACAATTTATCCATTGCACCCTGTTCTTGACTCTCCTCGAAACAGCAAGGTTACTTTGGAAAGTACTGGATGCAGTCTGTCAATGAAAAGAACAAATGGGCTTACGGCCACAGAGCATTGAAACGCCGGATCCCGTACGATGACCGAAGTTAAGCAACGTCGATCCTGGTCAGTATCTAGATGGGTGACCGCTTGGGAATACCAGGAGCTGTAAGCTAGGGTGTGCGTTTGGTTTAATGGGTAATGACTCGGAGCTGAGTTACAATTTCAGTTTGGTTTGTTTTATTTTTTGACGGGCAAGAACCCTTGGAAAAAGGCATTAATCCATCTCTTCTCCTCCCAGCTATGGGTTAATTAGTCTGACTTGTATCACTAAATAGTTATCTCCCAAAAAGTCCTTACAATCTAAAATATTTTTTAGCATGCTAAAGGTTGATAAACCGTAAAAAAATCAAGCAATCAAAAATAAAATAAAAAGAACAAATGATAGGCGTATTTTTAAGTTACGCGAAGTGTGCTGAAAAGAAACGCCCCCCACCTCCGAAATCAACATCATACACAAATTCGAAAGAAACAAACAATGATGATGGTGACTATGATAATGATGATGAGCAAGATTAACATGTCCCCCCCCCAATCCATGCTGAAAACAACTGATGTGATCACGATTAACCTTCAGTAGATATTCTTTGTTTGTTTTGCTAATTATATGCTGAACAC
>OZ038493.1:87260764-87283264 GCA_964036315.1 Acanthosepion esculentum
ATAATCAGAAAGAGACTGTTGAAAATTATAAGACACATAATGAGGAGTGAGGGCTTGGAGAATCTAACACTCACAGGATATATTAAAAGCATGAGGACACAGAGGTAATCAGCGAGTAATCTCCCTGACAAGCTTGTGTAAATGGAGACCATAGACTGGGTGGGATGGTGAAGAGACAAACTCTATGGGAGCTGCAGAGGAGAGGATGCTGTGGAGAGACATGACCGCCTATATCCTAAAGGATTACGGTACACCGATGACGAATAATATCGATGACATTTGTTAGTCTTCTACTTTGCATTATCAACTTATGATACCCAACTCCACGTAAGCGCCGGATTAGTCTCACGCTGTTCTCTGACCTGAAGTGGAACAACTGCATTGAATCTATAGCTTCAAGGAAAGTTCGTTCTCTGTATTGCGCCAGAAGGTTTTCCTCGCCTGAGTCCGTCTTTCAGATCTACAAATCAACCAATTCGTCCTTGCATGGAAAACTGCTACTATATATGATCTGACGCTGTTCATCTCGAGGTACTCGACAAAATTCTGAGACGGATATGCAACGTGATTGGTCCTGATCTGGCATCTCGTCTACAGTCACTTTCCCCCCCGACGTGCTTTCGTTTCCCTCTGTCTTTTCTACGAGTATTTTCATGGTAACTGCATGAATTTAAGCGTGCTACTAGGTTGGTCCCACCCTTTCATTGTCAAGACGGCTTCTACTCCAACAGCTTCTTATCTCGCACCTCCCGTCAGTGGAACTCGTTTCCTATCACTTGCTTCCCTGATAGCTATAATCTTCAAATATTCAAATGTAATGTCAGTCAACATCTTCTGATGCCTTGACTTTAATCCCAGCCCTTCTCTTTATCCTTTTCCTAAACACTCCTCTTTACTCTTACTCTCACTCTCTGTAAACCCTTGATTGCTAGTGGCACTCCCACCTTGTTTGGGGTGATTTGCTTAAAAATAATATAGATTTATTTATAAATTTTTATTTATTAGTCTCTCCCAAATTGTGTTCATATGTTGTCGTTTAATCTTTTAGCATTGTTGATCTGTGTTCCGGTCTATTAAAAGTTCACTTCCGGCGTTCAAGTACGCTCGCTAGTTTTCCATCGTGAAGCATGATTGCTACCATTGACGACTGAATATTCTGAATCATTTACGTATCTAGCTATGGTGGGCGTTGTTTTATTTTCGTCATTGCAATTTTTTCTAACTTGATTTTAATTAATTCAGAATTATTATGGTCGATGTGGAAAATATCATTTGCATATTTACTTCGTTTCCTGTATTCTTTCCGTTCCGCTATGGATTCTTATATTTGCTGTCCAGTTAATACTAGATTGGTCAGGAAGTCCTGACTCCCTTAGGAAACGGAAAGAAAACAACAAATCTTAATCTCTGGTTGAATTTCCAAAGAGTACCGCATTTCCAGCTTGCTCCACACGTTCGCACGAGTAACGCTAAGCTTTATTGTCAGCAAATAGTTCGCATGTACGGCAAACAAAAGGAGTATCCTGTTTTGTTCAAACGAGGTCGGGCTTTGTTTCAGCAAGACTGCGAGGCCACACACGAAGTTCAAACAGATGGACGGTGTTGAGATTCTTCAACATCCGCTATTCAGTCCCGATGCTGCTCCGAGTGACTATGGCCTATTCTTTCCTCCGCAACCAGCGATTCAACACTTTTTTGATGAAGTAAAGGAAGCTTGTTTATAGTTTTTTGATTCAAAGCCAGCGGGACAGATGACTTAATATATTTATAAAAATCCGGACTAAGATAGGTATATATACTAGGTTGGCCAGAAAGTCCTGACTTACTTAGGAAGCGAAAACAACAAATTTTGATCTTTGCCTGGTTGAATTTACAAGGAGTACTGCATTTCGAGCTTGTTCCACACGTTCGCATCATCAACGCTAAGCTGTATTGCCAGCAGCTAGACCGCGTGTATGACAAACTAAAGAAGGAGTATCCTGCTTTGTTCAAATGAAGTCGGTCTTTGTTTCAGCAAGACAATGCGAGTCCACACACAGCCAGGTCGACTAAGTAGACGTTAAAAAAAGATGGACAGTGTTAGGATTCTTCCACATATTTTCACCGAAAACAACTCGAAAGAGACGATAATATGATGACTTAATATATTTATAAAAATTCGGATTGAGATAAGTATATATAGTAGGTTGGCCAGAAAGTCCTGACTTACTTAGGAAACGGTAAGAAAACAACAAATCTTGACCTCTGTCTGGTGAAATTTCCAAGGAGTACTGCATTTTAAGTTTGTTCCACACGGTCGCGCCACAAACGCTTTAGTCAATTGAGGTCGGGTTTTGTTTCAGCAAAACAATGCAAGGCCACACACTGCCAGGTAGATTAAGGAGAACTTCAAACAGATAGACTGTGTTGAGAATCTTCCACACCCACCATACAGTCCCGATGTGGCTCCGAGTGACTATTGCCCTATTCTTTCCTCCGCAACCAGCGATTCAACAATTTTTGATGAAGCAAAGGAAGCTTTTTTATAGTTTATCAAACGAAGTCGGTCTTTGTTTCAGCAAGACAATGCGAGGCCACACACTACCAGGTTGACTAAGGGGAAGTTCAAACAGATGGACGGTGTTGAGTTATTTCTACTTTCACCATTCAGACCCGATGCTGCTCCGAGTAATTATGGCCTATTCAGCTCAATGGTAAACTTCCTCTGCCACCAGAGATTTAACACATTTGATGAAATAAAGCAAGCTTGTTTACAGTTTTTTGATTCAAACCCAGTGGGACAGATTCGAATGTTGGTTTGTCGCTGACAGAAGATCGCCGAGAATGATGGACTTTGCTGTTGCTCCATAAAATGTTGTGGTTTCTTTCGGCTTTCTAAGTGAATCGGAACTTTCTGGCCAACCTAATATTTTCCGCATCGATGATAGGCACATGACCGGCTTTTGTACTTATTCGTCTCGTTTCTATTTTCCAGTGTTAATTTTGAATGATGGTTTTTCGGTGCTATCATATTTTTGAACACCGCCAATTTCAAAACGCCATACATTTACCTCCCGTATACTAAGATTTTACTTATGACATTTAAATTGAACGTCTCGAAACTATTTTGCTTTCAATAAAGAAATACATTGAAAGTGATTTCAATTTAATACAAATTCAAGAATCAATAATATTAAACAGGATATAAATCCATGGCGATCTGATGCCAAAAATGATAACATTTTGAATCTTTGATTCTCCATCACTTCTGCAAAGAAAACATCATCTCACTATTTGTTGGTCAATGCGATGCTTTGATCTTTGATTTGTCTCTTTGTCATATAGCTTTCATGGGAAAGTTCGCATTCTGACCATAAGACCCGGGTTTGAATCTCACCATGTTCGATTTGCCAGGAAGGAGACTAGAGAGGTCGATCCCAGCATGTGGCACCTGAAGACTATACCACATTTTGACCCAAGCCTTGTGAGTGGAATTGGGTACACAGAAACCTTGAGGGCCGTCGATAGCTGTGCTAGCACGAAGCCACAAGTCATCGTGTCGGAGGGCTTGAGCGTGCTGACCTTGTTCAAATAACACGCTAGATAACGCGCTCTTTCCCAGAAACTGTAAGTAAGGTCTGCTCAGCATAGTTGCAGTATAAACCACAAGTGGGCTCTGAGGGTGTTGAATAAACACAAAATGCGCCTGAGCAAGCCTCTGCAATAGGGATTGGCTAGCCGCCCTAGTAGGCGGGTATCCTCGAATACGAGTGGTCAGCTATACATACATACATACATACATGCATACATACATACATACATATAGCTTTCACGTGATTTGTGGTTGCGGGGATGCCAAATATAACAGGCGTTTCATCTTGTCTCCAACCGGCAATTCTTTCTATATAGTGACTTGAAACTGTTGATCTAGCCTCTTGTGTAACAAAGAGATCACCTTAAAATAATATCCGTAGTTCCGATCAGGTCTTGGTGTTTTCCGGTTCGCGATTTTAGAAGCATATTTAGACTTACGAAATAGCGTAGAGGAAAGCTTATCCGTCTTTTATTTTCCGATGAGCTTTCTTCACTACCGTTAACCATTTCAGTGATTTATTGTTTTTCTTTTGGAATCACCATATTCCATTCAAGAAAATGTTTGAGTTTGCTGCGTCTGGTTCTGTGGTTTGACTTTTATACACTATTTATGACTTAATAAAATTCCATCTTGTCGTTTTCGAAAGCGCCGTTTTGCGTGTCTCCTGTAATTCTGTGTACATTTTTAGTTTTGCTTTTCTAGCAAGTCTCTTTGAGCATATTTCTTCAGCTGCTGTGTGTATTCCCTTTGGTATTACTTTGTATATATTCCATCGTTTATTTCGTGTTTATATTCTAACGTTTTTGCCGTAGTCGGTTATTACTAAAAATGACTTTCAGGAATCTCGTGTCACTTTGTCCTTTGGGGATCTGTTTTTTCTGATCTTACATCACAGACCGCTTTGTATTTCCACTTGACTGAGGTTACCTTTGGTATTATTAATATTTTGGTTGGGTTTTTTTTTTATCCCGTAGTTAAGTTCTGTTATATTTTAACGTCAGGTCGTCCATTAATGTCCTTTGTTGTTGCGTTATATTCTTTACCCTTCGGTGGTGCAAGGTTTTGCTTTCTTTTCATCATCGATTTCTTCACTATATCGAATTGTTCTCTTGCCCTGATTATTAGGCTGGATGTTTTCGCATCTTGCCTCCTATTTGTTTGCTGGAGTAATTTTGTTTTGTAAATTCTTATTTCTTTCTTTACGGGGCTTGTAATTTTAATCCTTCTCCCTAGATAGTTCTTGTTTTTCATTGTCTGTTCACACGCTGATTTCATGCAGCTGTAAATCTGATATCCACGTTCTTTTCGAAATTGGATTTCAATGGTCTGCCCTGTGCTATGTCACCCATGGCTGGAGGTGTAGGAGGAGAGATGGATTCATACTTCTAAAGAGAATTTGTGCGCAAGTGAATGCTACTGTCTCGGCTGGAATTTGAACATAGCTCGCCGATTTCTCGCAATCCATTACACCGCCGGCACATCCTTGGTTCACAGCAACTTGATAATAACAGTATTCCTCCTGGAAACATCAATAAGGATAAAAGTAGAGTTATAGCCAAAAGTCGCAATAGGACCACCAGGTTCCTCCTGTAAGCTATCAAGGGAACACCTGCCAGTAATAACAAAAAAATTTGTTCATCATTTTACTTGTTCGATAATTTGTGTTTCGATGTCGCACAAAACATAGTGTAATGGCTTCGCAGGATATGTTTGCAATTAGAAAAGCAGTTAAACTTCACAGATTCTCATTCTGATTTGATGGGGCATAAATGTACGCAACTATTTACAAGAGGATATAGGTTGGAATGCGCATATTACGCGCAAGTCAGATATACAAATGTTGGTTGGTTAGTTGTTCGTTTTGTTTTACGGCTTGTCATCCATACATTTGATTCTCCCCACAAAAATCCTTTACAAAAATACCCCAATGCAATCTGATCTACAAACTGTTTTCTTAGAAAGAATACATATTCTATTCATACGAACCTATCCTAAAACTTTTTATCGGCGTTAAATAACCCATTGAGGTGTTGATATGCCGTAAAACAAAATAAACCAAACCAAACCGTATAGTAAAGAAAGATTGTCTACGTATATTTCTTAAAATTCACCCTTGTACAAATTAATTGAAACAATAATTTCGTTATTATTTACTTTTTTATTGTATTTTACCAAATAAGCATGGCCCAGTGCACATGTCCATTCCACGAAGTCTTTCCTTGCAGATTGACCACAGACTCTCGATTGGATTTAAATCACGAGAGTTTCCAAGCCAGTCGATAGTACTTGGATTTTCTCCCTGGTAAGGCTTGCCATTGTATTCGTGCAGCATTACAATCTTCGCACGCTTCCTTGGGGTAACGTCCATTGCAGACAATGCTTGTAGGACAACTAATTGACAGTCGAGACAATAGTGTCTGGGGGTGATAAAAATTTGATGCAATCACGGATGAAGTAATATTCTCCAAATCCAAACAAATTTCATCATACACCCGGAAATAGATTCATATTACTGCACACCACTGCAAATGACCTAATCTGAAGAAAAAAATAGGAATCGATTACATTCTGTTACTCCAGTCGGTCTAAAGAAAGGAAACTAAAGCGGTTGTTTTATTTAATTTACGCAAGGGTGTCTGTCGATATAATAGGCCGAGGAAAGAAATGATTGCATTGATAATGTTAGATGTATCCTTTTAGTGCCTACATTTAAAGGCCAACAAAAACACCGAGAAGCCGAGATAAAATACAGCTTTTAAAATAAATTCACACATTACAGATTTAAATAATAATTTAGGCATACAGTTTCCGCAGAAAGTCTTTTACAAACCGTTTTAAATCTAATTGTAGCGAACAACAAGTCGTCAAACTACTCTCTCCATGAATCTAATACATGCGGAAAAAAAAAGAAAAAAATCCGCCTAGAAAAAAAAGACCCATTTCATATTTGTAATTCTCGTCTGGCTTAGAAAGGACGCAGTCGTGTCCGAAAATTTCGATTTTTAGCATTTTTTTCACCATATTTACATTTGGAGAAAAACCTACTAATATACAATAAATATTTTTGTTATATATATATATATATATATATATATATATATATATATATATATATATATATATATATATATATATATATATATATATATATATTTGTGTGTGTGTCTGTGTAATGGTATAGAAAATGGTATATTTTCCTTACCTTTCCTGTTTCCATACACCTTTCTCTCCTATTACTCTCAATTGATAATATGAAAATCATTGCTTTCATTTATTCCACTTGAAAAGGTAAAAGTCAAGCATTTCTACGTCAGCCATTATTCTAAATTCTTCTTCTTTTTCTTCTTCTTTGAGGCGTGACGATTATGACTCTGTACAACTTTCGACCCTTCTATCTTCAAGTAATGTTTCTCCCTTCACCATCCCATTCAGTACCTGTTCTGCCATTTATTTCCACAAGCTTGTTAGATACGTTATCAGCTGATACCCTCAGCCCTTATTACATTCAGTGTGTCCTGTGAGTATCAGATTTTCCAAGCCCACTTGCCTCATTATATTAGCCAGAAATGTCAATTGTCTTTTTCTAATTCTAAGTGTCTAGTGTTAGTTTTGTTTTAATTTTTCCTAAAACTTCTTCATTTCTCATAAGTTTCGCTCATGGTATTCTCAGCATCCTTCTGTAGAACCGCACTTCTGTTGTTTCAAATTTTCAAAATCTTCACCTGCAATATCCGTTGTCAGTAATGACACGACGAGATCAATACAATGCAGTAAAGTTATGAACTTTTTCCATTCATAATTTCTCGTGGGGTCTGCGTCACGTTTTTATCGATGTCTGATATTGAAAGGAAAGTGAAAACAATTTCAGCAGAAAGAAATGAATACATATTACAGTTAAATAAATATTACAGTTCAACACAAAACTGTTTTTTGTCCATCGCATTCGTCTGGATTTACGGAATGAATTACATTGTCTTCATGTCTTGATATAAAATGTGAGAAAAATGTACTTTTAGCATAAAAGTGGCCGATTGGTTAGAACGCTCGCATTCTAACCACGAGACTCGGGTTCGAATCTCACTGTGGTTGATTTGTCAGGAAGGAAGCTTCTTGATGCTATCGGACTGGAGGAGTCGATCCCAGCGTGCGGCACCTTTGGAAAGTGCCCGAAAGCCATACGAGAGTTAGAGAAAAATCTCGACATTTCTCGATAATTCAGGCCAGTAGACGAAAATATTTAAAAATTATGTTTAATAAATAAACGGGCGCCTACACAAATACAGGTATCCACGGCAAATAACCTTTAATTAATAAAATTTGTTGAATTTATAAATAAAAAAAGCCATCCTTGTGTATATATATATACAGTGCTGTTCGATAAAAGTGACTCACCTGTTTTTTTTACTTAAAAATGTTTTCGCCTATTGTTTTTGGGGTCAAACTAATTTTTAATCTTACTAATATAAAGACCCCTTCCCGACCACCTAGTAAAAAAGTTTACTCAAAGGTATTCTATTGATAATTATAATTTTGCATATAAATGAGATTTAGGGAAAAACTCTTTGCAAAAAAAGTGACTCACTTATTTCCTGCAACTAGTAATCAATAGAAACATAACTGAACAGCTTTAAATAAAGAATAATAGAGGTATTATTTATTTATAATAGGTAATATAATTCCAAATATTTAATAATCTATGGGTCCTCCTTTATTTTGAATAACCTTTTCAACCCTTTTTGGCATTGACTTGATTAAGTTCTGGCAAATCTCATCTCCAAGAGATTGAATTCCATTCGGATATGAAATACAGAATCAAATCCTCTTTGTTGCTCAACTGCTTTCTCGAGAGCCTGTACTTTATAATGCTCCATAAGTTTTCTATGGGGCTGAGGTCAGGAGATTGGGGCGGCCATGTCATAACACTCACCTGTTTCTCATCAAAGTATTCCTTCATCATTATCCTGCATAAAAATGAGCTTGGTGGGGTCGATTTGCACCCTTTGAGCAGAAGGGAGCAGACAAGACTCTAAAATTCACTTGTACTGCTCGCTCCTGAGGGTCTTTTCAATAGGTTTTAAGAAACCAGTTCCATGAAAAGAAAAGCATTCCCAGAACATTATGCTGAACGGATGCTTGACAGTACTTACTGCTAAATTCAAAGAGCTTTCAAAGCTTCTTCGGATTTTAGATCGCTTATCCTTTGAATTTAGCTCAACTTTCGTTTCATCGGAGAAGAGAACATTTAATAAAAAAAAATCAGGTGAGTCACTTTTATCGAACAGCACTCTCTCTTTCTCTCTCTCTCTCTCTACATATATATATATATATATATATATATATATATATGTGTGTATGGATGTATATATCCAAGTAAAAGGTTGGTGTATACGGAATAAATTCCAATAACCAAAAAATACTATTCTTAAATGAGTAATTGTATCATCTTTTCAACTTAATACAGATTAATACTTAAAATTTAAAATTGGTAATTTTTAATTTTCAATTTTATAGTAAAAGTTAATATTAATCAGTTAGAATGAATTCTCTTTTAACATTAACATTAAGGCATTAATAATTATAACCAATGTTTGTTGTCAAGTTTTTTGAATTCTCATATACTTGTATTTTGATTGGTCATTGCAGCTTATGTAACAGCATTTCCCCTAACGAGGCGTGCTTGGTCGATTTGAACCTTTTAAAACCCTTTATTCTACATTAACACCATCACTTGATAAGTCACCAGAAGAGTTGAAAGAAAATGGCTATTTTTGTGGTGATTTTATAACATATTTAGGTGTATTTGGGCAGCAAATATTCATCTGAAGCAGGTCTGCCTGATTAATTCTATTGTTCTTTATTTTTCAATTTTCGAATAAGTTTTATATTGGGATCGAAATTACAGAGAAATTTGCTGAATATCAAGTTATTCTGTTGTTTTATTCAAATAATTTCGACGGTCTCAGTGATTTCCAAGAAGAATGTGATGTCTTTGTGGTTGGCAAGGAGACATTGGCTACATTCTGGTATACTCTAGCAAGCAGAAAGTTTAGAATTGTCCACGGTGATATCACGCGTAACGATAAGAGAATGAATCAAGAGGAAAACGGCCATAAAAAAAGTTGGTGGTTGGGAGTGCGAGAAAACAAAACTTCAAGAAGAAAAAAGACCAAATGACCCGGAGCGCTCTTTCTCTGTTTATATATATATATGTTTATATATATATATATATATATATATATATATATATATATATATATATATATATATATATATATATGTGTGTGTGTGTGTAAAAATTTCAGATAGAGTATATCTGTAAAAGGACGATATGAATAACAATAAAGGAAAAATGAGGCGTTTCGTTTTCTGAGGGACTTTATCAAGGCAAATGTAAGGAATTTATTTTGTGACAAGTATTTATATACTAGAGCGAAAATGTTATATTGTTTTGAAAATTTTTCCGTATAGCAGCGGTCATTCATATTCATCAGGTTAACGGAAAATTCAGGCAAGTTTATGGAGGACACGAGGGGATATAATTCAATGTCTAATAAACGAAATCACTTATTCATTTTGCTTTATTAGATATTGAATTGTATCAACTCATCTCCTCCATAAACTTGCCTGACTTTTCCGATAACCTGATAAAAATCTGATAAATGTTAATGAACAATCCTACACCTAAAAATTTAAAAAATACAATAACCTTCTTTCCTTATATATTGTCACAGAATAAAATCCTTACTTTTGCTTTGATAAGGTCCCTCAAAGGACGAAACACGTCGGCTAAGATAAGTTTCCCTTTTGCCTTCATATATATATATATATATATATATATATATATATATATATATATATATATATATATATATATATATATATATATATATATATATATATATATATATATATATATATATATATATATATATATATATATATATATATATATATATATATATATATATATATATATATATATATATATATATATATATATATATATATATATAAGACATTTATGTTTATACACATATTGAAGGAAATGCTTTTACTGTTTTTAAACACAGACTTCGATGTTTTTCTCTGTGGCCCAATCGGTTAAAAACACGTCAGGCTATATGACAGTTCCGTATCGGATACAGGTTCGATTCCTGTCAGAGGACGCATATTTTCTATGAAAATTTCTCGGATATTCAAGTCGGTAAATGTTGTTAAAAAGAAAGAACAGTTAGATTTATAACCCGGAGTTCTTTAGCATTTAATTTAAAAACAAAAAACAGTGCTCAATACACATTAGAACATAATATTAGATTTATTTAAAAAAATGTGTTTTCATCGTGTTGTGTGTGTGTGTGTGTGTGTGTAAATAATATTTTTAAAAAAATCTGATTCGTTCGCTACATAAGAGTTTTTAAAAAAATATTATAATATCAGCTCTACTTCTGTATGGAGCACTGTCTTTTTAAAAATAAAAACAAAAATACTAAAGAACTCTGGATTATTTACATAACGTCTTCTTTCCTATTTTTCTGCATACCTGCACACACACACACACACATACATATATATATATATATATATATATATATATATATATATATATATATATATATATATATAAAAGACATATTGATATCTGAAAACAGAATAAAGAAATCTTACGAGAACGTTACTAATTTCCACTACAATTTAGTTCAATACCGTAAATCCAATCATAGTGATAAACATAATTCCTCATAATCGGAAAATATCAGTGTAAAAAATATTTTAGAAAACCAATTAGCTTTTAAAGGCTTGCTACAAAAGGTCCTTTGCCGTGCAGTTAACCTCAGACATCAGGAAATACTTTGTTGAATCGCACTCACCATCAAAACGGTATGTAACGAGATTTCCAATCATCAATGAAAGCAGATTTATAGATTTAATGATCATAGTTTATTAAGTTTTATGTAGCGTGTATCTCCAGGAAGTGGATGATCATAGCTCTTCACATCTTTCTTTTCCTTGACTATTTTATAAACCCTGTTTTGCCATCCTTTCTCACAAGTCGTCCATCATACATTCCTATTTGTAGATAAATGGCAGCATTTTTGAGAAGCATTAACTATTTTCTATTAAAACTTAACCTTATCCCTGAATCCATCACCTCCCCTATCTATGGATTAAATAGTAGGAATAGTATGTTTGAAAGAATCATTGCTATTTTTCAAAGAATTGTTAATGCAAAAAAAGAGGAATTATTCTTACAATCCAAAATATGCTTCAGCTTTAAACGATCAACAAAGGGTTGATAACCCGTAAAAACAATCAATCAATCGATTTCTTTAAAATGTGAAGCCAGTCTCTTTATGAGCATATTTGTCCGAAATGCACAGATTAAGAAATAATCAATATAAAGTATAGAATATAATATTGTTGACAATTCCTATTTGGAACTGACGAGTGAGAACGTTGCTTAATTTGCGTGATGCAGTTAGAAACCGTGTTAATAACTTACACAGACCTTATTTCAGACGACACGCCAAGAGATAAGGTGTGATAAAATAAAATAAAACATATCGTCTTTTTAGCATTCCTCGTTGTTCGCAAGAAAAAATCCGAAATAATTTGCAAAAATAAAAAGATATGTGACGAAATAAATTGAAATCAAATAAAGTAAAAACCGCATTAAATCGAGAAAACAGAAACATGTTTTATACAAGTTGAAAGAAGAGCGTCCTAAAATAACTAGTTTATTATACAAACGCGTTGAACTGTACAAAAATTGTCACGATCTGAGTTGAAACTACATCGAAATGCGGTAGTTCTGCTAGAATTAGATGTTTGGGCGTGATACGGCGTGCCTAGAGAGTAAAAGTTTAATCAGATTGTTTCCTTCTTTCATTTTTCACCTGTGCTTGTTAGACTTTTTGTGATTGCCATTAACACTTCAACTGTTACTAGTTTTTTTTTTTTAAAAAATAAGACAAGATTGATCAAAGACAGCAAACCAAGAAAGATTTTGTCTGAATACATTTCTCCGAATTTTCAAGATGTCATCATGTGTATGAGTGAAGGGAGACTTGGTCGAATGATGGATTTATTTTTTTTTCGCATTTCTGTGTGCGAGTTCAAGAGCTTTCATATCTACACTTGTAACCTGACAAACAGATTTCAGATATAGAAGTGTTTGCGCATATATACAAGGAATGCAGTGGATTGTAATTTTATTTTTATTTTTTAAAAATATGTTTGATCCGATCTTTTACTGCATAACTTTCTCTCTCTCTCTCTCTCTCTCTCTCTCTCTCTCTCTCTCTCTCTCTCTCTCTCTCTCATACACACACACATACACACACACACACACACATATATATATATATATAACCGAATGGGTAAATACAGGTAGGTGTACGAGCGAGCGATCGTATATAAATACATGTAAATACATTATAGTGGAAGAGAAAATAGTGCTCAATGTTAAGTAATAATATATATATATATATATATATATATATATATATATATATATATATATATATATATATCTTACAATAATTTCACAACTCTGAGTTCATGCCGTGGCAATTTTAAAGTGCTGGAATTATATATATATATATATATATATATATATATATATATATATATGTATATAAGCAGTTTTTATACATATTATTTATATAATATATATGCGCGGTACTTATTGGAAAGCGCTGGATATCAGTGATAGAGCTAACATATTTAGTTGGATTGATGTTAGTTTGTGACCCTGGGTTTCACACCCTTTACGATCATCTATCTATCTATCTATCTATCTATCTATCTATCTATCTATCTATCTATCTATCTCTCTCTCTCTCTTTCTCTCTCTCTCTCTCTCTCTCTCTCTCTCTCTCTCTCTATATATATATATATATATATATATATATATATTAATTACACAACAGAGAAATCCAAAATTACCTCATAGGTATTGTCTGTTTCAGCTGACGCCGAGTAAGTCAGTCTCAGTCAACTCAGACGGTGGACTGTATTCAGTGTCGGTACTAGAGATTTAAAATTTAATATTTAACAAAGACAGCCGTTGAAAATTGATGCAGAGCCTACTCGTATCAAAGTCTCGGCAGGACAGACTACCTGAGTAGTGGTAAGGGGAGGGCGGAAGTTATCTGTCTTAAAAAGAAAGAAGCTCCCTAAATTCAAACCAGATATCAACCTTAAGACCCGAAATTCGGGTTATAAGATAGATGAAGAAAAACTAAAGAAAGGCCGAAAAAAAAGTTTTAAGAAACGAAATTTTTAATTATTAATTATATAAAATTTGTTCCCACTAGAAATATCAAAATATGTTTACAAATAATATATATATAACAAGATTAACAATAAATCGTATTTAGATAGTTTATATTAAGAAAGAATATATTAAAAAATTAATATTATTAATGAATAAAAATAAAAATAAAATAATTTAATGGTAAATATGTTATCTATTTAAAATTTTAAAGATAAGTTAAATTATTAAGAATACAAACCATACGCAGTAATATATCAAAATAAGCTATTCCTGCACCAATAACATGTACAATATTGTCAACTATCATAATAACTATATTTTAAGTAAATACCATGGGACTAACAATAAACATGTTATTCCCCCGACCCGTAATTATAGAAATAGAGAAAATTGTCCACTTGAGGGAAAATGCAGATCTACTAAGGTGATATACCAAGCTACCATTTACCATATAGAAAATAGGTTAAATCATAATGTTTACATTGGAATTTCCGTGAGGGAATGAAAACAAAGACTTTACTTCAATAGGCACTCTTTTAACAACCCAAAATTAAAACAGACAGCTCTTCCCAAAAAATCTTGGGAATTGAAGGAGAAAGGTCTGAACCATCAGTTAGAATGTAAAATTATAGTTTTCGCTCATACCTCTAATAGTCTTAGGAATAGGTGTGACCTATGTTTAGAAGAGAAAATTAGAATAATAAAATTCAATAATCTGTAGTGAACAAAACAAGATCAAGATTTAAAATTCAAATGCTAAGCACTGACTCATTGATTTTGTTAGAAATTAAAAAGACTCGAATTTACAAACTTTGCTTAACACACACGCAAAAGCAAATCCAAAACAAAACTCGTGAAATTTTACACCTTGATACGAAATGTTTTTCGGCCAATAGGAAACATTTAAAAACAAAATTCAAATAATCTTCAATTCTCAGAAACAAATTCTTTTACTGACCTTTTCGCGAGCCGACGCGAAGTTTGTTTGTCGTCTAATGGAAAGGCCCGAATCATATCCCGGAGTGAATTCCCAAATGACCTTTTCAAGACCAACAAACAAAATAAAAGAGGGCAAGTTCTCCTGTCACCAGAAAGAAGGAGACGAGCGTATTAACACGTCCCTTGACAAACGTCAAGTGATCGTTATTATCATCTCTACCTTTCTCCCTCATCTCTTTTATACTTGATAAACGAACGGAACATTTTAAGACTGAGAGATTACTTCAAATATATTACTGCCCTACGATAACGCTCATACATACATACGTACATCCACACATATGTTCCTGCCTACGTACACATAAACTCATTCTTTCAAGGACTACTACGAACATTTTGTATCAACCAAAATACATTAATTTTATTTGTAGAGACTTTAATTGATATATATGTATATAAATTTGTTGTTTCACTTTACAATTTGATTTTCTTGTTTTATACCCTTCTTATGGTGGGCTATCTAACTAACAAGGTCAAATCAAACTAATATTTCAATACTCATACACTTCACTATAACTGATAACCCACTATAAAATAAAGCAAACTGTTAAATCAAAGGAATGAATTAGTTTTAAAATGTCGTCATAAACTTCTACAATATTATTGATCTTACTTTATTTTTTAATTATCTAACCCTTTTAATATTAAACATATTGCTATAGTTGTTTCTATACTTTGCTTTCTCCATATCAATCCTACCTTATAATTGACTACTACTTTAAGAACTCCCTTTTCTTAGATTACTTATTTCTTTATCCTTATATATTTTTTAAATTTTTTGTCGTTGTTTTTTTTTCATATTACTGGGTATGGTTTGGGTTCTTAATAATTTAACTTATCTTTAAAATTTTAAATGGATAATATATTGTGCAGACAGAGATTTAGTCTGTTATTTTTTTTTGTTATTTTTTGCTATCTTAATATTTGTTCAGTTCATCATAATACGGTGTAGTGTGCAAAATGAGGGTAGAAGATTACCTTGTGTCAATCTTATTAATTGGGATTTCCTGCTAGGTTGGCTTAAAAAGCAAACTCCATCTTGTCCTTTAGCTAGGACCGAACATCGATTTCTTGGACCAGTGATAAATACACACCTCCGCAACCAACCAATCAGGCTCTATTATCATAAATCATCACCATCATTAATCATAATCATCATTTTCATAATCAATCTCTTTCATTTTCGTCTGTATTTGAATAATGTTTCTTCTACGTCTAATTCGTTTAATCACTCACGTCATGACTGTTTTATTCTCATTAGATTAAGCTATTCTATTTTTTGTTATTGCTTCTTCCGTTAATTCTATTACTTCTCTTACGACCCTTCCCTGTCATTCCAAGTTTCATTATAACCACTACGACTAAAACTGCCTCCTCCTCTTTCACTTCCCAGTACCAATTCTTTTTTTCTGAAGAAAAAATTTATCGAGTCACTTAAAACATATAGCGAAAAAAGCCGAATGTTTGGTCAAGTTAGCGATGTGAGGTGTTCATTGACATGTTGAATAATCACTCTGTACTGCCGGCCATGTCTTTTCAGCTGAATTACCTTTCTGTGGCTATCTTCATTTGTCCAACGTACAGCTCAGCATTGGCCATTTGGTTGTTTTGAAGCATTTTATCTCCGCACTCAGCACAAATATCGTTACTTTGTTACTTTGATTAAAAGCAAATAGAACATGCTCATTTTTATCTACTTGGCATTCCATCTCAAAGAGGGAGAGCGCTAATCTAAAATAAAATTTCAATAAGGTTAGATGACAGTTCCAAAGTGTCGCCAGAGTACTAAGAGGCAAAAAATTCTACGAAAGATTATTCTTCGAGATCATTCGCAGAATATCAGAAAAAAACGAATGAATATATGTAACAACCATAAACCTTTATCCCCCAAAATCTTAATCATGACCTTTCCATTTGATTTTTGTGGTTTTAATTTCTTTGGCCATGGGTAATCCCATTACCACCACTTCAACGACTGCTATTAATCTCCAGGTTATACTAGTGTAACTATTAGGTCATCCCATAAGTTCTGTCCGAATTTTAACTTTTTGTTAAAATGAATGAAATTTAAAGAATATTTTATAATGTCTAATGTAGCTGAACATTATTTTTATGTTTAGATGCATTTAAACTAATCAAATTTTATTTCGGAGAACAATAAAATTAAATTTTGTTTGATTAAAACCCTGCTAACATGCAAGTACCCAAGAATCATTTCAGGCACATAATGCTTTATGAGTTCAAGAAAGGAAACTCATCAGCCGAAGCGACTAGAAACATTCACTCAGTTTATGGAGAGGAATGTGTGAATGAAAGAACTTGCAGAAGATGGTTTGCAAAATTCAGAGATGGAGATTTCACCCTTGAAGATTAAGATCAAACCGGACGTCCAGTTGAGTTTGATGAAAAGCTTCTTGAAGCAGCCCTTGAAGAAAATCCTGCTTTATCAGTTGAGGAATTGGCAGTGGTTCTCAGTTCAAACCATACAACTGTTCATCGTCATCTTCAACAACTTGGAAAAGTTCCTAAACTTGGAAAATGGGTGCCTCATTAATTGTCTGAAAACAACCTCAAATCCCGAGTTGACATCTTCTCTTCTCTCCATTAGCGCTAACTTGTTTCACCTTTTTTGGATAGACTTGTGACTGGCGACGAAAAATGGATCTTTTATCGAAATGTTAAGCGTCGTAGACAGTGGCTTGGTAAAGGGGAAGGACCCCAGGCACAGCCGAGAAGGGAACTTCATGGGCAAAAGGTTCTTTTAATCTGGTGGGATTGCCAAGGAATAATCCACTTTGAATTCTTACCACCTAATGCAACAATTAATGCTCAAATATACTGTCAGCAATTAGAACGTTTGAACCAAGCTTTGAGGAAAAAAAGACCTGCTCTAGTGAATCGAAAACGGGTGATGTTTCACCAGGACAATGCGCCACCACACACAGCAAGAATCACGTCACAAAAGATCGAAGAACTTGGTTGGGAGAAAATTCCTCATCCACCTTATTCTCCCGACCTTGCTCCTTCAGACTACCAGTTGTTTCGTAGCTTACAGAATCATTTGGAAGAAACAGCTTTTGTAACAGAGAAAGAGGTTAAAACTGACATTTGTGAGTTCTTTGAATCAAAGCCAAAAGAATTTTACAATAATGGAATTAGTAAGCTTGTTAATAGATGAAAGGAAGTCATAGATAATCAGGGAAAAATACATTGTTGATTGAATCTGTAATTAAATGTAACATTTGGTCACTTGTTTTCTTTATTCAAAATTCGGACAGAACTTATGGGATGACCTGATATATTTCACTAACAGTGAAAGGTCGTTCCAAAACATTATCCCTAGATCGGTTGCCAAATCAGTATCGTTTCTGATTCGGCATTCAATCACTTTGGTCCCTATTTGGCTGACAGTATCTGCATATTCAACGGTTCAGGAATTATAAACCAAACGCATTCTTTGGATTTCGACCAAAATATGTCGATTGGTCAAATTTAGGTCATGAACATGATTAACAATTCCAGAAGTTTATACCGTTACAGGTCTTTTAGACTGTAATGCATTTTGCATTGAACCTTTTGTACAACTGATTATGACGGCTACTTGTCATCGCGTATGTGCATCATACGTTCATAGATTCCCTTTGAAGTTTGGTTCTGCGCGAACAAGAACTTCGTGACGGTCCGGAGTTCGGTAACTGAAAATTACGTAATTTCTATTGACATAAGTCACTCGATAACAGGAAACAAAGAATAAAGTACGGATTCTGAAAACTTACAATTCAGAATATATATGAAGAACAATATCCGCTGTAGTGAGAAAATAACGTAAAAAGTTTAGGAGTTGGATCGAACCGAACAACTTGCCATTATAGTAGTTTCATTTGCGCCTGCGCGTATAATTACGAGACTACGAGATTATAGATCGCTCTACGTTTTCCTGTTGTTTCCATCCGACTAGGAATAATGAGGCCCATTTATCCATTGTGCAGTATGAAGGATCTTTTGCATGACAACATTGCATATCAAAGAGCAGTTTGAAGAGGGCTTGTGGAATATTATATGCACCAATTCCCTTTATTCAGTTCTTCCAAAAAGCGTGGATGGAACTAATTGTTCAATCCTCATTAGTCGAAAATGGGAGAGTCTGTCATATATATATATATATATATATATATATATATATATATATATATATATATATATATATATATATATATATATATATATATATATATATATATATATATATATATATATTCTGTTTATACGTTATTTTTATAGATACAAATATTTAAGCAAATGTTCTGTTTATAATAAACAGTATTAACAACATTTACCGGCTTGAATGTCCGAGAAATCTCATAGAAAATACCCAGACGCTTACTCTGTAGCTAAATGGTATAGAACGTCAGGCTATATGACGGTTCCGTGTAGGATACAGGTTCGATTCTTGTCGGGGAACACATATCTTCTATGAGATTTCTCGGACATTCAGGCCGGTAAATGTTATTAATACTGTTTATTATAAACAGACCATTTACTTAAATATTTGTATCTATAAAAATAACGTATATACAGAAAATAATTGTCGGACTTAGTCTATTTCATTATATATATATATATATATATATATATATATATATATATATATATATATATATATATATATGTGTGTGTGTGTGTGTGTGTGCGTGTGTGTTTTAAATAAATTCCAGGTGAACAGTGGAAAACCACAAATAAAAGTTTAATGCAATAATAACGTAATCTCAGAACTCGTTATATATATATATATATATATATATATATATATATATATATATATATATATATATATATATATATATATATATAAGACAAGGAATAATCTTAGCTTAGCCGACGCGACTCGTCCTCCGTGGAACTATCAATGCAAATTCAAGCATTTTATTTTGTAACAAATATTTACATACAAGAGAAAAAATCTTATAGTTTTAATACTTTTTTGAGTTTTGGAACGCTGATAAATATTCATCAGGTTCGCTGTAACTTCAGGCAGACTATGGAGGACACAATGTGATACAATTTAATAATTAATAAACGAAAGTGAGTTAGTGACGCTTTAGAACTTTTTTTTGTGCAAATATATATATTTATAATAATCGGTTGTTATATAATCTAAGCGAATCCTCTTAATACAATATTAAATATTAAAACTGATTCACACATAAAGCTCAATGTTTTAATTAAACAGACCAACATATTTCATACAATAGGAATTAAGATTACATTAGGTTAATGATCATTTTCACCGTGTAAATTTAAATAAAATTTACAAGGATTTTTCAAACCAGTCAATGGATGAAATAACTTCCGATGTTGCGATGATTATATATTGTTTTAAATATTATTATTTGAAAAATAAAAAAATATTCATAGTTTATATTATTGAGTGTTGTTTTTTGTTGTTTTTATTAATATGTTTGACACGAAGACTCACTCTACACCTTTCTGATCGTAGCTCAATTAGATCTCACCGGACCCTATTGGTAACATACTTGTTAACAACACAAATATATTAGCACCATCTACATGCAAAAAAGGCTAAAAATAATGGAAGCCATATTAATAATAATAAAAAAACACACTCAGTAATATCACCTATGAACATCGACACAATATCTTGACCGAGTTTTGAAAAAAATGAAACATTATATAAATACATATATGCACTAAACTATTTCTTATTTAACAGTTAAAATAGTTCTTCCTTGAAAATGGCGAAATGTATAGCCGAAAGCCCTCGGGAAAAAAAGAACATTCGGACAGTTAGTTTATATTTTTAAAATAATAATATTATAATTAAAAATATAATTGATTTTTTAAAAATATATAATCATTGCAACACCGGAATTCCCATGTTTCAAAACTGAAACTTCAATTCAAATTCAATCATAAAAATTAAACTTAAAAAACAAAGTTCCGTTCCATTATCAAGCGATACTAAAAATAACTTTTTAGAAATTGATTTACTTAATTTATAAGTCCAGACAAATTTGATATTTTGAGATGTTGGGGTTTATTTTAGGGGTGTTAAGATTTAACTTATATAGAAAACTCATGTATCTAATCTATTGTAGCTATCAAGTCGGTCAAGTCAAGATGGTGGCTGGGGTATCTGCCTATTGACACAAACTTCCTTTTTTCAAGTAGAAATTTGTGGTAGTGTCTATGTTCCAACACATTGTCTGGGTTTCAATAGCAATACATTTGGCATTTTTATTTTTTACTTTCATTTAATTTTTATTTTTATATAAATTTCAATGACGATTTTTTTCAAAAGGGGAATTCAAATATTATTTAATCACATTTTTAATATTTATAATTTTATTTGTAACGACTTAAGATATTATATTTATTTACTAATCGAATACACATACGTTAATGTTAAAATTAATATATTAGAATCTAATTATGTATTCATAAACTATCAAGGATCAAATATAAATATATTAGTTTTTTTTTTTTTAAATTAGCTATTACTTAAGGAAGAAATTTGGCAATGTCTACAAAAACACATTTCATTTCTTTGATTTAATAAATTATATGTGTATATTAGAGAGAAATTCGTACATTTTATAAGGTATTTGCACTTAAGTGAATGTAACGAATTCAAATGGAATTTGAACTCCGCTCTACAATTTCCCATTCCGCATCGCTATCCATTACACCACCCTCACATCAACGCGTTTCAGATTTTCTTACAGATTCGTTTTCTTTCTTCGGGTAATTTTAAAAATGTCTACATTTCGTTTCTGTTTTTAAATTTATGTTATTATTTTTTCTAGTCGATGTACATACTTCTTTTTCACACTTCATACAACGACCTGATTTTGATTGTATGAACTGGTGGTATACCAGTTCATACAATCAAAACGGCCATCTTTCCACGCACTAAACTATCATTATTTCGCACTACTTGACTTTCAGCCCAAATAACATTACATTTTGCTTTCCTCTTTGCAATTTCTCCTCTGCAGTGGCTAAATTGAACTTAGCCTAGCATAATTCGCCGATTGTAAATTTACGAAGAGAAAATTTTTAATTTCATGACTTCTTTTTTCTTTAAGTGAAAAGCTTGGCAAAATTTCAAGAAAATTACAGTCATTGTGTATAAACGTGGAGTTACCTCCCCTAAAGCTATTGCTACGTTTCAGCCGACAAAAAATTAAAGTCACGTAATGTATGTTTAGCGAAAAAAAAATTAGAATAGAAAGACTTGAAAAATTATTGAAATGTTTTCTATGTTGAAAAGTCAGGAAAATGTCAGATTTGGTTTTAAGGAGTAAAAAAATAGAAATTGATGTAAAGATAAAAACCTATTTTTACAGATATGGGTTTTGGCAGTAATACTAAACGTTTATCATAAGATACATGAGGAGTATTTGGACAGTATAATGGTTAGTAAGCTTGTTTCACTCGATAAGGTTACGGCTGTGTAGAGAGTTCAATACTCACTGAATGCTCCCTGCTTTAGACCTTGTACCACATCTAATCTATGCTTAGTAAACACTACATGGGGAGTATTTTATTATATGATACATCAGAATAATTTTATCATAACATATACCAGGAGTATATTACCATATGATACACGAGGTGTACTTTATCATAA
>OZ038493.1:87288264-87315764 GCA_964036315.1 Acanthosepion esculentum
TCGTAAAAGGGTCAGGATGAGTGATATGTTTTTAGTTATAATCCAGAAGATTATAACTTTTCGTCTTCAAAACATCAGATTTTCATAAATGTCAAATCAACAGTAATAATAATAATAATAATAATAATAATAATAATAATAATAATAATAATAATAATAAGAAGAAGAAGAAGAAGAAGAAGAAGAAGAAGGAAATGAATAAAAAATACACACCTGAAAAAAAGGTTACTTGCTCAATATGCCCTCAGAATTAACTATGGGGATGTAGATAAAGGCAAAAAATAGTTGATGAAAATAAAAACAGAGTTATTTATAGTGTTTGCACAGAAGCATGTACCAGGAATTATGCAGTAACAATTAAAATACAGGTGAAGACACAATGTATAGATTACTTATCTATGTCTACCATTCGTCCATACTTAGAATATTACTGCCGAATATGACCCGGTGACCCTGATATTTACCTTGAGCTCTTTGATAAAATCCAAATAAGAATCAGCAATATTATTGGTCCTGATCTGGCGCCTCAGCTCCAGTCACTTTCCCACCGCCGTAAGGTTATCTCTCCGAGTCTTTTCTATAAATACTTTCATGGTAATTGTTCGAAGAAGCTCTTCCCTATGGTAAGTAGACTTTATGAATTTAAGCTCAGTATTAGACTGGCGTTGAGGTCTCATCAATTTACAATTGAGCTGGCTAGATGTAGCAGTAAATTCTATGCTAACAGTTTCTTTTCTCGCACTTCTCGCTTGTGGAACTCTCTTCCGGATACATGCTTTCCAGTCAACTTTAATCTAATTTTAAAAATTTAAATGTATTTTCAATCGCTATCTATTGTCTTCCTGATTACTCTTTTCTGTTCCTAATTCTTCCACACCCTGTAACACCTTGTGTCTTAGTGCCATTACTGCTTTCTATCGTGTGATACCAATTAAAAAAATTATGTGAAGAACATGATGAAACTATTGCCCATTTAGTGTTTGGTAGTACAATCTTGACACTGAAGAAATACGGAGCTCGACATGATAAGATTACACAGTCTATTATTTGGAAGGCATGTCAGCAACACAGTGCACCGCAAAATGGTATGAACATAACCTTGAACCAGTCATAGAAAGCCATGAGGTCACTAGGTGTTGCGACTTTACCATTCATACTGACAGGTATATAAAAACTACCAGACTAGAATTAGGGATTAAAAAGTACAAACGCGAAACGACTTTTCATAGATACGCCAGTATCATGAAATAGATGTTGAAGATATGACAACTAAATGACAACTAAAAATAAAGATATTGAAAATAATGATTGGAAAATTATGACACCTTAAAACTACTGCTAAATGGTAAAGACCCACTAACTAGTGACCTCACGGAACGCTCATGAATATTCCTTAAACAATGCCACACTCAACAAAAGAGAGTAATTCACTCAGAAAGAAAATCTTCAAGAGTGCCGCCATGGAATATTATCAAAATATCAATCTACGCCCAGGTTTTTTCCCAATCTCGCCTTTTCTGAAAGAATTACTACTTTCCGAAGCCAACATACACAACAAATGTGTTGAAAAATCAAAAGAAAAAAGGACTGATTCCATCATTTCAGCCATTGGAGATGTATAACACAAATCATATTTCAATCCAAACAATATTCTTTAAAAAAAAATTCTTCTTTTTCGAGTATGCTAAATGACATATTCTAAGGTCTAAATGGCTAGACATTTCAGTTAACCTGATGAATATTTATAATCGTCTTTAAATTTAAAAATTTCTTCTCAAAGATGCTATATGACGTAATCTAAGATCGAACACATAAACATTTCAGTTTACTTGATGAATGTTTGAGCGTTCTTAAATTTAAACATTTTGAGTAACTGTCAAATAGATATTTGTTGCAAAATAAAATCAACATTTGCCTTGATAACGTCGAATTACGAAACGCGTCGACTAAGTATAGTTTCCCTCTTGTCTTTTTATTCATTTTGTCTCTTCTATAGATACACACAATCTGAAAATATTTATACACACACACGCATACATATATATAAATATATATATATATATATATATATATATATATATATATATATATATATATATCTTACATAAGAAAAAATCCAAAATTATCTCATGTGGGTATAAATTTATTTCAACCAGCGCTAAAGTACGTTGGTCTTATTCAACCGAGGAGAATGGGCTGTATTCGTATCGGAATCATAGATTTAGAATTTAACTTAGACAGCAGTCGAGAAATTAATACCGAACCTATCCAAGTCGACGCCTCAGCCAGACGAAGTGCCCGAGTCGGTGGTAAGGGGGGCGGGGGGGCAGAAGGTATCTCTCTAATAGGGAAGAGGCTCGAAAGATCCAACCCAGATATTAACCTTATGACGCTAAGTCGGGGTTATATGAAGAATGAGGTGTTGAACTGAGACTAAAGGAGGACCGAAAAGGGAGTTTATGTACAAACAAAACCTTTAATTATATATAAAAAGAATTTAGGTCAAAAATACAAAATTATACTTACAAAAGAGATGTATTAACAAGATTAACAATAAATCGTATTTCGGCAATTTATATAAGGAAAGACTATATTTAAAAGATTTTATACTATTAAGGAATAAAGAATTTAAAGAGAAAACAATTTAAAGATAGAATAAATTATCCATTTATAACTTAAATTAAATTATTAAGAAAACCAAACTGTATCCGGAATTCTTTAAAAACCAAAAAAATCGAAAAAACCAAAAAAAAAAACAAACGAAAAAACAAAATAAAAATAAAAAAAATAAAAAAGTTGATCAAATGGAATGCATAAAACAGAGGACTGTTATAAGACTAATATGGAGAAGAAGGGGAAATGTAGAAGTTAACTATTGTTATATATTCAACATTAGAGGGGTTTGGGAGTTAACAAGTGTTGAGGTGATCTCTCTCTAATGAGATTATTGTAGACTCTTCCACTTACTTTATAGTAAGTGGAAGAGTCCACAATAGCCTCAGGTAGTAGTTGGAAAGTAAGCCTTATGCAGTAGTTGGAAAGTAAGCCTCGTGGGGGAAGAGTGATATAGAATGTTCTTCCGACTCTGTGACTGTTCGCAGTTCCTGTCGAACTCTCTGCCATGGGCAGAGAGGAACCCGGACGAGGCTGTGCCGAAGGGCAGAGTTTCATCCGGGGAGGTAGACAGACCCGAACCCGTCTATGCGGGTTCTACAGGGATTTTTTGGCCGAGTCTACGGGCTTGGATGACCTATGTTACTTGGCCTTGTGCCACATATATCCCTCGTGAGGGAGGTGTTAAATATTAACGATGATATAGACTGTTCTACCGAGGCTGTTCGCAGCTCCTGTCGAACTCTCTGCTTTTGGCAGGCAGGAACCAGGACGAGTCTGTGCCGAAGGGCAGAGTTTCGTCCGGGGAGGAAGGCAGACCCGAACCCGTTTATGCGAGTTCTACGGGGATTTTTTGGCCGAGCCTACGAGCTCGGATGACCCCTGTTAAACTTGGCCTTGTGTCACATGTATCCCTGGTGGCGGGGCTGTTAAATATTAACGGTCATATAGACTGTTCTACCGAGGCTGTGACTGTTCGCAGCTCCTGTCGAACTCACTGCCTTGGGCAGAGAGGAATCCGGTCAAGGCTGTGCCAAAGAACAGAGTTTTGTCCGAGGAGGTTTACAGACTCAAACCTGTTTATGCGGGTTCTAAAGGGATTCCTTGGCCGAGCCTACGAGCTCAGATGACCCACGTTAAACTCGGCCTTGTGCCACATGTGCCCTCGTGGGGGTCACGGAATATAACAGTGATATAGACTGAACGCTGGTCAACCGACACACACTCCCAAGTCGTGTAAAACATTTCTGTTGTATTTACTGTTCAATACACTATTTACCTGCAAGCTCTTGTCTTGTTAGTTCTTAACCATCTACTTGGTCACAACAAGTAATAAGGTAAGATCTACGTTCTTATATAAGTTTAAATCTGCTTCTATATCTATATTTTAATTCTAATTCGTTTCTTTGATTTAATAGTTTGCTTTGATGTGAAAATTAGAATAATAAGAGGAAAAAAATTAAAATAAGATCCTAATAGTGTTAGAGATTAGGTGCAACCTATGTTTAGAGGAAAAAATCGAATAATAAGACAATTCAACACCACATTCTTCATATAACCCATACTTAGGGTCATAAGGTTAATATCCGGGTTGAATCTTATCGAGCCTCTTACCTTTTAGAACGATGTCCTTCCCCTACCACCGACTAGGGCATTTTATCTGGTTGAGGCATAGGTTTGGGTAGGTCCTTTATTAATTTCTCGACTGCTAACGTCTAAATCTATGATTCCTATATAGTCTATTCACCTCGATTGAATAAGACCAACGCACTGGTTGAAATAAATTTATACATGAGGTCATTTTGGATTGTTTTTTTGTGTGTAATTTATATGCTCTGTTATAATAAATACATTGAGCTCGTTTTGTGGATCAGTTAACATTTGATATTATTAGGATCCACCTGGATTATATACCAACGGGTCTATTATCTGTACTGTATATATATATATATATATATATATATATATATATATATATATATATATATCGTTAAGTTATCCTATATTCATCTATTCAGTATAAATGCTCTATTTTTTAATATTGGGCACTTTATACTGGGACACATATGTTATTCATCGTAAACAAAGTTATTATTATTATTAATATAAATGTAAAAGTCGATACTGATGTCAACACCAAGTGGTGACAGTCTGTTTCATGCCTGAACGCAATCAATCTTGGAGCTATCGAATTACATATGCTTTATGTTTTGTACTATCCATATATATAGCATACTTGAAAATCATATTTTTGTCATTCATATATATATATATATATATATATATATATATATATATATAACCGTAAATACTTCCCCAAAAATTCAGAATTACATAAGATATCCAATAAAAATAAACTTAAATTAAGCTACAGTTGCACTAGTAATTAAGATACAATTATAAATAGACAAAATACTAGAAACCTTAAAATAACGTGCAGCAAAATAACACTAACGGTTTATGCAACACAATGAAATAAGTTTAGATGCCCATTAAAGGGAGCTTGTAAAACAGAAGCTATAATTTATAAAGCAGAAGTAATAGATATTAATGGCAAAAAGCGTCTATAGGTTGTACAGAAGGTGCTTTCAAGCGCAGATGGTTACAGCCACAGATCATCTTTTAAGCTAGTGCATCTTAGATACTCCACCAAACTTGCTAGCCACATGTTCAACTTAAAAGGAAAAAAAAAACAACAGGTATCCGATCGTAAGGTGGAAAAATTTAAAAAAAGGTAAAACCATATAACAACCATACCCGCATTAGCAAACTATGCCAACAAGAGAAATTAGAGATTATGACATTTCTGGATCAAAAAAATCTTTTAAACCAAAAATTCCAAAATTTTAAGTCCTTCCTTTCTTATCAGAAAATTTTTACTAAGTGAATATGAGACCGTATAAAAAAATCTAATTTAAAACCCCACTGTCATTCTTAAGATGGGTTTGCCTAGCCATCCTTCCTTACATTTACCTTACATTTGCTTTTCTTCTTCTTTTCTGTATGCATTGACAATACACTTGTATTCCCGTTCTTTTCTTTTCTTTTCTTCACCCATCTTTTTTCTTCTTTCTTTCTTTTCCATACCCACTTCCTTTCTATTTACACTCAACGCCATGTTTTTCGACCGTCATGCGCCTGTTTATTTATTTTTGAAAAACAATAATGTAGCGTTCTTAGTGCTTTTTTTTTTTTTAAATAAAGCGTTATGGTGGTCATTTGAAAAATATTGCCTGATGAGACCGTGAGGTCGAAACCAGGGTCGCGTATTCAATTGACCTCCTGATTTTTAAAGTTAAACGCACTACATGTTAGGTTTACTTTTATTTAAAATTTCAAAGAAAAACATTACATTTGAATTTTCCAGTTATAAACTTAAATTTATTTCGCAGTTCGTTTACACTGCATCTTCAGACTGGTTTAAATGTACCAAACACAGGAAATAAATTGATTTAAAAAAAAAGAAGAAAGACAAGAAGGAAAGAAAAGAAAGTTTTGTGATAGCGTGAAGTAATAAATGACAGGAACGGGTAAAAATGAAGCCAGAAGGGAGAGGAAGAGATCTTGTTGGAAGAAGGGGCGTGGGATGAGTTTTTAACGAAACGGTTCCAAACATCTCTACTGTGGAATGCCATAAGAATAGGTGATCTTTTTAAAAATATTATGTATGGCACAAGGTCTAAAGTATGTTACTTGAAAAAACAATATATATATATATATATATATATATATGTCACGCCAGAAGGTTTTTCTCGCGTGAGTCCATCCTTCAAATCTACAAAACTACCATTCGTCCTTGCATGGAATACTGCTGCCATATATGGTCTGGTGCTGCAACTGTTCATCTCGATGTCCTCGGTAAAACCCAAAGACGGATATGCAATGTGACTGGTCCTGATCTGGCATCTCGTCTACAGTCACTTTCTCAGAGACGTGCCGTTGATTCCCTCAGTCTTTTCTACAAGTATTTTTATGGTAACTACTCCGTCAAGCTACTTTCGCTGGCTCCCCAAACTGCATGAATTTAAGCGTGTTACTAGTTTGGCATCTTGGTCCGAGCCTTTTATTGTCGAAAAGGCTAAATGTAGCCATCTCTTCTACTTCAACAGCTTCTTATCTCGCACCTCCCGTCAGTGTAACTCCTTTCCTATCACTTACTTCCATGATAGCTATAATTTTCAAATATTCAAATATAATGTCAATCGACGCCTTGACCTTGATCCCTGTCCTTCTCTTTATCCTTTTCTCAAACACTCTTCTTTACTATTACTCTCAGACTCTGTAACCCCTTGCGTGCTAGTGGCATTCCCGCCTCGCTTCGGGGTGATTTGCTTAAATATATATATATATATATATATATATATATATATATATATATATATATATATATATATATATATATATATATATATATATAAAGAAAGAACAGTAAGATATAAAATCCGGTGACCTTATAGATATTTTTATTTTTACACAATAGTGCTCAATGTAAATTTACAGAGCATTAATATTATAAATTAATTTCATTTAAAATGTGTTTTTTTCGCTACACAATATATATATATGGATGACGATATATATATATATATATATATATATATATATGTGTGTGTGTGTGTGTGTGTGTGTGTGTGTGTGTGTGTGAAGGTTTGTTTTGGGACCTTGTGTTATGTAGTGCACCAGGTCTCTGTATTCGGCCCTTCAAAAAGTGTGGTTGATTCTGCACAAAGCCTTCACCATTATAATCAAATCATATGTGCTTGTGTCTGGCTGTCGGTTCCTAGGGACAGAGCTTCTTGACCCTCATACGTCAAATACGACGGAGAGAGTCCACCATATATATATATATATATATATATATATATATATATATATATATATATATATATATATATATAGAGAGAGAGAGAGAGAGAGAGAGAGAGAGAGAGAGAGAGACTTTGTCAGATATTATTATGCAAATAAAAAATTTCATAATAAAATTCTTTTCACCAACCGTATATGTTGCAAGTTTCAGTGTATAGTATCTATCCTTATGAAAAATTGGGAAGAATGAAATTCCACTTAGACAAATTCTTCTCAAGAGCTAATGCCTTTTGGAATAGACTTCCATGTGCATGTTTCCTTGAACTCTGCAGTCTTGACTTCTTCAAGTATAGAGTCAACCGTTATCTATCCTATATATCTTCATTATCTACAATTCATCAGGCAACCATATTCAGTAAGCTTCTGCCTTGAGTGGCTCCTGCGTCATGTATTAAGTAATTTGTTTTGTGGTGTCAAGCTTTATCATATAAAATGCAACATATTATTTTATTTATAAATTAATTCAAAGGTTGTCGGTCGACCATAGAAACAAATATTTCATAAACACCGTATCCCATATATGTGAATGAATTGTTTTATTATTTTACATGTTAATAGTTTTTTTTTTTTCATTATATAACGTTCAAAATTTGTTATCAATTGATTTTGTATAAAGTTTCTATTTTTGTGATTTTAACATTACTTGCAGTAATTTTTTATTACTTCCCGGAGATCATTTTTACAGAAATAATGTCATTCATTATCAAATACATCACTTTAATGATAGACTACACGTATTCTATCGTATTCATTTCTGGAGAGGCTCGGAGCAATTCCATTAATTTGGTATCTTTGAAACCCTTTTTAGTAGTTGGAAAACAATCAGCTTTGTAGAATTGGAAGGCGCATTGTCTTGCATGAATATATTCCAAAGCTTAAATCTTTTTGCTTCTGCAACATTCCATCTATCTATATTTCTGAGATGAGGTATTATGTACACTATTTACATTATTCGGAATATTGTCCTCATCTTTGCCACCATGTTTATTATAACGTTTCGACTTTTGTACGCTCCGGCCTTCTTCAGGTGGTTGGAATGTCGAACTGAACAATTTATTTCGCTCACTGGGGTAGACTGTTCCACGTGCCATGTTTAATGGATGTCAGTTATCAGTTATCTCCTGTTAATTCCCCTCTCCAAGTTCTCCACTGCCTTAACCAGGTATTGAACCCACACACTTTGGGTCCTGTCACAGTGGATAAAGGCGTTAGTTAGATCCAGTGACAAGATTATTCTTATAATGATTAACAGTCTATCCACCCGCCACTGATCGAAAGTTGATAAGCTGTAAAAAGCAATATCTATGCCTATATTTCTGAGATGAAGTATTATGTACACTATTTACATTATACATTATTTACATTATTCGGACTATTGTCCTCATATTTGTCGCCATATTTATTACAACGTTTCGACTTTTGTACGTTCCGGCCTTCTTCAGGTAGTTGGAATGTCGAACTGAACCCTTTATTTCGCTCACTGGGGTAGACTGTTCTAGTTCCACGTGCCATGTCTAATGTATGTCAGTTATCAGTTATCTCCTGTTAATTTTTCCCTCTGAAGAAGGCCGGAGCGTACAACGGCCGAAACGTTGTAATAAATATGGCGACAAAAATGAGGACAATAGTCCGAATAATGTAAATAGTGGAACATTGCAGTGTAAAAGAATTTCTCCACAGGAACTTAGAATAATTCTCTACATTTTCTCGATTCATCAACTTTGAAGATGCCTATAATTTTATTTCCTAGCCTTACACGTTCCTCTTCTATCCGTCTACTCCTTCCGACCACTGATAGATTCCACTCAGTGCAGATAAAGAATTTGTATTAAGGAACCAGTTTTTAAAAACAGCCATCAGATCTATCCAATACAACTCTAAATTTATGGCTAAATATTACTACTGAGAAATCAGTTTTCCCGAACTTCTTCACTTAGCTTACACGTATATAAACCTAGCTGGTCACATTCCATCACCGCCGACCAGGCACCGTGGTTGCGCCAGGTCTGACCTTCACGGCTAGGCCCCACCATGCCGCTTACATAGTAGCAAAGCACCCACATCCCCCCGTATTCCATTGGTGAGAAGTAAGGTCCACTCGAACAACTACTTCCTGCGAACCACTTCCCTGTGGAATAGACTCGTAAGATGATGTTTCCCCGATCACTAAAATTTTAATCTGTTCAAGTCCAGAATTATCCATTATCTTCCTCCTATCCGTATAAGAGCTGTTTCTTAACGTAACCCTTTACATTAAGTGGCACCCCCGGCCTTGTACAGGGTGAACCCTAGTGAATATATATATATATATATATATATATATATATATATGTGTGTGTGTGTGTGTGTGTGTGTGTGTGTGTGTGTGTGTGTGTGTGTGTGTCAAAAAGAAATTTACAAACTTTTGGGACAGGTTCCTCACACGAAAACAAGTAAAAAAGGCCCAGATAAACACATGTCGGTAAATCCTCCGTTTTTGAGTTAAGTTTAAAGAAAACCTCGTGTCAATTACCATTCGCGGTCGTATGTAAAAATCATCTCATGCCTGCTTGTGATATGAATATCCTGACATTGTTAAACTGAACACTTCTCACTTCATTTCTACACATATTAAACGTTGAAAACAGACTAACCAGAAATGTAACACGAATGACAAATGTAACCTAGTCTATATTACAACGCAGCGCCATCTACTGTAATCTTTTTTTAAACTTAATATAAAGCGGAGCGACTATATCGAATCAATTTCTTCGTCTACTGCAAAGAAAGTTGGTTCACTGTGTGGTGCCAGAAAAATTTTTCTCGTCAGAGTCCATCTTGCACATTTATCAATCCACCCTTTGTCTGTGCATTGAATACTGTTGTCATATCTGGTCTGGTGACAAAATCCAAAGAAGGATCTGTAATGTAATCGATCCTGAACAGGCATCTAGACTTCAGTCACTTTCCCACCAATATGACGTGACTTCCTTTTGTCTTTTCTACAAATATTTTCCTAGCAATTGCTCTGACGAGCTTTTTTCCTTGATGCCCCGAATATATTCATTTAAGCGTGATACTAGATTGGCAACTAGGTCTCATCGTTTTACTGTTGAAATAGATGCAACCGTCACTTTTACTGTAACAGTTTTTTCTCGCAATTCTCACATGTGGAACTCCCGATTTTTTGCTTCCCTGTTAACTACAATCTTCAAAATTTTAAATGCAACTTCAATCGCCATCTTCTATCTTCTTGAAGCCTGTATCTTTTTTGTCCTTTCACCAATCCTTTCTCATTATCGCCTTGCTTGGTAGTAAAAAGATTAAAACAAAATTTATTTAGTTTAGTTTAACGCCACAAACCACTCCTCCATTCGTCTTGAATAGGAAGATAAATCACACCCAGCAGCAAGGCCTCTGTTAGATAGATAGATATATAGATAGATAGATAATGAGGAGAGAGAGAGAGAGAGAGAGAGAGAGAGAGAGAGAGAGAGAGAGAGATTAACCCGCAAATCCACGATGATAGGGCATGACGATAAACTACATACGGCAGCAAGGACTCTGATCGGGAGGTTTTGAGAAGCGTGGAACCATCTCATAATTGCTGTTGTTCATAGGTCCGCCCTGACCCGAGATGGTAGCACCTGTTAGGGTCCCACCTATGGAAAAATAGTGAACCCCCAAAATGGGGTCAGAACACTATGAAAGTATAAAATGCATTTTTATAGTAAAAATACCAGCAATACATTTTTGAAATTATTTATTAATACATATTAAATTCATACGAACCTATCCTAAAAATCTTGTCGGTATAAAATAACCTACTGTGGATGATGCCGTAAAACAAAATAAACCAAACCAAAGCATCTCCCCCTCCATTCGGTGACAGCGATTTCAATTCTTTCGAATTTCGGGAATCCGTTCGAATTACTATTGGATCGGTGCATAATTATCAAGCGCCTTCAAACAATATTTATTATGAAAAAAGAAACATAACAATTCAACAATAACATTTTTATATGATTATTCTGGGGCGTATGATTATCGACACGAATTTTTATAAACTGAAAATAAAATAATATTTTTATTAAAAAAAGTAAACAAAACTGCAATTTTTATTAACAAAAACTCGCTTACAAAAACGCCTGATAATTATGCACCAACCCAATATGTCTCGCATTTGTCATTGTCTGAATGATTACGTGATTGTGTGAGTATTTGTATGAGTGATTTATTATTTAAGATTCTATTATTATTTAAGGCTAGTTTGTAAATGCTGGTTGTGTTGAAAAGGTTAATGTGGCTGCGTGTTGAATAGCATTTAACAATTATACATTTTTGAATTAAGGAAAAACAATGGAAAACCGATTTTTGTTTCAACGATAAAATATATATTAAAATCAACAAATACAAAACATTTTTTGTAATGTGTGAAACAATAAGAAAGAAGAAGTAGTTTCCCTTTATCTGTTAGCTGAAAGATTAAATGTAATAAAACAAGTTTTCTGAATAAGAATGTTCAAAGTTCTGTATTAGATAGGATGATGTTTTCAGAAGAACATGTAGTAATTCAGTTGTGGATTATATATAACTAACAGAGCTGTTGCAACTTGGCTTGTTACATAGAACTGATAGTGAATGATATTTAAGTTCTGTGTGTGTGTGCGCGCTCATTGAGTAGAATGAATAGTCTGTGTAGACGCGTGTGAGTTGCTGAGTTCTACTGAGTTCTGCTTCTACTGTCTATTTTTGGAACGAATTCTGGTTTATATTACTATCGGTAGGCTCCCAGGACAACGGCGGGAGAAATTTCGAGAGAGCACAAAAAATATTTGATTGGATGAAAAATTACCCAATCGGTGATTTTATAACAAAAGTATGTTTGTGAATTAACAGTAGGAAAAATTCAGTGTGGTGAATGCGATCAGTAAATTGTCCTGTGATAGTTAGTATTTATTATTTGACCAATCACAGTTGAGTAAAATGTAGTCGTGGCAAACATAGTAATAATCACTACACGTTAACTATTCTTTTATCAACTTTAACTTGTGGGCGTTTTCCGGAATAACAATACTTTTCACTAAGTTTTGCAAATCTATTTTTAATATTATTTTTGTAAATGCATTTACACATTGTAGATAAACATTGGTGATATTGTTAATTATACATAACTGTTGTTATCCTTATTCCCGCAGAAAAGATGTAAATGTTGATACTAGTTAGGACTTCATAAAGAAAATGTATTGGCTTGGTGCATAATTATCAGGTGTTTTAAAACAATATTTATTATGAAAAAAAAAAAAAAAACCATAACAATTCAGCAATAACATTTTTAAATGATTATTCCGGAACGTATCGACACGAAGTTTTCTAACCTGAAGATAAAATAATATTATTAGAAAAAGTAAACGAAACAGCAATTTTTATTAACAAATAAGTTGCCTACAAAAACGCCTGATAATTATGCACCAACCCAATAGCAATATTGTGTCTGTAGTTTGAATGAGATGTATAAAGATGAAATGTTGGTGTAAGGAAGTATTTCAAGCGAATGTGTCAGTCATTGGAACGCGAAATGATAAGAGAATTATGACCAGACCTCCTTCCCTATATTTTAGTTTTTTTTACAGGAAATGATGGAAATATATTGATGGATCTTCCAGTCTCGTTACTCAATGTATATACTAAGATTGTATGTACAATGTCCACAGATGTTATTCTTCCATTTGATATTGATGACAAAAGCATTTCAATAATATTTACTGTCTGTGTCCAAAGGTGTCTAGCACCGATGTTAATATCAATCCCTTTGTTGATTTTGGTTTCTTGGTGAAAAAAGTATCAGTTTTATAATTATCCACGTAGGACTTGGAATTGTGTGAGGTGTATAGAGTGCACATTACCACACATAACTGTTACCGACCGCCTGATGATTGCGTGAAAAAGTATGAAACTCTTAGTCGTAGCCGGCCACTGCTCACTGGAAATTTAATGTTAAAGCTGTACTATTTAATATAGTATTGGGTTCTTTTTTCTGGTGTGCCTCTATAAGAAACTCTCTTAGGAGCCGTTTATTTTATTCACACAATCACACACACAGACACACACACGTACACACACATACTATCACACACATATATATATATGTGTATGAATATATATATATACACACACACACACACACATATTATGAAATGGACAAAGTCCGACAATTATTATTTTGTCATAAAAATTGTCAGGCTATATGACGGTTCCGTATAGGATACAAGTTCGATTCCTGTTGGAGGACGCATATTTTCTATGACAGTTTCTCGGACATTCAGGCCGGTAAATGTTGTTAATACTGTTTACTGTAAACAGAGAATTTACTTAAATACTTGTATCTATAAAAAGAATGTATAACCATAAAAATGTCTTAAAATAATTGTCGGACTTTGTCCATTTCATAATGTGTGACGTCATTTGTTTACATTTGGATACGCATCGAGCAGATATGAATGTACGTGAGAAAATCATGGAAAATTAAAGACAGTAAAATCGACCTTGCTAACCGAACGATCCTCAGTGGCCAAATCGGTTAAAGGCACGTCAGGCTATATGACGGTTCCGTATAGGATACAGGTTCGATTCCTGTCGGAGAACGAATAATTTCTATGAAAATTTCTCGGACATTCTGGCCGGTAAATGTTAATATAGTTTATTATAAACAGAGCATGAACTTAAATATTTGTATCTATAAAAAAGAATGTATAAACATAAAAATGTCTTAATATATATATATATATATATATATATATATATATATATATGAATTGGGATCAAATATATAAATAATATGACTCGGAATCTGACAGAATTATAATATAAAGAACAAATAGGAAAAGTTTATCATTCTAACAAGTTTCACTTTTATTAAAGCTTCATAGAGAAAAACAAGAAATAAATTCTGCTATTTTTAGTTTTGTGTTGTTTGAGTTTCATTGTTTAATCATGTTTCAAGTGCATTCGACTTATTAAACAAACGTTAATATATATATATATATATATATATATATATATATATATATATATATATATATATATATATATATATATATATACACCCTGTTTGAAGATATTAAAGCAAATCATGCAAACTTCAATAATTGAAATTAGGTCTGAATAAATGTCAAATTTAAAACAATGAATTTAGATGTCAAATCAAAGCTTGAGTTAAAATTTTAGATATTATCAATATGTTTTATTGAAGTTATTTGATCAATTCCAAAAACTGGAGTCTGAAGTTATTAGTCAAAACCAAATAATCACAATTTACTTCAACAAAAAAGATAATAACATCAGCAAAAATTGATCAGACCTTATAATAGAACAAATAACAAACACATATAAGTCTTTGAATTCTTTACATTTTAATATAGTGACCCTTCTTCTCAATAATACACAGTAATCCATTGATTTTGTTTATTTTTTTATTTTAGCATGTTCAGTTTCCGACATGTTAGTTTTAATTGCTCCCCATAGGTCTGCTTTGCTGTTATATTGTCTGCCACCTTTATATAATTTCATCTTCACAATTGACCATAGATTTTCGATCGGATTCAGATCAGGATTTTATGGTGGTTATTGCATTATCTTCTCTTCTGTAAATCTTTTTATGATCAATGAATTTACAGGTATGCTTAGATACATGAGTAGGAGCAATGTCGTACATAGCTACACACTTCACTTTGAAATTGCAAGATTGGGACTTGTAGAATGCAAAGAAAGTCTTGTTCATAAAATCGAATAGTTAGCACTGTTCCGTTTAATAGTCCAATAATGGTTTGATCGGCAATTCTATTCTATAACACGACTGCCATCTTGTTGTCTTCTTTTAGCCATAGGCACGTTTGAATATTTTGTCCCAGCCATCAAATGTCGCTCGAGATTCGTCCGTGAAAAATTACTTTAGAAAATTCAATTTTTTTAGTATTTCTTGGCCCAATTTTGACGCTTTAAAATATTTGCTTTAGTGAGAGGAGGAGGTTGCCTCGGAGATTGTTTTACAGATCCCAATTCACAAAGTATTCTACATCTTTTGTTTTTCTGGATTCCCTCAGTTCATCCCTTTTCAAAGATCTGAGCGCTGGTCAAAAGTACTTAACTTGCTTTAGTTTAATTCACCTCGAGGAAGCAAAGTTCTTAAAGCCCTTTTCTTTGCTTCGAGTTCCCAATTTACTTATATTTCCAAAAGTCTTTTCTATCGCTCGAGGATCTATTCAAAGCTCCTTTTGATATCTCCAATGTGGACATTCCCTAAACACAATAACTTTATTATTTTCTGTTTATCAACAGTTGTTAGATCTTTCCCTTTATCCATGTTTCAACATATATTATGGACAAAAAGAAAAATAGTTTTCATTAGATTTCAGAGGTCTTAAGCTAAGATTAGTTTAATCTGCATACTAACTTCAGTCAGACCATTTTCGTAAATTCAAAATATCTCAAAAACTAAGCATTCAAAATGGCAGATAATTTACTTAAATATTTTACTAAGGATGGAAATGGATGAGTTTCAATTTGACAAATGTTGTTTCAGAACTTTTTTGAGTTACTGAGGTTTATTTGATTTGCATAACTTCAAACAGGCCGTATATATATATAAGATTTAAGAAACAGAAGATATTTTTATGCTTAGTGCTCAATATTAAAAATATTCAAATAATATTAAAAATAGAACGTTAATGATATTATATGAAAAGCTTACTTAATTTTTAAATATCAATTTTATCCCGAATTCGAAGTTTCTTGGTAAAATTTCTAGTCTTCAGGGGTACGGGTTTAAACGGTATTTCCATTTTTATTTTGTTTGAAACTGAAAAAAATTGGAAATACCATTTAAAACTAGAACCTCTGAAGACTAGACATTTTACCAAGAAACTTCGAATTGGGTATAAAATTAATATTTAAAAGTTAAGTAATATTTTCATATAATATTATATATATATATATATATATATATATATATATATATATCTGTGTGTGTGTGTGTGTGTGTGTGTAAGTATACGTGACTGGATATTTCTTACTGTCCTCTGATCTATCATCGCTTATAGATCTCCAGCAGAAGACATTTGCCGACATTCTAATATCGACTTATTTGGTTCAATATTTACATCCCAGAATCACTTCCGGAGTCCGATTTGTCATGACTTTATAATTGTCAATGGAAGTGAGACTCTGCGAAGAAAGATGAATTGTAGGCTTTCCGCTTTGGTGCAAAGAGACGCCTAACCCTCCCGCTTGTGTCTACTTCAGATAACGCTGATAGATCGAAATCTCGAACTGTCTGTGTCTTGTGTCAAAACTTCAGCCCTGCTTCAGCCAATTTTACTTTCTTCCTACATTCTTACGCCGTATTTCCGTTACTATTGAGGGGTCTCCCCTTTTTACACAAATGGACTCACCCAAGGTATACATATACTACTGCCAGTGAATACCCGGGAGTACGTTAAGTCAAGTCGGACAGTAGTAATAGAAGAACGTCGAGTCGGTCGGTAGAATAACGTAGCGGCAAGAGTCACAGTAATGAACACTTAGACTCAGTAAGAAGTCATACAGTGATACGTCGATACCAAAGACTATATATATATTATCCTACTAACCTGCATTCCTGGAACTACTAACCTGTATTACCAGTTTGTATTATTACGTTAATACATTTATTTCCTATATTCATTCTTGGCGTTTGTTATTATTTGCTACCGGATTTCATCCCGGAAACCACAATAGTTACTTACCAAAGCAATTTGTTACCGACTTACTGAGTCATTTGCATAAAGTTTTATGAAAACATGAACTAATATCAAAGTCTACAGACATCAGTACTTATTGATTAGTTTCAATATACATATCTTTAAGAACAAAACTGAAGATTTTTACATACCCAACTGTTGAAGACATTAGGAAGGAATCGAGTTCACCCCAAGCAAGGCAGTAAAGCCACTAAGACACAGGGGGTTACTGTGTGTCGAAGAATTATGAACAAAACTAATGAATAAGAAGAGAAATGACTAATAAGGAAGACAGTAGATAGCGATTGACAATGCATTCAAATTTTTAAAGATTAAAGTTGACTGGAATACATGCAGCCGGAAGAGAGTTCCACCAGCGAGAAGTGCGAGAAAAGAAATTGTTAGCATAGAATTTACGGTTGCATCTAGCCAACTGGATAGTAAACTGACGAGACCTCGTCACCAGTCTGGTATTACGCTTAAATTTATAAAGACTAGGCACACCCTAGCGAAAAGCTCACCCGAACAATCCCCATGAAAGTATTTACAGAAAAAGAGGCACGAGGATGCAACATTACGGCGGTGGTGAGAAAGTAACTGAAGTCGAGACACCAGCTCAGGTCCTATAAAATTGCTGATTCTTCTTTGGAATATATAAAAGTTAATTTCATGGAATTCTGTCTTGAATATTTAAAAAGAAATGAGAAGTAAATTTATAGTTATAAACCGAGAAGGTTTGCCTTAATTTGATTGCAAGTATTGTCTTTGGTTTAAGTCGACAGCATTGTATCGTTGTATAGGATTGAAGAAAAACAGTTGTTGTTTCTTCTTCTTCTTCTTCTTCTTCTTCTTCTTCTTCTTCTTCTTCTTCTTCTTCTTCTTCTTCATTATTATTATTATTATTATTATTATTATTATTATTATTATCCGAAAAGCTGTTCTCGAAACATTTTCATTAATAAATTTATTTATAAGTAAGGGCGTACAAATAAAAAGATTGTTAACTTTTTCCATTTTACTGAAGCAGTCGTCAAACACTTTTATCTTTCTTTCTTTCTTTCTTTCTTTCTTCCTTCCTTCCTTTCTTTCATTCATTCATTCTTTCTTTCTTTCATTTTCTCACTGAAACCAAGTAGCATCTCTAGTGTGTCTGTTCCGTGTTTTCAGGCGGTTAAAACGAAATAGTCCATTATTTATGGGGTACTGGCAGGGCGTGACGATCGTGTGAACTAAGGATCCAACTAACGAAAGGATGGACAAGCAGAATAATAATAATAATAATAATTATTATTATACGTTGATATTTTCTTCTTCTAAACTCTGCTCACCAATCCATTTACACATGCTCGTTAGGTAGGTTATGCACTGTTTTTTCTGTGTTGCTCTTGCTTTCAGTATATCCTGTGAGTATCAAATTTTACAAGCCTTCTTTCCTCATTATGTGCCCTAGAAATTTCAACTGTCTATTTCTGATGTTAAATATAAGTGTTTTTCTTGCATTGATTTTTAGTCCTCTTTTTTGCTACGAATTACTCAATATAAGACGCAGGTGCCACTCAAGGCAGAAGCTTACTGAATATGGTTGCCTGATATTGTAGATAATGAAGATATATAGGTTTCACTATTTCACTAGTATCTTTGTCAATGGTTTTGCCTGTCAGTTTTCGTGCATTATATCTCCTATTTTCAATATCTATCTATCTATCTATCTATCTATCTATCTATCTATCTATCTATCTATCTATCTATCTATCTATCTATCTATCTGAGAGCCCTTAGAATATGTAGCCAGAATACTAGTTACAGACATCTTCACTAACAACATCATTTCATCGTCAACGCTAGAAAACGAGCATATAAAGTCATATCTATCTATCTATCTATCTATCTATCTATCTAGCTAGCTAGCTAGCTAGCTATCTAGCTAGCTAGCTAGCTATTTACTCTCTATTTCTCTTTCCTTCTGTCTTACCATTTATTGCCTTTGCGTCTTCATTGAGATTTATTCCTTATATGATAGTTTTACTACCCCTCTCTATCAATCTCCCTCTCCCTCCCTCCCTCCTTCCTCTCTCACTCACTCACACACTCACTCACTCTCTATTTCTGTATCATTTTATTATTTTCTTTTTCACTCACACACTCCGTTCATATGTGATTACGTAACTTACTCGTTTTATTGTTAAACTAATTCCTTAATGAATTTATCTTGAAATAACAAAAGATCCGTTGATGAAACATGTTTGTGCCAGTCCTTTCCCCTTTTTGTAAATTCTTAATGGGATACTTTTAGTTTCTTTCAAGGTAGAATTATAAATCATCACATAACTCGATGATCGATTCATTTAAGTAATCAAAATAATTAACTATTAATTAATTAACTATTTTTCTTTAGATTGGTAGAGAGCAACAAATAAAAATCTTCGGCAAAACATCTAAAAAGCGAACATCGTGTGATTTCTTTCTTTTTTTTTAACTAGTTGTATTAATATCAAGTATAAAGTTTTCAAGCCTTGAAATAGTCATGGCCACCTTTGGAAGGCCCTACACATGCTATAAATATTGTGCTAAGAACATTGCTCAGAGCTACAAAGAATGGGACGCTGTGGAGAGAGATGATCACCTATGTATTGAAGGGACATGATGCTTAGAAGAAGAAGAAGAAAAAGGAGGAGAAGAAGAAAAAGGTGGAAAAGAATTAGAGATGATGTAAAAATTCTTGTATTTACGATGTCAAGTGGAATAAATGGAAGTAACGATTCTAAGGAACATAAAAACAAAAAGACATATCAGAAAGAGAAAGATGAAATTTCTGTAACATATAATGTGGAAAGAGGGTTTCGAAAATTTGACACTCAAAGGACATACTGAAGGTGAGAAAAACATTGATTGATTGACTAATTCATTTTCTTCAGCAGATCAACTCTTTGCAGGTTATTTAAAGCAAGAAAATGTTTTTAGATTGTAAGAAAGTTTTTTGTTAATAATGATTTACTGATACATCTTACTAATTAACTCAAAGCTGGGAGGAGACGGGGTGGATTCATACCTTCTAAAAGGTATTTGCGCATAAATAAATATACCAAGCACGACTGGAATTGGAACTCGGCTCTCCGATTAACTATTCCGAGTCATTATCCATGACACCATCCGTACATCCAAGCGTACAGAACCTGGTATTGTATTCCCAAGCGGTCACCCATCTAAGTACTGACCAGACTCGACGTCGCTTAACTCTGATGATCGTACGGAAACCGGGGCTTGTTTGTGTAATAGTAAAAACCAACGTATGCAGTAAGAAAGGATATTTGTATAAATAGAGAATAAAATATTGTACTAATTAAATTCTTTTTTTTTTTATTAAAAAAAATCTGTATTATTTTTATGTCGCCATTGGCTTAATTTCTTTTTCTCTGTTATTATCAAGTGACTATGGCATGTGTTAATCTTTCAAAAACTGGCGAACAGAAATCTTAGTTACAGCGGATTAAAGTGTTGTTTTCTTTTTGGTTTGTTTTACTAAATGTTCACTCAATATAAGGCCCATTCAATGCAAAGGCTGACGGGAAAGCATCCTCGATGGAGTACCCGGGAAGAAGCTGTTCGTATGACGCTTCCTTCTTGCCAATTGAATACGAAGGGAAATGATTCGACTTTGTGGACGTGGCATGCGGATCGTAGCTATAACTGGTGGAATATTTGTCATGGAAGTAGCGATAGATTAGTGATAGGCTTGCAAGGTTTTGTCTGTGAGAAAGATCTGGCAAAATGTGTGTTCAGTCCCAGGTTCGGTTTGCAGAAATGTCTTATTGTTCAGTGTGAAAACGAACAGGCAACACAAAGGTGACATCGACTGGTAATTATTAACTGATATTAAATAACCGGTAAGAATGGAAAGCCGAATGATAAGAAGCGTTCAGTTGGAAGATATTCACCGAGTACAAAAGACATATGAAGAAGTACCGGAAGGTACCACGGCCGAAACGATGTGATTATAATAATCAAGATGAGGATACTAGATGGCCGCTCGTAATAGGGCAGCTGGTCAATCCTTGTTGCAGAGAGCAGGGTCAGACACATCTGTGTTCATTCAACACCAGCAGAGCCCACTTGTGGATTATACTGCAACTATGCTGAGCGGACAACGCCTGTGTCATCACCACACTGCTATATGGCAACGAGACTTGGACCACGTACGCCAGGCAATAAAGGCGTCTGAACACCTTTCACATGAGAAGCATTCGCCGTATCCTGGGAACAGCGTGGCAAGATAAGATGCCCAAACTTGAGGCCCTGTTTCGAGTAGGTTTGCTCAGCATGTTCCCACCGCTCAGACAGCGCAGACTCCGTTGGTTAGGCCACATCCACCGCATGCCAGACGACCGCATCCCCAAAGACCTCCTCCACCTCTGAATTTTACAAACCATCTTCTACAAGTTCTTTCATTCACATATTCCTCTCCATAAACTGAGTGAATGTTTCTAGCCGCTTCGGCTGCTGAGTTTCCTTTCTTGAACTCGTAAAGCATTATGTGCCTCAAATGATTCTTGGGTACTTCCATATTAGCAGGGTTTTAATCAAACAAAATTTAATTTTATTATTCTCTGAAATAAAATTTGATCAGTTTAAGTGCATCTAAACATAAAAATAATGTTCAGCTCCATTAGACATTATAAAATACTCTTTAAATTTCGTTCATATTAACAAAAAGTTAAAATTCGGACAGAACTTATGGGATGACCTAATAAATAAAAATCAATAAATGATCAGATAATTGCGGAAAATATGTTCATTTGTAAAAATTACTAGGTAGTTAAAAACCAAAACCAAAACAAAAAATGCGTTCACTTAGATGTCGTAGATTTTATATCAACTCTAGTCAGCCATTCTAGCTGTCATCGCTTCGTCACTCAATCGTCCATCCATTATCGCCTCAGATAAGCTATGATAAGGAGGACCAGCCATTAAATAAATGGTTGTATATTACTTTTTGATGTAAGTAATATTTATTTCAAATCAGATTAATTTAAATTTACATTTTCTACAAGGTAACCAAAGAAGTTCTGTCCGTTTTTTGATTAGTCATTGAATGAAGTTGAAATATATACGAAATGCGTGTAGCAATTGTTTTCAAATTCGAACAGCCGGAAGTAGCAACATCAGACGTTATAAAAAACACACGCACCGTGCCCGGCCATCAGTTATAAGCCGGACAGATGTGAGAAGGATGGAAGTGTCTAGAGATCTCGTTCGGGGCTGTTTGCTTTACGACTTCAAAGTGGGCTTATCAGCAGCTGCATCAAGTCGCCGCATATATCAAGCGTTTGGGGATAGTGCTGTGGATGAACGTACTGCAAGGCGTTGGTTTCGAAAATTCAAGGGAGATTTGGCTCTCCATGAGGAGCCTCGCAGTGGACGAGCACAGGTCTTGAATGACGGAGTCCTGAAGGCGGCCATTGAAGAGGACAGTAGTCTGACGTGTGGTGAACTTGCAAGACAATTCAACGTTTCCGATGAAACAGACTTCACCTGCACCGCCTAGGTAAGACGTACAAACTGAGCAAGTGGGTTCCGCAAACGCTGTTGGAGGTCCACAAGGGACGAGTGGCAGCCTGCGTATCGCTGCTTTCTCGCCACCGTACCGCATCCTTATTCAATCGAGTGCTTACCAGTGATGAAAAGTGGGTTCGGTACGAAACTCCCAAGCGTTCCAGACATTGGTTGTCTCCTCAGGATGCTGTCCCTCACACCGCAAGACCGCCTATGCACCCATGCAAGATTATGCTTTGTGTCTGGTGGACAGGTCGTCAAGTGGTTCATTATGAACTGCTACCAATGGGCCAAACGGTCACTGGAGACCTATACTCGCAGCAATTGAAACGTGTGCAACAGGCATTGCGCCAGAAGGTGCCAGCACTGGTGAATCGCAAAGGTGTGCTTTTCCTCCATGACAACGCCAGGCCGCATGTTGCGCAAGTGGTCAGGGACATCATACAGCAACTTGGGTGGGAGAGTTTGTGCCATCCATCTTATTCACCTGACCTTGTGCCATACGATTACCACCTCTTCCACTCCCTGGGTAATCATCTTCGTGGGAAATCCTTCACCAATGAAGCAGACTTGCGTAAAGCCCTCACGGACTTCTTTGCGTCAAAACCCCCCGAGTTCTACCGCAAGGGCATTGAACAGCTGGAAACACGTTGGCAGAAGATGCTGGATGCCGATGGCGATTACTTCGAAGACTAAATATAAGTTACACATACTGTGAAGCGTTTTCTTTTTTTCCTTTAAAAACGGACAAAACATTTTTGGTTACCTTGTAATTTTACACAAATAACGTGTCACAAATATATACATTTTTTGGATGAATTTTAAAATCGATAAATTTGTTGTTTTTACAAATTTCTTAAAATTAAGAAAATGGTCGCATTTAATAAAATTTGAAGAAATCGAAATTAAATTTGACATTCAAATCTATATAATTTCTATCTGAATATTTTACTTAATGGAAATAATAAATTTAATCATTTAGATTTCAATTAAAACTATTATGAAATTTTCAAGAATGTTTTTTAATTTTTAAAAATTCATTTTAATCTTTAGGTATCGAAAATTTATGCCAGATAGTGGAGGTACCTACAATAAACCTTTTGGCATATATCTTGTCTAACATATTAAACACTTTTTGTGGTCGGAAAGATCTAATACAATCTTATAGTTATGTATTGCAATAAGCATTATTGCATAATGCAATAACTTTATATGTGAAACAGCTTAAATCCTATATGACAGTCTTCAGGATGTAAAATAATTTTGAAGAATTATAACAACCGTATGCTTCGTTAATTACTTCTTTGCTTTAAGAATTTTGAAAGACTGAATTATCTTATTCTAAGAATTTTGAAATATTGTCCATTACAAGCCTGTATTGCACAGCAGCATTTGAACATAAAAATTAAATCAATATAAATCTTTAACTGAAGAGAGGGACAGAAATGTCGAAACGTGTACCAACATTCATTAAAAATAAGTTTATGTTGGTGCTAAGGAGTTATAATTATTGACATTATTTACATTCGTAAATGTAAATGAATGTAAAATGGCTGATTAGGTCTCATCATTTTACGGTTGAAATGGCTAGATGCAACCGGAAGTTCTTCTCTCGCACTTCTCACCTGTGCAGATCTATTCCGGCCTCTTGCTTTCCAGTCAATCATCAATTAATCTTTATTTTCCGTCGTAATTCCTGTTCTTTTATTGTTCTCTTTTCTTAATAATGTTTTATTTTTCTCGTATTCTTTCACACTCAGTAACCACTTACGTCTTAGTGACTTTATTGGCTGGCTTGGAGTGTTGTTCGTATGGTTCAGTACTTTTTATTTCGAATTCTGTGAGTACATGAGCATATATTACGGGATTTTTGTATGTAAGTTTATAAACATTAATTAGGTGCTGAACAGAAAGTTGAATGACTAAGCTAAGATGATAAGCTTAAATGATTTCCTGGTATTAACTGCTTTTTGGCATATAAAAGTATTATATATGAACCGCAGTATCTTTTCAGCTGTTCAGACCAATAGCAATCAAGTTAAAGGTTGAATGGATTGATGCAAAGTAATAAAACTGACGACGTTTGAAAAAACATAAACTACTGTCAGGAAACCTCTTTAGGTCATTCCTCGGGTCCATTTTGGAAATGGTGGTGGGGCAGGGAAGGAATCAACGAATAAACTTATAGTTCTTTTTTTAACAATAATTAGTTTAAATTATTCTATAATTTCCTATGGTGACCCGGGGTGTAGTTATTGTTAGCGGCTCGGAGTCATGAATCTGAGAGCCGGGTTCGAATTCTAGTCTAGTTCATTACATACACTAACGTGCTAATAACCTTGGGGAATGTATGAATTCACCCCTTCTACCCTCTGATATGGGTAAAATATCATGACAGACTGGGTCTCATAGCCATAGGTGGCAACCAGTCGAGGAGAAGGAAACTCTGAATTCAAACCAGCCTGCTCCTTCTCCCCCAGCTATTGATAAAATAACTGAGTCCTATAGTCTTGGATGGCAACCAGTCTAGGAGAAGGAAAACAAGGAGCATTCCAAAACATCTGCTGCCTTGTAGGTCCTGCCTCTTTAATCAAAGGCTACAAGAAGGTAACTTCAAAAACAAATCCACCTGTGAGAGCAGGAACGTGGTAACCTGAACATCCCCGGTTGATGCAAAAGGAACCGGCAAGCCATTGCAGTATTCTGCCTTGACTGTCATCATGAACCACGATTGTGAGATGGAGGTGAGTGGCGACCACATCGGCGGCGGCGCAAGATTAATTTCTTGAGCATCCATATCTGTATACTTTCTCCAAGACCGTTTGGAATTCAGTCATTTTGATATATATATATATATATATATATATATATATATATATATATATATATATATATATATAACAACTAAAAAGTTGTAAATTAAAGAAAATATAATGTTTTGTATGAAAGTATTTATTTATATTTATATATATATATATATATATATATATATATGTAATTTAATATTTCAGATCGACCTCGATTTCTGATGAAAGATCGAGGTCGATCTGAAATATCAAATTACTTATATATATATATATATATATATATATATATATATATATATATATAAGTAATTTGATATTAAATTAAATATATATATATATAAGTAATTTGATATTAAATTAAAGAAAATATAATGTTTTTTATGAAAGAATTTATATATATATATAAATAAATTCTTTCATAAAAAACATTATATTTCTTTAATTTACAACTTTTTAGTTGTTTTTTCTATATATACATATTAAGAAAGTATATGTGGTTTCTCATAATGATATATATATATATATATATATATATATATATAGGGTGTCCATAAAAGTTCGTGTACACTTTAAAAAAATTATAACTTTATTTGTATTTGCGATAGAAATAATTTGTAAAAAGGATTAAAAAGAAGTAAATCTATATTTCTTAAGGTTTTATTGAAATTTTATTTAAGTTTCCACATGTCCTCCCTCATTAGCAATACAAAGGGTAATACGATTTTGCAGTTCATGGAAAACATTTGCCAACTGATTTACAGTAATGCCTGAAAACACAGTAGTTATTTATCTAGTTACATTAAACTTTATAACATATTTTACATATTATTTCTATCGGAAATACAAATAGATTTATAATTTTTTTAAAGTGCACACGAACTTTATGGACACCCAGTATATATATATATATATATATATATATATATATATATATATATATTTGTGTGTGTGTGTGTGTGTGTGTGTGTATTCAATTCAAAGATGTTTTAATGTTCATTTTAGCAAAAAGATATTTATAGAAATTTTTATTCTTTGCAATTAATTTTGTTTTCTAAATTTCTTTGGCCTTTAGCAGTTCCTGCCTTGCCAGAGTGCAATTTCATCATTTCAGAAAATATCGTAATCGATATTTTTATATCGTAATCGATATTTTTCTGTAATAATAAAAAAGTATTAAAAAAAATTTAAATGTTGCGAGTCAAAATTCACTATGCAGATAAGAAAATCATCATTCACGGTTGTTTTTTTTTCTCAAACTGAACAAGAATTTTCTCTGAATGAAATTGGCTGCTTTCTCGTGTGTATCATATTTCCTTCAATGAACATTTTAAGTGAAAGTAATAAAAAAAAAGGATTTCTTTGCAGTGGAATTTATTTGCTATGTATTAACTCTAGGCCTATGTAGTTCTATAAAAAGACTTCGTTTGCGTCTTTTTGGCAACGATGGACAACGAAAAAAATCTTATATGAATTTAGCTTTAAGAATGGTACGAATCTTCTCTCTCTCTTTCTACCAACTTTCAAAACACAACGTTAAGAAACAGAGCAACATAAGGATATAAAAGAAGAAAACACTTGAAGTTTGGATTTGGTATGGATTGATAAAAAAGTAACATGTCGTCATTTCAATGAAAACGTCTTGACAGAAAATTCATATTGAAAGGGTAAATGGCGTATGACCGCGTTTATAGAAAAAGTGGGAGGACTGTACCGAAGCAAATCAATCGAAACCATGAATGAATATAAATAAGAAATATTAAATGACAAACAAGGATTTTAAATAAATTTGGGGAAGGGAATCTCTCTCACTCACTCTTTCTCTCTCTCTCTCTCTCTCTCTCTTAATATATATATATATATATATATATATATATATATATATATATATATATATATGAAGAAATATAGT
>OZ038493.1:87320764-87365764 GCA_964036315.1 Acanthosepion esculentum
ATTTAATAGACACGAGAAATGCAGTGGAAACGATGTGCGATGCCAGAGAAATATATTGTTAGTGGTTTAAAGGAAAAAAGGAATGCACTGGAACTGATTGTCTTAATAAGAGAAATGCCCTGCGAATGACTTACTAAAATAAAACTGTAAATATGTAAACGCCTAGAACAAAACTAATTATGGTGTTCGACAATTTTTGCATGTATTTCCCTTTGCTAAATTTATACGTTTAAAAAAAACCCCTGAAAACTCTTCTCTTTCATTCATAGCACCGAATCGAACCAATAATCAATTCACAAAAATCCATCGATCAGTTCCTTTAGTGCTTTTCCAGGCTATTCGACGTTTTCCAAACTAAAGTGCACACACAAACGTATAAAGACAGAGAGAGAATAATTGCAAATATAAACAAACATTAAAAATAATCAGTGCAGTATTGTTTACTACGCAGCCATATTGTTCTGTTTCCGCCATTTTGGTCCTTATTATGGTGTTCACCGGAAGCATAATTTGGATTGTTTCTTCCTTCTCTTGTTATTATTCTGATGATAGTAATTTTGTTTGTTCTTATGTCGTTTGTTCTTTTAAATCATTTTCTGATTTTTTTTTAATTCTCTTTCTGGCTATTCTTATTTTCATTTTGATTTCATCTTAACAAAGAAGACGGATAAATAAGTGCAGATCTTGTCAGTTGACAGCGGGCGACAAGAAATGCGGCTGAATTCGAAATAATATGGAAAAATTAAGAGAAAAGAAAATTCTACGGCGATGATGATTAAATTTCAAGGCAGTCGTTTTCTTGGTTTAAATAGATACGTGTGTATTACGACTTTCATAATGCACAGATACAACACAGATCACTCACAGTGAACAGTGATCCAAGGCAGAAGTGTTAGTTTGATTCAAGCAGGACGCACAGATACAACACTGATCATTGACGGTACTACAGTGATCTTAGAAGCGCCATTTTGATTCTAGACAGGGCGGACAGTTACAGCACCGATCTTTGACAGTAAGCAGTATTTTAAGGCAGAAGCGCCATTTCATTCTAAGTAGAACGCACAGATACAACACTGATCTTTGACAGTAAACAGTGATCCTTGGGAGCAGTGCAATTTTAATTCTAGGTTGGATGCACAGATAAAACAGTGTTTTTGGCAAACATCTTCTGATGCCTTGATTTCGATCTCCGTCCTTTTCTTTACCCTTTCCCCAAACACCCCGCCTTTACTCTTACTCTCACTTTCTGTAACCCCTTGCGTGCTAGGGGCACTCCCGCTTTGCTTGGGGTGATTTACTTAAAAAATCCAGTTATTCTAGGAAGCAGTGTCATTTTGATTCTAGGTAGGAAGCACAGATACAACACTGATCTTTGACATAGATAGTGATCTTAGACAGAAGTGCCAGTTAGATTCGAAGCAGAACGCACAGATACAACACTGATCTTTGACAGTAAACAGTGATCCTAGGTAGAAGTGCCATTTTGATTTTAGGCAAGATGCACAGATACAACACTGATCTTTGAGGCAGATAGTGATCTTAGACAGTAGTGCCAGTTAGATTCGAATCAGGACGCACAGATACAACACTGATCTTTGGCAGTAAACAGTGATACTAGTCAACACACAAATATTCTCATTGTAAGCAAAAATGCAGTAGGTACTTTTTGATAGGCACCCTGATAATAATAATAATAATAATAATAATAATAATAATAATAATAATAAAATACCGTATGTATCTTGAGGAGGGTGATAATTCTATGAAGATATTCTTAATATGATATCTCTTCTTCTGGCTTTCCTTCGCTTCCGTCTGTACCTGCCTAAATACACTAAAATCATTTTTCTGAATATGCCCTGCCAAAGCAGGAGTGCGTTTAATATGTATGCGCGTTTTTAAGCCGTTAAATACGGTAATGATTAACGGTTTTGATTTCTACACAAAAGATAACAATAAAAATACTAAATCTGGATGGGAAATCAAACTAAAAAAAAGTTAAAATATTAAAACTTAGTGTAAAAAGTGCAACAGGTCATAAGAAGACAATTGTTACAAGTATACAATGCAATAGAAATGAGTACTTAGACATTAATGTACTGGAGGAATATAAATGAATACTTATACATTAATGTACTGGACGAATATAAATGAATAGTTATACATTAATGTACTGGGGGAATATAAATGAATAATTATACATTAATGTACTGGAGGAATATAAATGAATAGTTATACATTAATGTACTGGGGGAATATAAATGAATACTTAGGCATTAATGTACTGGAGGAATATAAATGAATAATTATACATTAATATATTGGAGGAATATAAATTAATAATTAGACATAAATGTACTGGAAGAATATAAATTGATATGTATACATTAATGTACTGGGGGAATATAAATGAATATTTATACATTAATGTACTGGAGGAATATAAATGAATACTTATATATTAATGTACTGGAGGAATATAAATTAATACTTAGACATAAATGTACAGGAAGAATATAAATGGATATGTATACATAAATGTACTGGAGGAATATAAATGAATAATTATACATTAATGTACTGGGGGAATATATATTAATACTTATACATTAATGTACTGGAGGAGTTCAAGTATTAGTCACGAAAGGTAAACCAAAAATATCAACAAAACGAAATTGATTACTAAAATAAAAAAATCTAATTATCAGAAATGAAATAGGGAAAAATTTAGGAGGCCGGACAAATCCAGAAGAAAACTATTCTTGAGTAAAATATGGGTATACAGAATGATATATAGATAAACAGTAGCATCTAAAATATTGAACTGACTTCAAGGTGCAAAGAAAACATTAAATAAAGATAAAGTTATATGCATTCTAAGTAAACATACCGAATGAACTTACTGAAATAATGAACTGCGGTTGAAAAGATTTTCATCTAGGCATGAAAGAATCGCCGCCAATCATTGGCAAATAACCAATGAAAGCCAAGATTACAGAACAGACGACGAAAGGCAATAAAAGTTTGTCAGCAAATGGGATTAAGAAATCACAAGCAATTAAAGGCCTTTTAAAATGCCTGCTTTTGGCATGGAACATTCTAACAGAAATATGTGAGGCTTTACTACCTATTAAAGAGCTGAAGACTTCTATTTGAAGAATAGAAAGAAGGCAGGACGATGGCATAATGGTATTTCTCAAAATAAAATCCTGAAAAATTAAAAGAAATAAGAAAAAGCTAACAATAGCATAGATATATGTCAAAATTCTTTTGACAGGAGAAATTAAATTTGTGTTTTAGAATGTTTAATATATTAAAAATGAAAGAACGTGTAGTTAATTTAATATCAAACGCTATAAGAAGTGAAAAGTAAATTTGACAGTAGAGAGAGTATATATAATTGGGGCCAATATAAAAGGAGACATTGTTCAAAACATTGGAGAATCACGACAAAAGTTTGTGATAAATCTGATATCGCATATTCATCGGAACTGTAATGTTAATTCTCTCAGTTGTTAAAAAGAAAGTTTCAACACTTTGATGCATTCAGAGGATCGGAAATTATTTCACTAGAAACAAAGCAAAGAGTGCTGAACTGCTATGTAACATGAATCGTCGTAAACGAGAGTGAATTCTGGATTATTTTCTCGCAGATAAAGAGGGCTTTGAAGCAACAGTGAATGCCATGGAAATAGCTGTGGACAGCAAATAGGTATTAAAGGAAATGAAAAAAAAAGAATTATAAGTAGAAAGAAACTGTTTAAATTTCTGGAATACATAATAAGGAAAGTGAGCTAGGCGAAATTAACACCCACATAAGGTGAGAGGACCAGAGAGAAATAAGGATTAACCTACCACCGTCCCTGTGAATGGAAGAATAGAGATTAGGGATAAGCAGATAAACACTGCTTAGAGTTAAATGAATAGGAAGCTGTGGAGTGCTATGATCACCTTTGTATTGAAGGGACATGGGAAGAAGAAGAAGCAGAAGAAGAAGAAGCAGAAGCAGAAGAAGAAGAAGAAGAAGAAGAAGAAGAAGAAGAAGAAGAAGAATTGATAAAATACGGATTTTATATTAATGCAATATCTCATCTATTGAGAATTCTAATGATGTTAGAATCTGTGTAGGGTGTACAAAGAATGAATTTAAATTAAGATGGAGTCAACACCAAAGTTCCTTCAATAATACTAAATACCGCAACCAGACATCCTTATCTAAATATATCTGGCATTTAAAAGAAACCAATAAAACACCAACAGTAAAATTGAAATGAATAAAAAAAACAAGAACTTGCATATCTTTAAATGGCCCATGTCCTTTACGCATAAAAAGTTAAATATTATTAAGTTTCTGTAAAATAAAAAAAATATTAAATCAAAGAAAAGTAATAGCGAGTTTTTGTAGACATTGCCAAATTTTTTCCTTAAGTCATAGCTAATTTAAAAAAAAATAAAACTAACATATTTATATTTGATCATAAATAAAATAGTTTATGAAAACATAATTAGATTCTAATATATTAATTTTAACATTAACATATATGTACTCAATTAATAAATCAAAGAGATTATCTTAAGTCGGTACGAATAAAAATATAAATATTAAAAATGTGATTAAATAATATTTGAATTCCTCTTTTGAAAAAAATCGTCATTGAAATTTATATAAAAATAAAAATTCAATAAAAAATTTAAAATAAAAATGCCAAATGTATTGCTATTGAAACCCAGACGATGTGTTGGAAAATAGACACTACCACAAATTTCTACTTGAAAAAAGGAAGTTTGTGTTAATAGACAGATGCTCCAGCCACCATCTTGACTTGACCGACTTGACAGTTACAATAGATTAGATACATGTGTTTTCTAAATAAGTTAAATCTTAACACCTCTAAAATAAAAAAGATGGAATTTTCCTTAACCCCAACATTTCAAAATATGAAATTTGTCTGGACATATAAATTAAGTAAATCAATTTCTACAAAGTTATTTTTAGTATCGCTTGATAATGGAACGGAATTTTGTATTTTAAGTTTAATTTTTATGATTGAATTTGAATTGAAGTTTCAGTTTTGAAAAGATGGGAATTCTGGCGTTGCGATAATTAAAAAAAAACAATTATAATATATATATATATATATATATATATATACTCGGTAAAGTATTCTTCACACTCGGTAACCCATTGTTTCTTAGTGACTTTATCGTCTTGCTTGGGGGGAAATGATAACAAAAATGAAATGGATTAGTTTCCTGTTGCCTTCTCTAAGATTTGGAATTCAAAGGTTTCATTCACTTAGAATCATACCCACCAAAAATCTTGCTATTTAACCCATAGCTGGAGAAAGAATCCCATTTCCCATGAGCAATAGTTTGAAAGTGAACGCAACAGACCAGACCGGGATTTGAACTCGGCACGCCGATTTCACTTTCCACGTTGGTAACAGTTGCACTATCTGTATATCGTTATCAAAGGAAGGACATGGCATTAGAAGAATGATGCTTTCACTTGAAGAACCCTGAACCATTTTTTGGTTGAAATTTTGAGATAATTAACAAAATTGAGAATAGAAAAAAATCATTAAAGGAAGGAAAATTACCTTAGACCTGATCAAGAAATGTTTGGTATATTTTTAATCATTTCATCCCCCCTCCAATCAAGACGATAAAGCCACTAAGACCGAAGGGCGTTACTGAGAGTAAAGGAAACCGAGAAAACGTGACGCAGGGGAAAGGGCAATAAAAGAACTGGATTCAATTCGACAGAAGATGACGATTGATATTGCATTTAAATTTTCGAAGATCGTAGTCGACGGGAAAGCAGGAGGAGGGGGGAAAGGCCCACGGGGGAGAAGTGCGAGAGAAGAAACTATTAGCATAAAACTTACGGTTACCTCTAGCAATTTCATCAGTGAAATGATGAGATCTATTTGCCATCTTATACTGCGTTTAAAATCATGAAGTCGAGTTACTAAGGAGGCGAATTAATCAAAACAATGGCTATGAAACTATTTATAGAAAAGGTACAAGGAAGCTACGTCAATGTGATGGGGAAGTAGCTGAAGAATGACCGATAATTTTGCAGATTCCTCTCAGGACTCTCTCAAAAAACTCTAATTATTAGCAATGTAAGTGAAGCGCAAAATAAAACAAGGACAGACAGAAGAACGAGCTCGCAGACACGGAAAAGAAACTACAAAATCTCCTACAGAAGATAGCGACGAAGAGTGAGAAGAATCAAAATTATAAACTATTACTAATCATAAACTACAAGAACACGGAATGTATGGTCATCTTTAAGAGGATGAGCCCGAAATGCGATTTGTAGATCGGGAACACTAGAATCAAGCAGACGCTGAAGTTTAAATATCAGGGAAGCGTCTTGACAGAGGACGGTAAGTGCGACACTGAAATCCGTAGACGTATTGGGATGGCCAAGGACACATTCTAAAAGTTGGATAGAGTACTGCGAGACAGGAGGATTTCTTTGGTAACAAAGAAAAGAGTACTGAGCTGTTACGTGACATCTGTCCTTCTTTACGACAGCGAATGCTGGACGATTTCCTCAATGACAAAGAAGAGACTCGAGCTGACGGAGATGTACTTCAGAAGGATGCTGAGGATTTCGTGGACCGAGCGTGTGAGCAACGATGAGGTCTTGGAGAGGATGTAGACAAGAAGGAGGCTCATGCTTAACATCAGGAAGTGGCAGCTGAAGTTTCTGGGACACGTAATGAGGAAGGAGGGCCTGGAGAATCTGATACTCACGGGGAAAGAGAGGCAAGGGAAAACAATGCCTGACATACCTGGCGGACTTAAGCAAGTGGATGACAGAATGTGGTCTGGGAGAGAAAGCAGAGGGAAGGAACTTGTTGAGAAGTGCAAGAGATAGACGAAAGTGAAGAGCCATGATCACCTACGTCCTGAAAGGACATGGCACATAAAAAGAAGCAAAACATCTATTATGGAATACTGAAAGAGAAACCAGTAAAATGGAAGATGATAAAATGAAAAGAAAGTATGCCCCAGAATAAAAATGAAAGGTTTTTGTCGACCAGAGAAAAGCATAAAAATCTTATGAAACGTATAAACGCAAACCAATGTGAAGTATATATCGTAAAATATTCTAAACACTTCTTAACCTAGACAAGAGGAAAACCAAAAACAACCCGAGGAAAATAATTACCATGCATAAGTCCTTATACCGCAGAGATGAATTTGAAAAGAAAATAGGGTCTAACGGACGCCTTGTACTGAAAATGGCGTTTGATCAAATATTGAATGAGTAACGAGGACTCCAAAATGAAAAGGAAAAAAAAAAACATGGCAGCCAGAAATTACAAGAAATTTGCAAAAGACAAAGTTATTAAGAAAACTAAAAGCTAAAAAAAAACAGAGACTTAATTTAAAAATTACTAAGTTGCTTTATAAAAAAAATCAATGAGAATTACATTTTTTGAGATTTAACGAATGAAAAATTTCTATACAAATAAAAAAAATCGGCAACTTAAAAAAACATTGATAGAATCAAAAAAAGATCTTTTCTTAAGACATTTCATAATTGTGTAATATGAGGACGACATGGCGATCAATAATAAAATGGTTACAGGAGACGATCCCAAGTTTACAGTCGAGAAGACAATAAAAAGGAATCAATGAAAGTTATGCTGCTACTATGGGAAGAAGAGGAGAAAACTCAAAGAGGTTTGTGGCCTGCTTGCTAAAGAACCAATGGAAACATTCTGATATGAATAATAATAATAATAATAATAATAATAATAATAAGAAGAAGAAGAAGAAGAAGAAGAAGAAGGTAGTGCAAACGAAAATCCCAAGATATCCAGATATACCAAGATCTGGCAGAGCAGATCGAAGAATTAATCCAAGAAGCAACCCAAGTTGGCCCCTTTGGGGTTGGATCACTAGGTAGTATCTCCGAGAATCTTTCTGCCTCGTAAGACGCCTTCAGGATACCTCACATCATGTGGGAGCGCACAGGTAGAAGCAACGCTTGGAATACCTCATTGTGCCGAGGAAAGTGTTGCGTCTCTAAGCTGCGGGGAGGAGATGAAATATAACTATCTCTAACCGGCCAAGACATTTAAGAGTCGGTAAGGACATCAAATAATAATAATATAAATAATACCTATAAATGCTAACAGACCAGACATTTTGGTTAAAGAATACGACCCCAAAAATACCTACTAATAGACATGGCACATGTTAAAGAATATTATAAAATGAGTAAGTATAAGAATATTGCAATTGAAAAGATAAGACATGGAAACTATTCAGTCAGTTATGTGCCATGCGTGATACACGCTTAGGAGATCATGTATCTTTCGATATATGACTGACGAGGCAGATTTTTTCCTGCAGTAGGTTGCCATTCCTTTCTGCGATAGACCGTTTGCCATCCAAGGCTATAGAACCCGGTCTGTTCTGCTATTTACCCATATCTGGGGGAAGAAGAAGAGGATTCATACCTTTCCCAAGGTTATTAGCACGTAAGAGAATGTAATGGATTTGACTGGAATTCGAACTCGGCTCTCCGATTCCTCAATCCGTGCCGCTATCCATTACTTTACCGTGCCTTAAAACTATTCTTATATCTAAATAAATAAACGGCAAATTGTGTCTGTCCGTCCGTATGTATTAAACATCCTCTAACTCGGGCCACACTTGCCCCACATAGACATATTATCCCTTTTTGAAATCAGGATGATCCCGGGCTTGAAAATCGGCCCTTCATCGAGCAGAGGAATTAAAAATTCACATTTTAAAATAACTGAAAATTTAGAGATTTTAAAAGTTTTTAATTTATATTGAATTCAAAGTAACACAAATACATAGTGATTTTTTTTAAAAAATTCAGTTTGAAATCTCTCCAAAATTTTGTGAATTGAGGAAATCAGTTTTATTTCTTCGAAATGCCAAAGAATCAGAGTTAAAGTGAGAGGTTTCCTGACGGGAGGTTTTGAAGTTCCGCGAAGTTTGTGATTTGAAGAACTCAATTTTCAACCTGAAATAGAATTTCGCCAAAATCACATTTTGAACTGAAATGGGTCTTTTGGCCTGAATTGCAATTATATCCCGAATCAGTGTTAATATGAGGTTTGAAGTTCCATAGAGCGAACTGGGGAAGTTACTTTTTCAAAATTATCATAGCTGTTTTCTAAGGTGGTTTGGTTTGGATTGGTTTGGTTTGGATTGGTTTGGTTTGGTTTGGTTTGCGGCATATCAACCTCTATTGGTTATTTAATGGCAACAAGATTTTTATTGCTGGTAATATTTTTTTTTCTAAAATGTTTTGCTGCTAATATTTTTTTCAAAAAATTTATTGATGGTAATATATATTTTTTAAATGTATTGCTGGTAATAACTTTTTTCTTCAAAAATTCATTGCTGGTAATAATTTTTTACCTGTTTGGATGTCAATTATTTGCCCATATCTGGGACTCTAACAGGTGCTACCACCCCGGGTCAGGGTTGACCTGGGAACACCAGCAATTAAGAGATGGTTCAACGCTCCTCAAAACCTCCTGATCAGAGGCCTTGCTGTTGGATGTAGTTTGTCATCTTTTCTCAGACGCTTTCTAAGGTGGACCAGAGGTCCTTTTAGTTTTTGGCCAGAAACACAATTAACTCTCCACAGGAACTAGCTTAAAGGCACGCACGGAGCACGGCTTTTAAGCTAGTATATAATAATTGGCCCGCTGAGTATATAATAATTGGACCGCTGAGTATATAATAATTGGCACGCTGAGTATATAATAATTGGACCGCTGAGTATATAATAATTGGCACGCTGAGTATATAATAATTGCCACGCTGAGTATATAATAATTAGCACGCTGAGTATATAATAATTAGCCCGCTGAGTATATAATAATTGGCACGCTGAGTATATAATAATTAGCACGCTGAGTATATAATAATTGGCCCGCTGAGTATATAATAATTGGCACGCTGAGTATATAATAATTGGCCCACTGAGTATATAATAATTGGCACGCTGAGTATATAATAATTGGCCCACTGAGTATATAATAATTGGCACGCTGAGTATGTAATAATTGGCACGCTTACTATATAATAATTGGCACGCTGAGTATATAATAATTGGCCTGCTGAGTATATAATAATTGGCCCACTGAGTATATAATAATTGGCCCGCTGAGTATATAATAATTGGCACGCTGAGTATGAGAAACCGCTGCTTTGTGGAACCGACTCCCAAGAGGATGCTTCCCCGATCACTACAATCTTGGTTGGTTCATGTTACGAGTCAAGTTATCTTTCCTACATATCCCAATAAACTGTGTGTCTTGCTCTGTAACCCTGTACCTCGAGTAGCTCTTTGGTCTTGTACAGAGCGACCATCATTGTATAAAAAGAAGTAAGGAAAATATTAATTGAAAAATTTTGCGAAAATAGCGGAAAGTTAATAGTATTCGTAAAATACAAGTTTTCAAATAATAAAGCCAAATAAATATTATATCTGATGATTTTTTAAGGACAGCAACTAATTGTTCATTATAAATACCTTTTTTTTGCATAACAGACGTTATAGCCTGAGAAACAATGAAATGTGAAAAGTCACACCGTTCCTTATTACATCTTTTAAAAGTGTACAATAGAAATGTAAAATATGATTAGAATTACAATGGCGCAAAGATTCTTTCTTTTTTATTTATAAATTGCATTATTTTAGAAGTAGCCGTCCGAGTGGAATTCTTCAAGAATTATTCGTCCACGAGAGATCAATTTGCAATTGAGATGAACTCGCAATAATTCTTGCTTCTGGCTTCTTTGAATCGTAGGTTCAATATGTGACTTGAAGTGTTTAAATTGTTCGTAAATCTAAGAATGCCAAGTGTAACGCAAAACATTATAAGCAGACGATGCTTTTGCTGGAGGATTTCATTTAATTCTATCCAAATCTTTAAAGACAAAAGTGAGTAAAATATGTCTCTTTGTTATTTAATCGAATTTTCTTCTTCCGCGTCTTCCGTGTGCGCGTTTCTCTTGGTCTAGGTTCGCTTGAAAAAGGCCAAAAAGAAAAAGTGGAAGAATTAGTAGAATTTACGTTATTTTCAACTATATATATATATATATATATATATATATTAGTACTTCGTCGAGCTTAGAATCCTCAACAGAATGCACTGGACGGCCGTTTTGTCCTATCTGGGACTCATCAGCAGTACACCCGGATCGCTTTGATACAACGCGAACGACATGCCAACTGTACCAGGGGACTCGGTGACGAAGAAGACATAAACTAGACTCGATATAGCACCGCTACTCACTCAGTTCTATTCACCGATACCCATCCAAGTAGACAGAGTTATCCAGAGTCCCCGAATAACCTCGGAACCTGTGCCCCAAGAGCCACGACTACTATATAGCTCCAAATCAATTACTTATATATATATATATATATATATATATATATATATATATATATATATATATATATATAACAGTATTCTATTTCATGCCTAACAATGTGGCTTTTTTCTTCTTTTATGGTACGCGGACGAATTCGCTCTCCCCTACTTCCTATCCTTTATAGATCTTAGCACTGTTTGTTCTCCCTGTACCTGTTCTGCCATTGATTCAAACAGGTTCGTTAAATAAGTGACTCGGTGTTACCTCTATCCCTCTTGCCTTATGTGTGTCAAATTTTCCAAGTCCTCTTTCCTCATTCTATGTCTAAGAAAGTTCATCTGACTGTTTCTCATTCTAAGTACAAGTATCCATTTTGCTTCCATTTTCTTTATAATTTCCTCGTTGTTCGCATCACTCAGTTATGTGCCGTGTGTGATACACGCTTAGGCGATCATGAATTTTTCGATACATGACTGACGAGCCAGATTTTTCACTACAGTAGGTTGCCAATTCTTTCTGCGGTCAGTGGGGCATTGTGGGTAGTCATTTTTGGCAGATATTTTACCGGAAGTCGTTTATTTGTTTATTTATTTATTTGTGTCAAATTATTTTCCTTGTTTTTATTTAATTTTATTTTTGTTTTTTATCCTTTATATTTATTTTATTTTAATTTATTTATTTATTTATTTATTTTTTATTTTGATCGGTGTTTTTATTAACGTAGTAAAAATTTGTTTATATAGGTTATTTAATAGTTTTGTTTTTGTTTGGGAAGATAAAGCTATTTGTTGAATTTTGGTGTTGATTGTTGTGGTTTGTTCTGACTATTATTTTGGCAGGAACAGTTTTTAATTTATTTATTTGGATTGATTATCTTTATTTCTTTTTTTCTAAACGGCTAGTTTATCGGTATCGGTTGTTAGTTTATTTATATATTTGGATGTATTTAGATCAATTTATTATACTTGTTATTTATTTATTACACTGTATATTTTCTCTTTTTAGTCTTCGATTTTTAAGTAACGCAGTATATTATTTTTCATTCATTTTTTAATCGTTATATAACAGTTACAGTTATTTTTCGTTCGATTTTTTGTTTTGATTTTTTATAGTCTAATATTTTGTTATTATTTACTTTATTTATTGATTTTGTTCCTTATTTTTTATTCTATTTCGTCTATTCTAACATGTGTGATTTGGTAATTTGTTTGGATTAATTTATTTTGCTTATTTTATTGTCATTTTGTTTGTTTATGTATTTATTTATTTTTTCAGGTTTCGATTTTTAAGTTACGTAGTAAAAATTTGTTTCATGTCTGCATTTTGAGATTAGCTCGGATCTTTTATTTAATAATTTATTTTGGTCTGGGAAGGTAATGATAGCTATTTTTTCCTCCAAGCAAAGTTTGCAAGTTTTTGATAGGTTGTTGTAGGCTGATGATTTTTTCCTTATTTTCCAAGATATTTTTGGTGTGGTGTGCGTTTTGTTTTTTATTTCCCAGATATACTTAGAAAGCATTGTGCTGTTCGCATATTTACTATTTGTAAAAGATGTTTTGTGTACATAATTTCTTTGTTTCCAGGCTCCTTCAGTTACTCCTATGTATACTTTTTCTTCATTATCTGGTGATTTTATCGTGGCTTGGTAGATTACGTTGTTTTGTAAACAATTACCGTTTAAGGGACATTCGTTTTTTATTCTGCAGTTGCACGTGGGTTTAATTTGTTCGTGTGGTTTGTTAATAATTTTACTGTTGTGCTTTTTTATTATTTGTGCCATGTTCTCGGTGCAACTGTAGCTGATTTTTACTGTGTTTTTGTTGAATATTTTGTGTAGGGTGCTTGATTCCGGGAAGTGTTTGTGTAAAAGAACTTTTACACAAACACGTGTTAACTTCAATTTCCCCGTTTCTCTATGCCGTCTGCCATTGACTTGATCATTTCAGCCATAACAATCTCGAGACTTCTGCTGCCATTGATATTGAGTGAATAGCCTTGATTTTTTCCAAGCCTGTTGCCCCTAATTTTGACAGCAGCTTCTGTATCCGATTTCAATTGGTTCGCAATTCCGACATTTACATTCCTCTACTATTTGCAAATATTTTCCCAAGCTTTCTTTGATGAGCTCACCCATATTTTCTTATCAATGTGCTCTTAAATACAATGATAATAATAATAGTAATAATATATCTGTTAGTGGAACAAATTCTTCCACCAACAATGGAGCACCAGATTAACTCCAACATTGGAGCTTAATGTACTTAATGGCAAATCAATTAATAAAAAGAAAGCGAACGAAATGAAATCGTGAAGAGGGTAAACAAGTCAGGGCATTTTTTTTTAATTGAACTCGAAAATCCACAAAATAATGTCCCCGATCAGACGTACCAAATATGAGGGGATATGGCAGGAACTAAAATAACAGCCTATCTCAATCCTGATATGCTTACCAATGTCTGCAGATACAGCATGCGAAATAAAAGACTCTCAAATACAGAAATAGACAAGATAAAACTAAATATAAGATAAAGTAAAATCAGACATAATCCGAGCTAAAAAGGAGGCAACTGTGGAAATAAATAATATGGCAAAGAATGAGATACAAACTAAAATAAATGAGATACGAAATAATGATCTCTGAGGAAATAAAAGGAAAGAATCTAGCTGCAACATAAACAATTCCGCTGATACAGATTCTGTCACTGATGAAGATGAATCAAACGACATTAGGATAGAATCCCTTGTAAACAACAGAATTGAAGTCCCATGAAGCGAAACAACACATCATTCAAATAATCAGCAAAGTAACTCGTACACAAATGTCAGAAAGAGACCGGCTACCAAAATTTGATATAACAAAGTCCAATAAATATATTGTGCAAACATATAATGCTGTATTGCAAACATTGTTAATGGACAGACCACAAGAAAATAATGTCATATATGCAACAGCTTTGGCAGCTACTGAAAATATCAAGATAAATGAAAGGTTAAACAAGAGAGAAAAAGAGCCCACATGTAAGACAAATAAATTGAGCGAGAAATTGAAGAAATCAGATATGAATTATCGATACTTGATGAGGTTTCAAGAAATCCAAATGTTTCAAAACGGAAAAGCAAGAAGATCAAGCAGAAATATAAAATTAAAGCAGTAAATGAAATTTCACCAATCAAGGAAATACTTAAACAGAAAATGCAATTAAAAAACAAGACGATATGAAAAGCGTTGTAGATTCTATCGATTAAATAAAATATTCCAAACAGACCCCAAGAAGTTTTACAGGCAAATTGGAAAAGCAGTTATAGAAATCAAAAAGCAACATTTATTGAAGAAATGGAAACATTTTGGGGGAATATTTGAAGCAACCCAAAGGAATATAATTCCAATGCAAAATGGACCAAACGAGAAAAAGAAATAATGATGGATAAAACGTGCAAGAATGGGAAAATATAACCAAGAATAATGTTAGGCAAGCTCTAAAAAACCCTAAAAAATGAAATCCCCACGAAATGACAAGATACAAGATGGCTTTATCTTCTGTCATCAATTCATAAAACGCTTGCGCAAGCATTATCAATGCTAATTAATAACTCGAATGAAATTACAGAATGGATCACCGAAGGTAATAGATCTCATACCAAAAACCGGTGAAGCAGATGATCCCCCAAATTATAGGCCAATCACATGTCTGTCCACCACATATAAATTGATGATGTCTGTCCTGACGAACGGTACTTTTTTCTCGATTAAAACAATATTCTTCCCCTGAACAGAAGATATGTCGACGAGGTTCATGTGGCTGCAAAGATCAACGCCTAATAAATAAAATGATCCTGGAAAATTACAGGAAAAAAGTTAGAAATCTCAGCCCAGCTTTAATAGATTACGGTAAAGCGTTTGATAGTCTGCCAAACCCTTAGATTCTTAAGGCTTTGCAAATGAACAAGGTCTCCTCGGTAATAGTAAATGTCCTTAAATATAGCATGCAACTGTGGAAAACGACATTATGCCTAAATTACAGCAAAGGTACTGTCACTTCCAGTTGTTTGAATATCCAATGAAAAATCTTTCAATGAGACTCCTTGTCACCCCATCTCTCCTGTCTGTTTTTAATCTCACTTTCGCATGAACTAAACAGCAATAACCATGGATAGAAAGTAAAAAAAGAAAGTGTTTAACCTTTTGATCCTTGACCACCGCCTTACCGGTGGTAGAGAAAAATGACTTAATGCCCAGACACCGGTTGAACGGTGGGTAAACACTTGCGTCGTGTTTTGCTATTGGTTGTCTTATTTAGGTAGAATGGCGCACAAAGAAAGAATTCTGCCGATAAATTGAATGCATGCCGTCATACTCTCTCCCTGCTAAGTATAATGTTTATAATTTTGTAACAATTTTAAAAATTACCATTAAACATTAAATAACAATTATTTGCGAATTTTGACTCAGGAGCTCAGGCAGAAGGATTAAAATTCTTCAGGAACACAGGACTCAATGGGTTAAACTATTAGGATTGGGTAAAATAAGGAACACCTACCTCTCACCTCGACTAGAAAAAATGACAAAACAAAACGACATGGCTCTGCTCGGAAAAAATCTGGCCTGGCAGGGAAGAAATGAGGAATTTATTTATTTTTTTAATAATTATTTTATATCTACCGTGAAAAATTAAATACCAGTTATTTGTGAATTTTGACTCAGGAGCTCAGGCAGAAGGGTTAAAATTCTTCGTGAACACAGGGCTCAAAGGGTTAATCACCTATTCTACATAGATGATATCAAACTCTTTGCCAAAGACGACAATGAGTTGAAGGGTCTCCTCAATACTGTAAAGTGTGTCCGTGATGATGACATCGATATGGATTTCGGATTAGACGAATGTGCAAAAGTAAGATTCAAGAAAAGGGAGAATTACAGAAACATACTGAATACATCAAGATTTTGTCACAAAGATTAAAGAACTGGAATAAGTAGAAGCCTATAAATATCATGGAAGTCAGCGAAGGAGATGGAATATAGTATAGCGAAAAGTAGCATAAAGGAAAAAAGAATACTACAGGTGAGTGAGTCTGTTGTTAAATATGGAGTTGAATTCACAAAACAGAATATCAGCCATAAACACTTTGGCTGTCCCTGTGGTACTGTACAATTTCAACATTCTTAACTGGACCCTGGCTGACATTAAGCGAATGGATGCCAAAACGTAAAAGTTTCAGCCTGTTGGAAGTCCTCATCTGTTGTGTCTGTCTTTAAGAACTCTGGTGACCCGTCTAACTACCATCCTATCAGTCTGCTACCACTCTTCGCTAAAGTCTTTGAGGCTTTAATCAACGCCGAAGTGGTTAAGCACCTTACTTCACAGAATCTGCTCCCGACCAGCAATATGGTTTCCGCTTTGCCCGATCTACCGTTGACGTGCTCACGGCCATAACTGAATTTGTATACCAAGCACTCAGCAATAATGGAAAAGCTCGAGCCGTGGCTCTAGACATCTCTAAAGGGTTTGATAGGGTTTGGCATGCTGGCCTTCTTCGGAAGCTTCAGGGATACGGTATTACAGGACAATTATTTGACTTAATACAATCATTCCTGTCAAAACGTGAAATGAAGTTTGTCGTAAACGGGTTCTCCTCCGGCTAGTTTATCACGTACGCTAGTGTTCCCCAAGGCTCTATCTTGGGCCCAACACGGTTACTGATCTTCATCAATGAACTTCCTGATGTCATCAGTTCCCAAGTTGGCATCTACGCGGACGGCACCACTATTTACTCCTGCCTCAATAGTAAATCTGGTAACGTTGGCAAAACTAACCTGGCCGCTGATTTCGAAAAGGACCTCTAATCTCTATTTGACTGAGGCAGGAAATGGCTTGTAAACTTTAATGCGTCCAAAACAAAACTGTTCTCCTTTACCCACCACAGAGTACCTTCCCTGCCTCCCATCAGAATGGCTGATTTCCAACTCGTTGAGATCGCCTCGTTACGCCTGCTTGGTCTCAAGCTGTTCACTGACATGGGGTGGAATAAATACATTGAATCAATAGCTTTATCAACTGCAAGGAAATTTGACTTTCTGTGTCGAGCCAGAAAGTTTTTTTTGCCTGAATCCATCGTTCAAATCTATAAATCAACCATCCGTCCTTGCATGGAATATGGCTGTCATATATGGTCTGGTGCACCCGCTGTTCATCTCGAGGTCCTCGACAAAATCCAGAGACGAATATGCAAAATGATAGGTCCTGATCTGGCATCTAGTCTACAATCGCTTTCCCACAGACGTGCCGTGGCTTCCCTCTGTCTCTTCTACAAATATTTTCACGGCAACTGTTCCGACGAGCTACTTTCGCTGGTTCCCGGGCTACATGAATTTAAGCGAGCTACCAGGCTGGCATCTCGGTCCCACCCTTTCACTATCAAAACGGTTAAAATTAACTGACCCTTCTGCTCAAACAGCTTCTTCTCTCTGACTTCCCCTTACTTGATTCCCCGATAACTATAATCTTCAAATATTCAAGTGTAATGTCAATCGACATTTATTTTTGCAATGCTAAAGGGCTATAATTATTCCCCCCTCTTTATTTTCTGTTAAAAACAAAAGATTTTAACATACACCGTATTAGATTAAAAGATAAGCATAAAATATTTGAAAATAAATGTTATAAACACTCACTAATTAATATCATGGTATTTGTCTGTCTACTCGATCAGTTATATAAAAGTAGCCATCTGCTTCCTAATAAAAAAGTGGAAACATCGATCCGAGTTCAAATCTCGATCTAGTCTCTTCCGTTCACTACGCCTTAATCTCATTGGGGGATCTATGAATTCATCTGTTCTCCTCCTAGAAGTATGGACTGGGTTCTCTAGCCTTATTTTGGCAACCAATGCAGAAGAAGGACGGCATTGGCATTTAAACGGCTGAGAAGGCAAGGGTAAACAACTCCATTATTATTCACAGGAAACCAGGGAAATCTACACGTATTAAAGTGAAAGGGCTGGGTGTGCAGGTGGTGTGGCGATTATCGGCGCGGAAAGCTGAATTAGTGCGACGGATTTCAGATTCCAATAGAGTGCGTTGCGTTGTCACAAATACCCGTATGAATAGCATCTTCTCACTACACCCCCGACCCCACCAGCTACGGGTTTATAGCAGGGGAGAAGACTGGGATCTTTGGCTGGAAACAAGTGTAGGAAGAGGACAGCAGTGAATGCCAAACCGCGTAGATGTGGGGGTTAACGATCCCCCCCGCCTTGTAAAATGCCTGTTGCTATGGAAACCACGGCAGCAATACGTAGCCGGATGAGACTGTAGCCATATAATCCATCGGGAGTCTGCAGGGGTCACAAATAAAAACAAATGTGGAGATCCATGACTTCCTACGTTGTGAAAGGTCATCGCATTTTGAAGAAAAACGATTCTACTTTTTACCTAACAATTCTTTGTTTTCTTTTACAATTAATTGCCACTGTTCGTACATTTGTTAAATTACACATCTCCTTTGTTTTCTCTCATATTTCCCATTTCCCAAAGTTACTTCCTATCGTTTTGCATGCCTCTACATTTGCCTTCTTCTTCATTTGCCTTATTACTCATATTCTTCATTTGCCTTCTCTTTGCTTTCTGCTTCATTTGCCTTCTTCGTTTATCTTCTTCTCTGTTTACCTTCTTCTTCCTTTGCCTTCCTCTTCTTTTGTCTTCTCCGTTTGCCTTCTTCTTCCTTTGCCTTCTTCTTCCTTTGCCTTCTTCTTCCTTTGCCTTCTTCTTCCTTTGCCTTCTTCTTCCTTTGCCTTCTTCATTTGCCTTCTACGTTTACTTTCTTCTTCCTTTGCCTTCTTCTTCTTTTGCCTTCTCCGTTTACCTTCTTCCTTTGCCTTCTTCATTTGCCTTCAACGTTTACTTTCTTCTTCCTTTGCCTTCTTCTCTGTTTGCCTTCTTCTTCATTTGCCTTCTCCGTTTTCATTCTTCTTCATTTTCCCACTTCTTCGTTATTTTTTCTTCATCTACCTTCTTCTCCATTTGCCTTCTCTTTGCTTTCTGCTTCATTTGCCTTCTTCGTTTATCTTCCTCTCCATTTAGCTTCTTAATTTGCCTTCTTCTTCTTTTGCCTTCTTCATTTGCCTTCTGCGTTTGCCTTCTTCTTCATTTGCCTTCTTTTCCGTTTCCCTTTTTCTTCATTTACCTTCTTCATTTGTTTTTTCTTCGTTTGCCTTCTTCTTCATTACCTTTTCTTCTCTGTTTGCTTTCTTGATTTACCTTCCTCTCCCTTCTTTTCCTCTCTACTTTTCTTCGTCATTTGCCTTCTCCGTTTTCATTCCTCTTCATTTTCCTACTTCTTCGTTATTTCTTCTTCATCTACCATTTTCTCCATTAGCCTTCTTCATTTGCCTTCTCCGTTTGCCTTCTTCTTCATTTGCCTTCTTCTCGATTTTTTCTTCCACGTTCGCCTTCTTCTTCATTTGCCTTCTTTTCCGTTTCTCTTTTTATTCATTTGCCTTCTTCATTTGCTTTTTTCTTCGTTTGCCTTCTTCTTCATTACCCTGCTTCTCCGTTTCCCTTCTTCATTTGCCTTCCTCTACCTTCTTTTCTTCTCTATTTTTCTTCTTCATTTGCCTTCTACGGCGTTTGCCTTCTCCGTTTGCCCTGCGATTCCTTTTTTTTTTTCATTATTCATTCGATTTTGTTTATACCTTTGTTCAAAATGGAGATTTGATCGTCAGTCTCAACGACAGTGACACTTCGATTACGTCTCTTGATAGCAGTCCCCAAACAACTGATTAGGTTTCGATATCCCGGTTTAAAAAGAAAAGAAAAGATTTTATCAACTTTTTCTTTCATTACTTGATGGTGTTACTCATGAGAGTTTCTACTCGTAATCACTACCCCGCTACATTATCAGATTTCAAATCACCGATTTCAATGTTGTTCGACTGTCGTTTCCAACTTGTTTACGGCACAAAACAAATTAATGTCAGTTTGTTTGTCAGTTTAAAGACCCCCTCCACCCCGCCTTGAAGATGATAAATGTTTGAAACGCTAAAGCATACAATATATTGCTTAAAGTTGCCTTTTACATATCGAGGTTTTGATCTAATAATCACAAATTGTATTTTCAGTTATATAAAAAGAAGAGATATTACACCCTAAAATCAAACTTAATAAAACTTCTATATCAACCGATATCACGATCAAAAGTGTGATATTAATTAATTCACATATCGCTCTATGTAGATATTTTCGTATGATGTGACATACATCTGATGATGCCGGCTTAGGGCTATATCATGTTGAAACACTAGTTTCCCGTACGATCATCGACGTTAAGCAACGTTAGGTTCGATATATTCACGAAAAAAGCATAAATTAACATCTTTTCCACCAGCTATGGGTTAATTATTAAGACTATTACTATCTCCAACAAAATATTCTAACATAAAAATATTTTCTGGCTTTAAATTAACTGAAAAAACTTGATAATCAGAACAAAAAAAAATCAGTTCATCAGATGATGCCATAATAGACTTTTCACACAATGTCCACTAGAGAAGACAGGTACATCAGCGGGTTGGCCTGAGCGATAGGCTCTTAGCCGCAAGTTTGATGCACTAGTGAACACATTTATCTTCTCGGCTCTGTTAGAGATTCAAACCTTGTTCGCTTTCTTTTCTAATCAATATATAGTCCTGGTGTTAATTTACGGCCGATGCTTTCAGACAGTTCTTCACCGACAAGGCAATTTCGCTGCGCAAAACCTGAAAAAGGTCCGTTGTACGATCAACAAAGGAACCAACGGTGAATAAAGAAAACATGATTCCTGTTTTTCATGTATTGGGTATTCATATTCATGTGTTCAAATGGTGCGGTTTTAGATGGGTAAGTGACACATACACTGCTTTCCCGACCAGCTAACGGACCAAATTTCATTTCGGTCAGTGAAAATTCCAACTGTTCCTCTGCCAATCTTTGACTGAGAATCTCAACATCTATACTGACAGCTCGCGACTGGGTTTCTGTCAACCCTCTCCTACAGTCCGCCACAGCTTCTTCAGTCTCAATATATACTAGTACGACTGGAAATCTCTACCTTCCGGCAGAGTGGCACTTGATCCCAAAAGTTTTCCTTTATTTATTTATTCATATAAACTATTTCCTTTTTCCTACTTCTGGACAGCATATGATTGCTTTACCGGTATCACATGTCGGTTTTTCTACTGGCTGTAGAGTGTAGTAAATAAATGATACGCTTCAAAATTATTTGAATGCATAAAAATCTACCGATCTAATTAAAACAAGGTATGAGAATGTAACCATAATTTCTGTTTAATAGATTCATGCATTACACAGAAATTAAAAAAAAAACAATAATTCAATAGTAAATCCAACAGTGCTGACAAAACTAACCTGGCCGTAGGTCTGGAAAAGGACTCCAACCTGTGTTTAACTGGGGAACGAAATGGCTTGTAAACTTTAATGCCTCAAAAACGAAACTGCTCTCATTTACCACAGATAATCCTCCTTGCCTCTAATTAGAATCTCTGATGCCCAGCTCCACGAGAGCGCCTCTCTGCGCCTGCTTGGTCTCACGCTGTCCACTGACCTGAGATGGAACAACTACATTGAATCAATAGCTTCATCTACCGCAAGGAATGTTTTTCTCGCCTGAGTCCATCCTTCAGATCTACAAATCAACCATTCGTCCTTGCATGGAATACTGCTGCCATATATGGTCCGGTTCCCCACCCCTGTTCGTCTCGAGGTCCTTGACAAACTCCAGAGACGAATATGCAATGTGACGAGTCCTGATCTGGCATCTCGTCTGCAGTCACTTTCTCATAGACGTGCTGTGGCTTCCCTCTGTCTTTTCTACAAGTATTTTCACGGCACCTGCTCCGACGAGCTACGTTCACTGGTTCCCAAACTACATGCATTTAAACGCACTACTAGGTTGGCATTTCGGGCCCACGCTTTTACTGTCAAAACGGTAAAATTTAGCCGTCCCTTCTACTCTATCAGCTTCTTATCTCGTACTTCCCGTCTGTGGAATTTCCTTCCACTTACCTGCTTCCCTAATAACTATAATCTTCAAATATTCAAATGTAATATCAATCGATATCTTCTGATGCTTTGATCTTGTTCCCCGTTCTTCTCTTTATCCTTTCCTCAAACACGCCTCTTTAGTCTTGCTCTCACTCTCTGTAACCAGTTGCTAGTGGCACACTCGCCTTGCTTGGGGTGAAATGCTTAAAAATATATATAAATATAGTGTGAGGTTTTATGATAAGTTTTTATGCAAAAAAATAGGGGTCGCACTATACACAGGTAATTTTTTCTGGAGGGGTTAAAAATTATGCATTCTCGGTGACCGTCACCCTCCAGGTAAGCCGACATTCTCGTGGTACTTTTGCCTAATCTCAACGGTACAGGTAAGTTCCTTTCGCCAACACTTCATCTTCCAACTGTGGCCAACTGTTAGTCTTTCTTCATTTTTTATCTAAATCTTTCTATCACATATCTCACGGTAAGTAGATTTTATCGCCATTTTGGGATAGCTCTGTACAAAAAAAGTATGAAGACCATTTATTTGCTATAAAATTTGTCAAGAGTGATGCCCAGTGCTGCAATAATTAACTCTGTTATGACGACTACTGTTGTTCAGAATCAGTGGTCGCATTATACACAAGATATATGAAAAAAAATAAGGTTTTCCATAAAAATGTCAGGAGTCGTATTATATATGAAATCTGCTTATATACTGTAGTAGTGTTACATTATTGTATAAAAGGTTTTCCGATTTTGTTTTCAAATGCATCCATGTAATTCCACGTCATACAGGATATAAAGTTGTTTCTTTAACATAGACTTACTGAATTATATCTAAGAAATTTCATTATCGTCACAAAGGTCAAGAGGAAACCATCTTTATTTAGAAAGAGTTAATATTTTCATTGGCCTGTGATATTAATTCTTTTACAGTTTGAAATGATTTGGCCTTGAAGGCTTATTGGTTGGCAATGGCCACCAACCCTGAGTTTGACAAAAATCCAGATTTTGTTGCGCTTTGTAGAAAGAGAAGATATCGCTTAACCACTTAAAAAGCTAATTTCTTAAAGTCGGTTATGAAAAGGGAACAGCAATATTAGAGTTCTTCAGTAAATAACAACTGTTTATTTTAACTATGGACTAAGATAAGTTCTGTTTTTAGCGGTATATCAACCTCTATGATATGGTCGTCTGTTCATAATTATTATTGATTAGTCATTATCAAATGGAAAGTATAAATGTCTTCCATTATACTATTGATGTCTATGACTAACCCTGATGAATAATCCGTGTAGGGGTTCGTTTTTCAGGAAGAACTGAAATAATTTCTCTTCAATTTAAGTCTTCTGGGTTTCTAGGATCAAAATTTTTTTCGTTTTTTTACATTTGGATTAATGTCCACATATTTGTTCTTATTATCTCATTTGCAGAAATCTAAATATTTTTATACGAAATTGTTTTTAGAAATAGTGTAATAGTGTAGTGACACAAGACTTACTAATTAACACGTATCTGGTCGGGGGAGAGGTGGATTCATACTTTTCCAAAGTATTTGCGCGTAAGTGAATATAACGAACCCAACTGGAATTGGAACTCGGTACACCAATTAACAATTCAGAGACATTATCCATTACACCACCCACACATTCAAGCTTACAGCAACCAGTATTCCTGACCAGGCTCGACATTGCTTAACTTCGATGATCGTACGAGAACCGGTGTTTCAACGCAATAAGCCCTAAGTTAAGTTGGATTATTTTACGTGGACTTAGCTTTTCCGAACGGAGTTGATTCTTTTGGGACAGTTTCGAAGAGAAGGTTAAAATGGGTAAAATACCTCTACGTTAACAAATCAGAAATCAAAAAAAAAAGTACCGTGGAGACAGAATTTATTTATATACTCCTTTACATATTTTGCCTTCAAACAAATAAATTGAACTGGTCAATACAAATATTTAAGTTTGTGTTCTGACTGACCAATGAAATACGATGAAGTAAGAAAGCTTGTGTCTGATTGGTTGATTCCAAACAATGAATTGCACCGAATAACTGAGACAACATTATTGAGGGCTGCCAACAGCAGCAACAAGTGAAATGGATATCTCATGAAACTCGAAGGGAAAATAACGACATAAACAAGATGTTGGCATTCCATACCACTTCAAAGAGAATTTAAGAAGCTCCCCCCCCATCAATATTGGAAAGAGCTATAAAAGCTACTGGACTTGGAACACTTATTTTCCTGAAGAATTATTTTAAGAGAAAGATTTTATAGATTTCAACCGAAAGTAGTACTGTCTGCTCGGTCAATGAATATTAAATGTTTCCTTATAGGGAAACGGCTAATACTACAACTACCAATATTAATCAAGGTATTGAAACTGATTTATTTGTCGAAATACAGTCAATTTTCATACCTTTACGTAAGTTGTAATGTACGGTAGCGTAATGGATAGCGGCTCGGAATCGGAGAGCCGAGTTCGAATTCCAGTCGAATTCATTACATTCATTTACGTGTTAATACCCTTAATTACCCCCAGCCTTAGGTAAATAGCAGGGCAGACCGGGTTCTATAGCCTTGTATGGCAACTGGTCTACCGCAGAAAGAAATGGCAACCTACTGCGGGAAAAAATAATCTGCCTCGAAAGATACATGATTGCCTAAGCGTTTTTCCCCACAGGACATTTGCCATTATTTCTTTCGAAACTTTATTAATCGTTTATACGTGTTTCTTTATTCGACGTGGATTTAATTTAGTGTTATGGTCCAATATCCTCGCACCACTGTTATGGTCCAAGGTTAGAACCAAGGAAGAACAACACGAACACAAGAGTAGGAATAACAAAGATATATTAAACAGAATAATAATACAAGAAGTTGAAGGTGTTAGTATGACTGTCAGTCTGGTTTGGAGTGAACTACTATTGTCTCGACTCGTTACACTTCATTCTATCGTCTCTCTTGAGAGGCGCAGTCTTTATAGTGTCAGGAAGAGTTAATTGTCGTTACAGGTAAAATCCCATAACATTTAGTTAATTGTAATTTTCCATTCTTTTTAATCTTAAGATATATTTTATATTTCTGGTAAATCTGTTCATCAGTTTGATTTTGAGTATTTCGATATGGTCTATTCATAATTATTTTTCATTAGGCATTATCAAAAGGAAAGTATAAATGTCTTCCATTATAATGTCGTTGTCTATGACGGACGATGACGAATAATATGTGTTGGGGCTCGTTTTTCAGGAAGAACTGAATAATTTCCCTTCAGTTTAAATCTTCTGGGTTTCCAGGATCAAAAGTGTTTTCGTTATTTACATTTGGACTAATGTCCACATAATTGTTCATTATCTCATTTGCTATTACTCTAGTATACAACCAAATTCAAGGAACAACACTTTGATCCCCTAGATTATTGTCCTGAAGAAGGCACAGCGGTCGAAACGTTGTGATGATAATAGTAAAGACGATGACATTAGTCCGAATGCAAATAATATTAATTTAAACCATAGCGAAAATCTATACGTAGAACATGCAGCCTCCACATTATGTTCATATAGCTTAGTGACAATTTCTTCTTTTCTAAAACCTAATCTGTCCATCTACAAATAAAATACAATGATATTTATCAATGACTAATTGTCTATGACAACTTATTGTGTGCCTGTCAAAATCCACGTCATTTTCCGTCCTGGGGAAAACGATAAACTACATCCGCGTCCTGGGCAAGACGATAAACTACATCCAACAGCAAGGTCTCTGATCAGGAGGTTTTGAGGAGCGTGGAACCACCTCTTAATTGCTGGTGTTCCCAGGTCCACCCTGACCCGGGGTAGTAGCATCTGTTAATCCCCAAATTGGGGTCAAAACATAATGAAAGTGTAAAAATAGGGTTTAATACTAGAAATACTTTGTAAAATATTATTACCAGCAATAAATTTTCGAAGAAAAAATTATTACCAGCAATACATTTTTGAAAAAAATATTACCAGCAATACTTTTCTGGAAAAAATATTACCAGCTATACTTTTCTGGAAAAAATATTACAAGCTATAGAGTTTTTGAAAATAAATTACCAGCGATACATTTTTGAAGGAAAATATTACCAGAAATATATTTTTTGATGGAAAAAATATTACCAGCAATAAAAATTTTGTCGGGATTAAATAAGCCATTCGGGCTGATATGCCGTAAAACAAAACCAACCAAACCAAACCAGGTCCACTTCGACCTGAGGTGGTAGTACCTGTTAGGGTCCCAGGTATGGGTAAATAGTTAACCCCAAAACTGGGGTCAAATCACAATGAAAATGTAAAAATAGGATTTAATACCAGAAATACCTTGTAAGAATTATTACCAGCAATAAACTTTTGAAGAAAAATTATTACCAGCAATATATCTTTAAAAAAAATTACCAGCAATAAAAATCTTATCGGCATTAAATAACCCATTGACGTTGATATGCCATAAACCAAACCAAACCAAACCAAAGCACGTCATTTTTCAGCTTATGTCATTTGCTAACGATCTTGATTTGTCTGTACAAAAAATTGATGTCCTATTTTATATGATTTTTATATGTCTGCCAATTCTTCAGAGACTGGTTCAAATATACTTCTTTCCTTGTTTCCATTTCTGCCGCCACACGTGTTCATAGAATGGCATATGAAAAACCAAAATCGATTAGTGACTGTAAATTTTTGTTTTCATTTTTATCGTCACCAACGAACAAGCTGTTATAGAATCACATTGTTGTGAACAGTCACTTTTTTTCTGATTGTAATGTTCTTAAAATTAAATGAAATTAAGTTATTCAAGATGAATTGAATACATGTCTTTATAATTAGCTGATACTCTAAGATGGTGTTTATCGGGCAATGATTTATAAAACTGACACTTAATTCTTGCATATAACGTACACACTCATACATATAAGATTTTACAAGTATGTAGTCATTTTAATTTTATATTTAATATTACCACTACATCTCGTCTAGTGCTTCTGCTACGCCGAGATTCTTGACAAAATCCAAATAAGAATCTAAAATGTTATCGTTTCTGACCTGGCATCTCGGCTTCAGTTACGTTCCCACCGCCCAACGTATTTTTCTGGTCTATTTTCTATAACTATTTACAAGGCAATAGTTCTGATGAGCTTTCCTGTTTAATACCTGTTATATACCGTACCTTATTGCAAGTGGGGGCAATATGCTGCCTAAACTAGCCGCGTGAGCTGTCAGCATGGGAAGCTCTTGCCGTGTCGAACTCTCTACCTTCGGGCAGAGAGGAACCCGGACGAGGCTATGCCGAAGGGCAGAGTCTCGTCCAGGGAGGTAGACAGATACCCGATACCCCGTTTGTTTGGGAGAGTAGTAATTCTGTTAAGAAAGGTGAAACAGGGAAAAGGCCTGGGCGTAGATTAATATTTGGGTAATATTCAATGGCAATATTTACTTAAAGAAGAAGCATACATAGAAAACACATTCAAAAACCGACAATACCTATATAATTTCATCCACAACGCAAGAAGAAAGGCATACAAAATACACCATCAAAACAAAACTAATAACATAATCCGCAATAATAAATTACATGAAAACAGATGCATATTACTACCGACCAATTCTGTCACGTCCACTATCCAGAACAACCTCTCCCATCTAAATAATCTTAAAATAGTCACAAATAATTCCAAAACCATTATGGATATACTCAGATCTTCAAACACTAATATCAATAATAATAATATAATCAGGCATTTATAAAATAAATTGTCAAAACTGTTCCTCCCAAAATATTGGAGAAACAAGCAGAAATTTAAAAAACGAATTTATGAGCCCAAAAGAGACCTCACAAAAAACAACTTAGCTAATGCACTAGTCATACACAGAAATAAATTCAACAACAATTTTGATTTTAAAAATGCTACACTCATAAAAAAAGAAAATAACACAGAAGGAAAATCCTCGAGAGTGCCGCCATTAAATATTATCCAAATGTTAATCTACGCCCAGGTTTTTTCCCTATTTCACCTTTCTTAACAGAATTACTTCTCTCCCAAATAAACGTACACAACAGTATCAAGAAATCAAAAGGAAATGATTGAATCCGTCAACACAGCAATAAAAACAACATCTCCACAAGTGACAGTAATTGACGTAATTTCAGTTAACAGAATGAAAAGAGCGATCTATAAATTCTTCCAGTTGCTAAGGACATTTTGTTTTTGTTATTATTAGTTACTTTGTTTAATAAATTCATTTCGTTTTTGCCTTGAAAAGTCCACATCGGACGGAACACGTTGGCAACAAATTACATTTTTCCTATTGTCTTTTAAAATTAATAAATATTGTCTTTTTCTACAGGTTACCATGAAAAATTTTTCATAAATATATATATTTGTGTATGTGTGTGTGTGTGTGTGTGCGCGCACGCGCGTGTAGTGAGAGTGAAAAGGAATTTCGTAGCTCCGCTGTCATCATTTATTTTCAAAACCTTCCATCGTAACACTCGACGAAAAAGTTTTCCGACTAAAAATATTTAAATTAATTGCTGTTGGTGTTCCCATTAGATTATGCTAATTAGTTAAAACCTCTGAAGCGTTTTATATTAAAAATTCTTTCTCATTAAATATGATAAAATCTTTTTTTTTTCAACCGAAATCTTAAATAAAAACCAATTCCATCCCCGACTATAATTCCATTCACTCGAGCAATTCTCATTTGCTAAGTGTAATATAAATATGTAGACAACACATTTTCTCGCTTACTGAAAACGTTTGTCTCTAAGCGATTCTAGAAATATGATAAGCGCAAACGCAATTAGATGAAATTCATACTAAAGTGATAATCCGACGTTGTCCGGATCCAATATAGAATATTATATTTAGAAATAATCATCAGATTTTGTTGTACGTCTAATAAGGATTATTGGTTCGATGATTAATTCCACGTATATCTTCTCGGCCGATGCACGAATACTGTCTAACCTATATATAAATGCAATTGGAGGCATATCCTGAGTAGTGAGTTCGATCCTCACTTTTCCCACCCTTTTGACCACGTACAAAAATAAGCGAAGCTGGTTAAGTCAGTTTCTGCGGTATGTCGCTTTCTATACTTCACCAAATCATATTGAATGTGTTTTTAGAAGTTACTCCTTACTAAGCTTAGTTTTTGGCACCCAGTGAGGAACGAACACACTACTCATGGTTGATCAAACTAGCTCGCTAATTATTCACCCCATGCCGAGACGTCTTAAAATAAACTAAATTTGTCACAAGGTCACAAATATGGGGCGCGGAGTAAGGATGGAAGTCACTACTCAGTAGTAATGATTGACCAGCCTAGCTCGTTAACCCTTACTCCATGCCGAGACGACCTAAAATTAATCTTAGTTTGTCAAAAGGCCCCCAAAAATGAAAGGGTCAAAATCACTACAAGTGATATATGTTGGAATTTCGAACCGGACCCTTTATTTAGCCCACTTGGGTAGATTGTTCTAATTCCACGTGCCATGCCTTTTCTGCATATCTAATTATCAGTTATTTCCCTTTAGTAAGCTAACAAGTTTTTTTTTCATCGCTGAAGTGGCCAGGTATTGAACTCACAACTTTTTGGATCAAGTACAACGCTTTTATCCGCTGGGCCATGTGCTCGTAAGGACGCTTAACAGCGTAGATAAATGTGACTAAATATGGCAATTTATATTCAGACTATTGTCCTCATCTATGTTGTTGTCCTCTCTCCGTTTCAGCCGTTGTGACCTCCGGCCTTCCTCAGGGGTAGTCGACAACTAGAACTAATAATAAGAACTAGACAATATCCCTAGACATGAGCAGTGGAACGTTAACAGTCTGATCCCTCTTCCCCTCGTAGATTAAATAAAGGGTTCAGTTCAGAATTCCCTGTAGGTTGCCCAGATCGATATATACTCGAGGAAGACTGTAGTGCGCAACAATTGAAACGTAGTGATAGCAACAACAAAGATGGGGATAATAGTCCGAAAATAAATGATATAAATAAGTATCTTCCTATTTTGATAAAATCTTGCATTTAAATATTATTTGTTATTTACACTATTTACATCGTTCGAACTGTTGTACTTATCTTTATTGCCATATCCACAACGTTTCGGCCGTTGTGCGTTCCGACCTTCTTCAGGTTCTGTCTATATTTCTGAGATGAGATATTGTAACTATTTACACTATTTACATTGTTCGGACTGTGGTCCTCATCTTTGTCTGGCCTTCTTCAGTTGATTAGAATTTTGAACCAAAACGAATCCTTTATTTCGTCCACCGGGGTAGTGTGTTCTAGTTCCACGTGCCATGCTTCTTCCGGATCTCTCAGTTTCAGTCATATGCCAGGTCACAAAAATCTCCTAAGCCGGCCAAACATAGACATGAATAAAATATGGGAACCAGCAATACAGAGTGCTTGAGAAAAACAATAATTACAATATATTGCAATACGAGCTCTGTTGAAAAAAATAGTTACTGAGACATTAGGTTTATAAATCCCCCAAATCATATACTAACGTCCACGAGGCCCAGTGGTTAAACGTATTGATTGAAGTAATCCAGTGACTTGACCCCAAAATGTTGTGAGTTCAATACCTGACCACTGCAGAAGATCAAAAACTTGCAGAGTTGAGTAATAACTGAAAAATGAAACTGGGATATCTAGAAGAGTCTACTCCGATGGACGAAATAAAGGGATAGAAATTCCAAACACCTGAAGAAAGCCGGGGCGTACAACAGCCGAAACTTCGTGAATATGATAACAAAAATGTGAACAACAGTCCGAACAATATAAATAGTGTAAATAGTTACAATACCTCATTTCAGAAATATAGATAGATCCTGAAGAAGGCCGGAGTGTACAACGACCAAAACGTCGTTAATATAAACAAAGATGAAGTCCGAACAATATAAATAGTGTAAAAACATTATAAATGAAACAATGTTAAAGAAATAAAGATAAACAAAGAAAATCAAAATGTCAGAGTTTTAAAAAAATATTATTTTTTTTTTCCGTCCTTACAAATTCTTTATATTGCTGTGATTATTTTATTTTGATTTTCTGAATCAAATATAAATAAATAAACAGAGAATTTAAATTATAAATATTTCTTCTGTTTAATATATTGCCATTAATCGTAAATGTTAAAATATATCATTGAATTTTCTCTAATCCCGTTATTGTACTGGTTATGATGATAAACTGCATTCACGTCCTGAGTAAGACAATAAACTACATCCGGCAGCACGGTCTCTGATCGGGAGGTTTTGACGAGTGTGGAACCTCTGGTAATTGCTGGTGTTCTCAGGTCAACCCTCACCCGGGGTGGAAGTACCTGTTAGCGTCCTAACTATGAGCAAATAGTCGACACCCAAACAGGGGTCAAAATCACTGTGGAGGTGTAAAAAAGATATTAATACCAGCAATACATATTTAGGGGAAAACTATTACCAGAAACAGACTTTCGAGAAAGGATTTTTACTAGCAATACTTTTATGAAGGACAAAATTATTACCAGCAATACATTTTTAAAGAAAAAGTTATTACCAGCAATATAGTTTTGAATGAAAAATTATTATCGGAGATACAATTTTGAAAGAAAAATTATTACCAGCAATACATTTTTAAAGGAAAATTATTACAAACAAAATATTACCAGCAATACATTTCTGGAAAAAATATTACCAGCAATATATTTCTTTGGAAAATATTATCAGCTACACATTTTTTGAAAAATATTACCAGCAATTCATGTTTTGAAAAATATTACCTGCAATAGATTTTTGAAGAAAAAATATTACCAGAATTAGATTACCAGCAATACATTTTTTGGGAAAAAAAATTACCAGCAATAAAAATTTTGTCGGCATTAAATAACCCTTTGAGGTTGATATACCGTAAAACAAAACAAACCAAACCAAATTAATCCCTTTAATTAGGTTTCATTTAACAAAGTTCGTTATATTTGCTGTGGAAAAGTATGAGCCTTATTTTCGTAGATATTTAACAAGAAATGATACATGTATTTAAAGACATACTGAAAATATTTAAGTATCCTAGGAGAAAAAATAAACAGGAAAAATAACACAGAACTATCGCTTCTTTCAGATGACAATGAGAAAAAGACGATCGAAATGTCTATTTTTAGTTGCATAACATGCAAAATGTCTGTCTCCCTATTTTGATCGTTAATCGAAATCAAATGTTATTTTTTTCTCCTTTTTTGTATATATTTGAAATCCCCACTTTTATTTGTTTAGATATAATAAGATATACAAAGTTATACGCGACACAAAAAGAAAATCCAGTCTAGTGTCATGGCTTTGCAGATGCAATGAATTTAAATCAGAACATACCAAAGAGCATAAATAGGGAAGGATCGTGCACAAAAAAGGTGATTTACAATCAGTTTATGTCACACACTACGAAATGGACAAAGTCCGACAATTAATTTTAATATATTTCATTGTTATACGTTCATTATATAGACAGAAATATTTAAGTAAATTCTTCGTTTATAATAAACAGTATTAACAATATTTACCGGTCTGAATGTCCGAGAAATTTTCATAGAAAATATGTCTCCCGAGAGGAATCGAACCTGTATCATACACATGCTATACCAGAACGTCAGGCTTTATGACGGTTCCGTGTATGATACAGCAGTCGGGATTTAAAATATATACAAAAAAAGGAGAAAAAAATATTTGAATCAAAATAGGGAGACAGACATTTTATGCAACTAAAATAGACATTTAGATCGTCTTTTTCTCATTGTCATCTGAAAGACAGAGCATTTACTTAAATATTTGTGTCTATATAAATAACGTATAACAATGAAATATATTAAAATTAATTGTCGGACTTTATCTATTTCGTAGTGTGTGATGTCATTTGTTTACGTTTAGATACGCTTCGAGCAGATATGAACGTTCGAGGGAATTCATGGAAAATTGTAGTTTAAAAGCAGTAAAATCGACCTCGCTAATATATATCTGATCGAAGCGTATCTTAACATAAACAAATGACGTCACACACTACGAAATGGACAAATTCGGACAATTATTTTAATATATTTTATTTTTATACGTTATTTATATACTAAATTTTATATAAGTAAAAGCTGTGTTTATTTTAAATGTTAATATTGTTTATTATAAACAGAGCATTTACTTAAATATTTGTGTCTATATAAATAACGTATAACAATAAAATATATTAAAACCAGTTTATACATAAATAAGTAAAACCGCAGTCTTTCTAAAAAAATTTAATCGCGTTCACCCCAAGCAAGATAGTAAAGCCACTACGACACAAGGGGTTACTGGGTGTGGAAAAATTAGAAAACGAGAACAAAAAGAGTAAGCAGGAGGACAGTAGATAGCGATTGACATTGCATTTAAATTTTTGAAGATTAAAGTTGACTGGAAAGCATGGAAACGAGAGTTACCCAGGCGAGAGAAGAAACTGTTAGCATAGAACTTACGGTTACATCTAGCCAGCTCAATTGTAAATCGATGAAACCTCGTCACCATTCTAATACTTCACTTAAATTCATGAAGTCTAAGTATCATAGCGAAGAGCTCATCGAACAATTGCCATGAAAGTATTTATAGAAAAGCACATGTAAATACTTGCGATTTATAAGAAAGATTTCAAATAATGTCAATTTTCTCCTCTTAAGTAAACAAAGTGTAAACGCGCGTGTAAGATTTTCTCAAAAACAGAATTCTACAAAAGCGATTTTTATTCGTTTTTATTATGTTTACAAAGTTAAGTTGAAAATATTTTTTTTTGCGTGTGCTACATGAATTGATAACAGAAAAGAACTCCAAAGATATCAAGTATTTTTCACTTAATTGGAAATGTTTGCATTCCATTTTATTTTATCATTTGTTTTCTGATGCCAAACGCCTTCCAATAGTTATTGCTTATAGCAACAGAAGTATTGACACTTGTTCAATAATCTTTCTTTAGGTTTATGAAAATAATCTTTGTGACTACCCCCTGGGAAATTCTGTTTGATTAAGCAGGGATGAGCGACACATTAAAGTTTTTCAATTGTCAAAATGCTGCTTGGAAAATAATTTTATATTTTTCTTGTTATTTCATAATTTTCAACGAGCTTTAACTTTCTTTTTTCTTTCTTTTATCTGTTCATATTTTTTTACGATGTTTTCCATCTGTCATTTTCCACTTAGTTTTTTTTATTTATTATTATTATCTTTTGTTTCGATATTCGCAACATGACTGGTAGAATTATTTGGATTTTGACAGATTTTCTTGTATATAAAAACTATACTGAAATAAAAGCAGTATTGTTGTTTTTTTTTTTAGCAATAGAATTGCCCATACAAAACTTTCTCCGTCTTTCGCTCTTAACCTCTGAAGGAGACGTTGGGGCGCCGCCGTGCTGGGATGTCTAGGGCGTTTTAACTTGCCAGAGCCTATCGATATCCTCTAATTAGGTGGATGGCCTTGTAGTTCATCTGAGGAACCCTTCCGCCTTGGAGCCATCATTTGAGAGATTTAGGAGATGTTTGAAATGTTATTTGTCAAATCTATGATGCATTTCTAGTTAGTTAAGGCTACCGTCTCTTGGGGTGGCACAATCAGATCTGTGGAACCAATCCCACTTCAACATAACAATATGTGTGGTCAACGATAGCTGAAGATCCAAATTATTCTCCACAGAGTTCCAGTATTCTGAAGAAATTGCATTATTTTTTGCTATGCAAAATTAAGCTTTTTACCTACCTACCAATCCACCTACCTACCAATCCACCTACCTACATACGCATCTAACAGCAATCTATTTGTTAGACGAGCATGACAATCGCTGACAAGGGCTTATAACTGAATGTTCCTGAACGTGAGATCAACAATGACTTCTGAAACTCGAGAAACCTAACATAGTTTGCAGCAAAGACTGCAAAGAAAATCCGTGTTTTCGGCCAACTCAGGTGGAAGAGCATTATGGGTTTGCAAATGTCTCATGAGTCCGAAGCGGTTCTCGCATGCACCAGAGGTATTAACAAATTGAGCATAATCTGTTGGCGAGTTGCTTACGCGGATCCTCCGAAGACTTTGGACTCTTGAATTTGGCAAGCATATCCGGCCACACTCATGGAAAAGAAACCGAGGAACAGTTTAGGTCTATTTCCTCTCACTTGCGAGCAGCACCTTTGAGCTTTGTCCAGTTTGAATGCAACGAGCGGCTACCTTCGTATATGCGTTGTTATCGCCAGTCTGCACATCCCAGTTCCGAAGGTCGAGACCGACGCCTGCTCGGGCACATTCGTGCTTGTCCAATACCCACAGATTCCCCCCACCTGTTGTTCATACTGAAACTATGCAGAGCGGACACAAGTTACAGTTTCTGGGAGAGAGTGCAACATTTGGTGTGATCAATAGTTTTTAACAAGACCAGTACGCTTAAAACCTCGGTCATGATGACTTACGACCTAGGGTTAGTACAATCTAAAATGGAAAACAATTACGTCAAACTAATTGGGTCACCTGTGGTATGGTTTTCAGGCAGCAGTCACTTACAAAATATGCCACTGGACAATAGCATCATCGACCATGTTAAGATTTGAACCTTGGTCTTATGGTTGGATAGCGGACGCGACCACATACATACCTAACGACATACATGCATACATGCATACATACATACATACATACATACATTTGAGTGCATACTGAGAATTCTAGGTCCGACCTAATTATAAAATAATTATTGTGATGTTTGGTTTTGGGCCGAGAACATTTCAGTAAGTCCTTATACATACATTTATTGACCTAATCCAAATTTGATGCAAAGTAAATCCAGGGAGCCTACGGTGAGGAACGAACTCGGTATTAATAGTTTGCAAGACTTGAACTCTATTGTTAGGATCCATTGATAGTAGGGACATTGTTCTAGGATGTCGGGATATATTGTTACGGGTGATGTAACGGTTATCGGCATAGAAAATGGTTTCGTTGAACCGGGTTCGAATCTCTACCTAGACTCTTGCATTTACTTTTACACTGATGCTTTTGGGAAAGGGATGAATCAACCTCTCCCCCCATCTAAATAGTTAAATAGTGAGGTAGACTTGCTTCTCTAACATTTGTAGATATCCAGTCTAGGTGAAGGACTAATCTGAATTCAAAACAGTGATGTAATGGGAAACCTCTCCACTGTGTCTCCCAAGATATTATAGCAATTCACAGACAGTAAAGAAAAGGAATCTGTGGAGAGCCATGATCGGGCATGTTGAATTGACATGTCATTTATAGAATAAATGTTTATTGTAAATAATACCTTGTGTTATAAAGAACTCTAACATGTTACGGCATTAGAAAGAATAATCAAATATTTAGCCAATTATTTGGCCGTATTAAATAAATAAAAATCGTTTATATACGAATACGGATATTGAAAGACAATGATTTGTTTTTTCTGTGTCTACACCCCCACACACACATACACATACACATACACACTCTGGCCAATTGTAAAACGCAACCCTCATTATGATCAACTTACATGTTCACTGATTTGGATTAAATTGAAATCTGACATTTTCTGACAATGAAATAAACTCTTTTTTTACAACGTAAAGAATCGTTTTATGATTCATTTTAGAATTTTTTAAAAAGATTGGCTGTTATTAAAAAAAAACATCAAAGTAATTAACCCACTTAACGAACAAAGAACCTTTGAAGTGATTGTTTTTTTTTCCATATAATGAACCACTTCTGGTTATTAAGATAAGGTTCTGTGGGTCAAACGATGAATGAACACTAGCAAGGCTTGATTCTTATTCTAACGTGTTTTTAATGTATTTTAATATCATTATCCAGAAACAGTTTCTAACGTTTAAAATCGACTGTTTCCAAAGAATGCATTTTTTTTTACCATAATAACAAAGAAGGAATTAATATCATTTTTTCAGTATTTCAAAGTTTATTAGTTTTATCTTAAGAGTAACTGATTTTAACTTGCTTATGAAATATAAATGTTTTTTTTGTTGTCATCTCACTCCTAGAAAGTTAATTAAACCAATAAGAAGAGACTATTTACTGAGTGTGAGAGAATATGAAGAAAAGAAAAACATTATTAAGGAGAGAAAACAATAAAAGAAGAATTAAGAAGACGGAATATAACGAATGATATTTTTGCCTTTAAATAAATTACTTGAAAGAATGCTTTTGAGATTTGCATTTCCACATACACTACCAAATGAAATTATTGGCACGATGTTTTTTTTAATTTTATTTTATAGAGTATAAACATTTTAAATAGGTTAGCAATTAAATCCCCTGTGGGCGGCGATAGTTATAAGTGTTTGGTGGATGTAAGCACAGGACTAATGTTCTATAATCTATTAGGACCGTGAATAAGTTCTGGCTGTTTTCTAACAGATGGCTTTCCCAGAACGGCGTGCCTTTAGTTTCAGATGTCAACGCGTATCTATAAGGAAGTGCTACAAGCAAGCTTGAACTTCAGTGTATGTCATTTCGCCGAAATGTAAACAACAGTTTTTCATATCGTCAAACATGTCGGATTTCGTGTATTTGCGGGGAATTTTACTGCACTAAAAGAAAGAAATCTGCAGCTGAAGCGCACAGAAATCTTGTTGAGACTTACGGCGACCACGCTCTGTCTACAACAACATGCAGAGATTGATTTAGACGCTTCAAAAATAATGATTTTTATGTTGAAGATAAAGAAGGCTCTGTCACGCCGAAAAAGTTCAAAGGCGAAGAATTGGAGACATTACTTCATGAAGACTCATATCAGGCGCAAGCTGAACTTGTAAAATCATTAGGAGTTGATCACACAGCATTTTTGAAACGTTTGAAAGCATTAGGAGTGATTCAAATCAAGGACATTGACTACCGTACGAGTTGAAGCCTAGAGGCGTCGAACGGCGTCTTGTCACGTGTGAACAGCTGCTTCAACAGCAGAAAAGGAAAGTTTTTTTTTGCATCGTATCGTGATCGGCAATGGAAAGTGGATACACTACAATAACCCTGGTCGTGGGGTAAGCCCGGACATGCATCAACATCGGCGGAAAAGTCGAATAGCTATGGTTAGAAGCTTCTGCTCTGCATTTGGTGGGATCAGCTGGGTTTAGTTTATTATGAGCTGCTCAAACCGACCGAAACTATCACGGGAGATTGCTATCGACTACAATTGATGCTTTTGAGACGAGCATTGAAGAAAAACGGCCGCTATGGGAGCAGAGACACGGCAAAGTGATTTTGTAACATAACAACACTAAGTCACATGTTGCAAAACGGGTGAAAAGCTATTGGAAACGATTAAATGGCAAGTTCTATCCCACCCGCCATATTCACCAGACATTGCCCTGTCTGATTATCTTATGTTCCAATCGATGGCACATGGCCTGGCTCTGCAGCACTTTCATTCTTATGAAGATGCCAAAAAATGGGTCGACTCGAAGTTAGCCTCAAAAGACTTGTCGTTTTTCCGACGTAGAATTCACATACTGCGAGAAAGATGGGAAAAATGTAGTGGCTAGCGATGGACAACACTTTCAGTGACATATTTCCTACTAATTTTTGTAAATCAAATTTTACTTTTCATGAAAAATCAGCGAGAACTTATTCAAGATCATAATATAATATAATATAATATCATAATATAATATTTATAATATAAGTAATATAATATAACATATATTTATAATATAATATAATATCAAATAATATATTTAACAATTTATAAGAAAACTTTAAAAAAAAAATGCTCGTTTTTAATGGTATGAGCGATGTATAAACAAGAAAATCGTTTCATTTTTTGGTTAATTTCTGTGATGTCAACGAATCCTCGTTGTCACTTTCGTAATGCTCGTTGTAGTAGAGACTTAGTAATCGCAGATACAACTATAGTAACGCCGTTGAACAATACTGGTGTCAGACGCCCTCGAATAACACTCACACTAATAGTACTTGTTCGATAATACTCGCTCGAATATTAACCACCGAATAGAGAAATAGTATAGGGAATAGAGTAGAGAATAGCGGTTCGTATAGTAATAGAGGACAGTGCAGAAATAGCTATCTGAATAATAATAGAGGATAGAGGATAGGCTAGAAATAGCGATCTGAATAGTAATAAAAGATAGACTAGAATGGCGATCGCTAGTCGTCAGCTACTTCCTACATATATGTGTTTCTTCTACGGTCACGTGGTTTACTTAATTCAATAATGGGATCGCCTGTATTTGCTCACTGGCGATCTATGTTCAGACTCAAGTGTCGGCAGCGACACTTTATTCCTATACAATATTAATACATGCGTTATATTAGATCATTGCAAATTAAGAAATTTTACATAGCCACAAAAACATTTATTAATCAAGTAAATAGTCTCCCTTGTTTTTAACGACAGTTTCGCATCATTCTACAGGCCTTTTGGTGCCAGTGTAGTAGAAACTTCGCGTTTTTCTTGAAGGAAAGTTGTTAGGTGGTTTTCAGTAGATTGTACGGTGCCACATATTTGGGTGGGAGCATTTCAACTGTTCTGTAGAGACCGAAACAAATGAAAATCCGAAGGAGTCAAGTCAGGAGAATACGGTGGCTGCTGGAGGGTGAGGTTCCATTTCAATGCTTTAAACCTCTACAAGTTCTGTTTTACAACATACGGCCTTGCGTTGTCGTGGTGTAAAATGACAGCTTTTCGAATTTTTCCAATCGGCCGTTTTTCTTGAACAGCTTGCACTGAGATTGGTGAGTTAGACGCAATACTACTCTGCAGTTATTGTTTCAGCGGCTGAAAGAAGCTCAAAGTGAATTGTCCCCTCGGCAATCCCACCAAACAGATAACAACATTGTAGGAGATACTTCCTCCTTAATTCCCTAATTCTTCACCAAGGGTTTCTCTCCCATACTATAAATACTGGGAAACTTCTTGCCTCTTTCTCTTTTTCCCTCAGGCCTCGTGCTGCATCCCATCTCGCGTGGTGGTGAGGTAAATCTCTCTTTCTTCTTCATTCCAGCGACAAGATGTAAGCTCTTAGAAGATCAGCGTTTCTCATTTCTGGGAAAATGCTATGAACATTACAAACATTCACCAAAATACGAACATTTACCAAAGAACAAACACAATGTTCCCACAAACACAAATATTATGTCTCTGTGCCTTGTAATTTGTTTAATACACATTTGTTGACATATATATATATATATATATATATATATATATATATATATATATATATATATATATATATATATATATATATATATCTGTCTTGTTTGTATTCTTTCGTCTTCAGTTGGACAAATTATGTCCGCCAATTTTCATGTAGTTGGGCCTTTTAATATTCTACCAGGCGTTACACAAACACAAACACACGTAGAATGTGGCACTAACGTATCGAATTTGGAAACGAATCCAAGTATCTTCGAATGGCGAATGGTAGTTGAAATATCGATTTTCAATTTTTTAGCAATATCTTCCGTCGAAATCGGTTTATTTTCCACGATGGCAAGCAGAGCGTCTTCATCGACATCAGAAGATCGTCCGGAGCGTAGTTGATCGTTTAGGTTAAAATCACCCTGGTGAAATCTGCCAAACCACTTTTTGACCAACCTTAGTGCTAAAGCACGACCCAAATAAACCTTCTGAATGTTTTTCCTCCGAAGTTTACTCGGTTCCGAAATTCATAGAGCATAATATGGCGTTTATTTGTGAACAAAACGTCAACATTCAACTTTTTGATCGTCTGAAGAGCTGGAGCATGACCCAAATAAACCTTCTGAATTATTTTTGTCGCAATTCCGACACTTACTCCTTTCCGAAATTGCTGAAGCATAAGATGGCGAACGGGCAACTTTTCATCCTCCATCTTTAAGGCATTCATTTGTGAAGAAAACGTCAACATTCAACTGACTGACCCGCACCAAAACAAACGCTAGTGTCAAGTTACGGTCATTTTATAGTTAACTATGAAAATCTGGTACAAACTTCTGCAATGGTCTGATATTTATTAGGTAAACGTATTTGAGTAGACATCTCTGTTCTTTTTTATTTTTAATTTTAACGGTGAAATTAATGTCTTCCTGCCTAGGGAGCGACATTTCCTTAAGTAAGACTTTCGATATCTAGGCCAGTATACATTAATTTCACTGAAATGCAACAAAGAAAACAGAAATGTCTACTTAAACACGTGCAGCTACTAAATATAATTTTTCATGTATAAATGAATTATTCAGTCATAGATACAAATATAATACCTACTTACTTATTATATGCTAATGTATAATATAAGTTCCAAGAGCTACACAAGTTAGAGGGTTACTGTATGGTGTTGTATGAGTGTAAGAAAAGGCCAGAAGTAAAGTTCATGTGATCATGTAGGAAAGAAAGGGACTTCAAGAAATCAGGTTTGTATTGATATGTAAAACATCCTTCCTCCTTACTAATGGTATACGAGGGGGGAATAAGAATGATTCATCTATGTGTCCGTGGTATGGCTGATTCCATTTGAAAATGTCAAGACAGATGGAACCAAGGAATGCACCTCGTCATAACACTTGCCATGGAAATAGCGATAGAGTAGCGAGAGGCTTGCGGCGTTTAACCAGTAAGATAGGGGCTGTAGGGTTGAAAGTAATTCATCACCAATAAGACTGCGAGGAGTGGGCAGCTCCAGCCCTGATGTGACATCAATACTCCATTTTTGGTCTGATTTGATTCACTAGCAGCGGGAGTCAGATACAATGAACTGGCCATTTTTCCAGCATCTTTTGCAAAAGAACGGATATATGGGTCCCATTTGAGGTCTGGGGAGAGCTCGAATCGCGATAGACGTTCAAGGCAAGGAGCCTCTTGCAGAGAACAACCATTTATCAAAATAGGTGAAAGTCCAGGGTTTGCTATTTCCAAAAGAATCTAAATTAGTTATTCCAGTCCCTCTATAATTATTCCAGTACAGAATATATCGATTTGGCGGTATGAGTTCCTTCAGGGTGAAAACTCCATACTAGCAACCAACTGCCCCTAATGAAGTCTATTAAGCTATTATATGAATTGTTTCAGCCAATTTGAATCAACCACGGGAAGATTTGCTATAAATTCTGTTCATCAGGACAGAAGACAATTCACTTTTCGGCTGCAGGCGAAACCTTGCTACTGGATATTATTTTGGAATATATTTTTGTGGACTTTTGAAAATTACATTACGTCGTTATAATGGTGAAAATAACCGAACATAATTTAGTTTAGAAAATATAAATAGTTTAGAAAATCAGAATATTTGTGTCTAGGAGTCAGGTAAGAGATATGTAATTTTTTCAAACTATTTGCTATTCCCCAATCAACTGTTCAAAGCCTCGTTCTAAATCTCAAGAGATCTAATACTGATGCAAATAAACATGGCGGCAATGAGAAAAAATACTGTTGGTTAGAACAGGACGTTGCCTCGTAAGAAGTGTTTGAACATGTCCCAGATGTTACAACAAATTTGGAGTTTACAGGAGTGAAATTGAATATAATTACTTGAGTTCTGAACAGAGCAAGCGTATGATCATGCTGAACTCGGAAGATTCGTTTTCTAAAGGTTAGTTCTTTGAAATCCCCTTTGCGTATTTGGAAATAAACATATTAATAAGCCTACCTCATTCTGTGGGCATATACTACAATCAAATGAGACAAATCTAGAATTCTTGGAGTATAATGATCAGGAAATTTGTTTGGAAACATCCAGGTGAATCATTCAATACAAAGAAGACTATCCCTACAATAATTCAAAAGAAACAGGAAGACAGGTAGGAATTATTGGTATAACGGAAAAAAGTGAATGACTGAGAAATATTGGAGAGTTGCTTCAAAGTACGTAAAGCGTGGTTAAAGACTTATCCATAGCAATGATATAGACATATTTCTAAATTATTCCAAAAATATTTTCAAGGAGAGAATCTGAAAAAATAAAATATATCTTGGTTTTCACAGAGACTTAACCCGAATCCAATTGAAAATGTATGAGATGAATTGAAAAGACATCTAAGACCAAAAGTATTCTACAATAACTTGAACATTATCCACTGGAAATATGGCAAATATTCCTGTAGATGTTTGTGCTAATTTAGTAAAGGTTACTGACAAGTTATAAAAAGGAGGATGTGCAATTGACAATTCATTTTCTTCTGCCATTAATTTTGGACATTCAGATAGTTTTTGTATTTACAATTATTCAAAATTAAATACTAAATATTTTCAGTTTTTTCATTTACTAACCTCATATCTCTAAATTTAAATTCCTTTATTTAAATCTAAATTCCTTTATTTTTCACACAATCTTTACCTTTCTATTATCTTTGTAATTATTTCCAATAAATTAAAAGAGATAAGATCATCGTTATATTTTCAGTCAGCAGCGTGTATATATATATATATATATATATATATATATATATATATATATATATATATATATATATATGTTTCATTAAAAATGACAGACAAGGTACTACGGTTAAGTTTTTTATTTAATTTTTCTTGTGTACGAACAAGAGCTTTCTTTGCTGGACAAAGGGTGTGTAAGAACTGTCCAAATGTTTTATGTTTCCGAGCGCTTTCGGCTATACCTTTAGCCATTATCAAGGATGATTTGATTTTTCTGTTTAATTGAGATATAATAAAGATATAGCCGAAAGCCCTCGGAAAAATAAAACATTTGGACAATTCTTACACACCCTTTGTTCAGCAAAGAAAGCTCTTGTTCGTACACAAGAAAAATTAATATAAAAACTTAACCGTAGTACCTTGTCTGTCGTTTTTAATGAAACTTGCATAAAAGAAGGATTGCTGCCTAAATATACATATATATATATATATATATATATATATATATATATATATATATATATATATATATATATGAAGAAAGAACAGTAAGATATAAAATCCGGTGTTCTTATAGATATTTTTATTTTTACACAATAGTGCTCAATGTAAATTTACAGAGCATTAATATTATAAATTAACTGATTTAAAATATGTTTTTTTTCGCTACACAGTGATAACCATGTTTCAAAAATGGAAGGTAAAAGCTTCGAATTTAATTTTGTTATTAAATTAAAGACATTAGTTCCATTTCCTCGTTAAAAGAATTTTGGAGTAACTTATTTTTTTTAAATTTACAGTTTTAAAGGCACGGCAAAGATTCATAATTGAGTGCTTCCAAGGATACAGAGAAATCCACTCATCTAGACAAGGGGTGGTAGCGTGTTCATTTTTTTAATTTTAAACATGGTTATCACTGTTAAATCAATTAATTTATAATATATATATATATATATATATGTATGCGAGTGTGTGTGTGTTTCTGTGTGTATGTATAACAACAACCAAGAATCCGTCTAGAGACACTGATGTACAACGGTTACTCTGTGTTTTCACGCTAACCGTGATCTTCAGACGATTACGGTTGGCGTGAATCACCGAGTAACGGTCATAGATCGATCTCCCTCGAGACAGATTCTTTGTTGTTGCTGTTGTTATTGCTACAGTTTTGTCTTGG
>OZ038493.1:87368264-87475764 GCA_964036315.1 Acanthosepion esculentum
ACGTATGGACAGAAATATTGGACAAAAATAATTTATGTTGAACGAAATTCATTGCAAAATATTTTTAATATACTGGGCTAAACACTTCTTAAATAACAAGAACTGACCTAAAAATCTGTCCGAAGTCACGTTAATTACGCTCGAAATTATACAAGCTTGTTTTCATTTATATTAGAAATAATGTTTGTATAAATTTAATTGAAAAGTGTTATTCTTTAATTACAACATATGCAATAGAAAATGCACCAAAAACAGAAAGAAATGAACACAAAATTCTCAGGATTCCAAGTTTAATCCTCAACTTCTTTCTTCATCGTGGTCTTCCATCTTTAAATAAAAGCATGTACCTCTGCCTTGTAGAAGATTTTTGCTCTTTCTGTCATATACACATTGCTTCTCCCATGTTATCATCATTAGAGAACCATTGTCTTCTGAGTGTTGACTGTGTTGTTTAATTGTAGACGCTCTTGCGAAGCAACCATCTTCTGTTCGTTCATAGGTTCCAGGTCTTCCAACTGTTCTGTTTCTTGTCAAATGGTTATCGTACTATGTTATTTGTGCTGACATTTACCAATGTTTTCCAAGAGCAATGACGAACACTTTCTTTTCTAACCAAGAATTCAGAAATTCTTGAAAACTGAACTACAGTCGAGAGCACCCAGTGAGGAAAGAACTCAGTAAACTGTAAGCGTAAAAAACTAGTTTATTAACCATTGCTCAGTGGCGAGATGCAGGATTATATATTTAGTAAGTTTGGCTGTTCGACACAAGGCTAATACTAGTGGAGCCCCTAATGAGGATTCAGACATTACAATCTTATATTGTTCTGTGAGAAAAATAGTTAAACTCTTATTATGATTGGTACACAGAGATTTACACTATTTACATTATTCGGACTTTGTCGCCATATTTATTACAACGTTTCGGCCGTTGTACGCTCCGGCCTTCTTCAGGTGGTTGGAATGTTGAACTGAACTCTTTATTTCGCTCACTGGAGTAGACTGTTCTAGTTCCACGTGTCATGTCTAATGGATGTCAGTTATCAGTTATCTCCTGTTAATTCCCCTCTCTAAGTTCTCTATCGCCCTAATCAGGTATTGAACTCACACTCTTTGGGTCCTGTCAATGGATCTAACTAACGCCTTTATCCACTGTGCCATGTGTCCTTGAGGTCAAGGACACTAGAACAGTCTAAAACCAGTGAGCGAAATAAAGGGTTCAGTTCAACATTCCAACCCCCTGAAGAAGACCGGCGCTTACAACGGCCGAAACGTTGTAATAAATATGGCGACAAAAGTGATAGTCCGAATAATGTAAATAGTGTACACAATACCTCATCTCAGAAATATAGACAGATACACAGAGATTTCATGAATCAGTCGCATATAAAGTTGAACACTCGAATTCTTCGAACTTATTTAACACTATCAATCAGGTACAAGGCGAGTTCGCTGACTAATACTTTACACATTTATGTTGATTGAGTTGGAAACAGGAATATATTTAGAAGTTTTATACAAAAGATTAGCATTGGAAAAAACAGGTTTTAAAGACATATATTTCTTTGAATATTTCTTATTTTAAAGAAAAGACATTGCAAATTAAAGTTTTGTCTTGCTGGGTGAAAAGATAGAAGATTAAGCAAAAGAAAGAAAGAAAAGAAAAGAAATCCAGGCTTAAGAAAGAAAGAAAACCTGACAGAAAAGAGAAAGAAAGAAAGAAAGAAAGTAAGAAAGCCTGGCTAAGCATAGACAAAAGAAAGAATAAAAGAAAGAAAGCCAGACAGAAAAAAGTAGAAAGAACGATAGAAATACAGGCGGAACATAGGCGAAAGAAAGAAAGAAAGAAAGAAAGAAAGAAGGAAAGAAAGACGACAAAAGAAAGAAAGAAAAAAGACAGCCAGGCTAAACATAGACAAAAGAAAGAATAAAAGAAAGAAAGCCAGACAGAAAAAAGTAGAAAGAACGATAGAAATACAGGCGGAACATAGGCGAAAGAAAGAAAGAAAGAAAGAAAGAAAGAAAGAAAGAAAGAAAGAAGGAAAGAAAGACAACAAAAGAAAGAAAGAAAAAAGACAGCCAGGCTAAACATAGACAAAAGAAAGAATAAAAGAAAGAAAGCCAGACAGAAAAAAGTAGAAAGAACGATAGAAATACAGGCGGAACATAGGCGAAAGAAAGAAAGAAAGAAAGAAAGAAAGAAAGAAGGAAAGAAAGACAACAAAAGAAAGAAAGAAAAAAGACAGCCAGGCTAAACATAGACAAAAGAAAGAATAAAAGAAAGAAAGCCAGACAAAAAAAGTAGGAAGAACGATAGAAATACAGGCGGAACATAGGCGAAAGAAAGAAAGAAAGAAAGAAAGAAAGACAACAAAAGAAAGAAAGAAAAAAGACAGCCAGGCTAAACATAGACAAAAGAAAGAATAAAAGAAAGAAAGCCAGACAAAAAAAGTAGGAAGAACGATAGAAATACAGGCGGAACATAGGCGAAAGACAGAAAGAAAGAAAGAAAGAAAGAAAGAAGGAAAGAAAGACAACAAAAGAAAGAAAGAAAAAAGACAGCCAGGCTAAACATAGACAAAAGAAAGAATAAAAGAAAGAAAGCCAGACAGAAAAAAGTAGAAAGAACGATAGAAAGACAGGGGAAACATAGGTGAAAGAAAGAAAGAAAGAAAGAAAGAAAGAAAGAAAGTAAAGACAGAACTAAACAAAGAATTTCGCTCTATAGAAAATCGAACCTTTCACAGAAGACAAAAATTCTTTGTTAGATTTGAACAGTAAAATAGCGCGATTATTTTTTTAATGCAGTTTTTGAAAATCGTTTGTAGTCAAAGGATTTTACGACCACATTTTTCCACTCCGCTTCAGTAATTTAAATACTGATTTCATTTTTTCATTTTTCTTGTTAATGTAATTAAAGCATAGAAAGAGTTTATAGCTGGTGATGACAAACAAATACAGAGGCACCTTCACGTTTTACAATGGGAATCGACCAACATATTTAGTAATTTATATCAGAATTACTTAGACGACCAATTGTCACTGTTTTCGTATTCGAACTGATATTCTAATCTTATTTGCGATACAAGCAAATTGATACTATTGCATACATACTAAACGCATAGACACTTATCCAGAAGTGAAGACCCTACATCATACTATTGAATACACACTCAAATACGAAGGCATATCCAACAGTCGCTAATGTAGCGGCTTATGGCGACAAAATGTTAAAACACCGGTTCCCGTACGATCAGCGAAGTTAAGCAATATCAAGTCTGGTGGTTCCTAGATGGGTGACCGCATTTCCTATTGGTGTCATTATATCCACTTACGCGCAGATCCCCTTGGGAAAGGTATGAATCTACCTCTTCTCCCCCAGCTATGGGTTAATTAGTAAGACTTGTATCACTAAATCATTATTAGCTCCCCAAAATGATTACAGTCAATAATTACTTTCTGGCTTTAATTAACCTGCAAAGGATTGATAGTAAGTTACTAGCAGCATAACCCGTCTTTGATAAACTACGTCCAACAGAAAGGCCTCTGATCAGGAGGTTTTGAAGAGCGTGGAACCACCTCTTAATTGCTGGTGTTCCCAGTTCACCCTGACCCGGGGTGGTAGTACCTGTTAGGGTCCCAGCTATGGGCAAATAGTTAACCGCGAATCTGAGGTAAAAAAAATTATTAAAGTGTAAAATAGGTCTTAATACCAGAAATATATTGTAAAAAAATTATTACCAGAAATAAAATTTTTGAAGAAAAAAACTATTACCAGCAATACGTTTTTGAAAAAAAATATTACCAGCAATACATTTTTTAAATATAATAATATTACTAGCTGTACAATTTGGAGGGAAAAATATTACCAGAAATAGATTTTTGACAAAACAAAACATTACCAGGAAAAAAGTTGTCGGCATTAAATAACCCATTGAGGTGTTGATTTGCCGTAAAACAAAACAAAACCAAACAAAGCAAAACCGGGTCTTTCCTTACTGGGAATTTTTGCCGTTCAGTTGGAGCAGTTTAAGTTTAAAGCCAGCCCACCCGAAAATCAATATTAGTAACAATATTTGGGTGCAGCTGAGGCACATTCCCGAAATGGGGGGTTAACAATTTGAATGGGGAGATGACCTTGAAATGGGGACTGTATAATAATAAAATAATATTATTGTAATAATTTAAACTATTTCTTTTTATTAAAGTTTTTATGAAAGATATATATCCAAGAACAGATAGTAGGTAGGAAATCGTTGCTGAGAGTTATTATAACAGGAAGTGGTGGAGAGCCATTGTCGCCAACAATTTGGACTCAAAACCGGCACCGAAAAATTATCTATCAAGCCAAAAAAAATTCTTCGAAATCGGCTGAAAACTGTGAAAATGAATAAACAACATCCGATCACACACGCATACATACATCAACACACACATTTTGAGAATTATATATATATATATATATATATATATATATATAGAGAGAGAGAGAGAGAGAGAGAGATAGATAGAGAGAGAGAGAGAGATAATTAATTATATAAATTTAACTGTATAATAATAAATAATGTTATTATAATAATTTAAACTATTTTTATTAAAGTTTTTATGAAAGAACGGTAAATAGTAAAACGTTGCTGAGAGTTATAATGGACAGGAAGTAGTGGAGAGCCATTGTCGCCAACAAGAAAATTTCATCGAAATCGCATGAAAACTGCGGAATTGCATAAACGCATCCGATCACGCACACGCACACATGTATACACACACACATTTTGAGAATTATAGAAACGCAGTCATACACTTATGAATATTCAAACATGTATGCACGCTCTTGCCCTAACGCAGAGGCAGTAACATACTAATGGATACAATAAACTATAATATCGCATTTGTAGTCAAACACCAAAACATACCCGACCACATAATGTAGACACATTCATCTATTAGCGCATACACACCAACCCGTAGTAAGACGAACACACGCATAATAATAGGCTATTGCATAAACAAAACACATACAGTTGTCTGTTTCTGATTCAGATTATAAACAGATTTTTTTTTGTTTCTATTTTCCTTAAAATTTTCCTCGTTGCTCCCATGCCCCGGCCATGGTATTCTCAGCATCCTTCTGTAGAACCACATTTCTGTTCTTAGTTTTCATTTTTTTTTAACTGTAAAGAAAGTGCTGATCATATGATTCCGATGGACGAGAATCGAGAAGACATGCAAATTTGATACATTTTGGTAAATATAAAAGTCGTAGTTCCAACAGTAAAATGATGAGACCTAATTTCCAATCTAGTACTGCGCTTAAATTCACATACCGTATTTCCCCATGTATAATACGCCTTCGTCCATAATACGCACTCCTAAAATTTTGCTGAAAGTGTGGGAAAATGCTTCTACTCACGCATAATACGCACCCCTTGTTTGGTAATCAAACCCTATAAATTGTACCTCTCCAATTACGACCAGCGTTTCCTACTCTTATTTTAAAAATAGTTTTAAACATAGAATAATTTTATTCTAATTTAGTTTTATAATAATTCTTATTTTATTTTACATTTGTAAGTATTGTTAGGTACACACGAATGTATTTGACGCCGAACGTTAGTGTCAAACTGTCGTATGTTTATGTTGAGTAGTGATTTCGCAACTGAAATCGATCTATGAAACGGTAATTTTAAAAGAAATTGTAGCTGTGCATAATACGCACTCCTAATTTTGCTTATTACTTTTTTTAGAAAAAATGTGTATTATACATGGGGAATAACGATATATTATTATTATTACTACATTGTATAGAATTATCTATATTTATTGGAGAGGATTGCTCAATCTCCGGTATAGAGTCTTTGCAGGTATGAAGTCTGTACATAGAAATCAGTATTGCATCGTGACTGTCAGTTTTAGGCCTTTATCGAGTATAACTTCACATACGACCCTCGTAACCTATATATAAAGCCAACAGAAAGAGAAGTAACAGATGGTTTGAAGATCACTTAAGGCGTGAAATTCACAGTCCCCATGTAGTGTTGATTTCTATATCCACACTGTTTATATTTGTATTTCTATGTATCTGTCTCTCTTTATATATATATATATATATATATATATATATATATATATATTTTACATCGCAACACGGAAACTTCTATGTTTCGGAACTTAAATCTGTTCTATTTTCAAGCGATGTTGGGTAACTTTTGAGAACTTAAAAAAAAACGCTAAAAGAACTGTGGTATCGAGCACCTAAAAAAATGCTAAAGAACTGTGTATTCTAAACCTGACTGTTCTTTCTCTTTATTTGGACATATATATATATATATATATATATATATATATATATATATATATATATATATATATACATATGATTATTGTGTATTTGGCCAGAAACTTTTTATGCATCGTTCGTTGACGACAGCCGAAAACTCGGCAAAAAATCAAGGTCTAAGGTCTTTTTTCAACAACTTAGACCCAGATAAAAAATTTAAAAAACTTGAGAGAAAGTATGAAAAACACATAAAAATATTATTAAGTGGAAAATTCCGTAGTCTTTAACAATACATGACATGCTGCCAATATATATATATATATATATTAAGACATTTTTATGTTTAACAATTAGTATGTCGGAAATCATCTGTAAAGACGCGGCACATACACACACACACACCGAAACACACGCACACACATTATATATGTGACACCCAACCCTCCTCTGTCCTGGTCAGGGCACCGTTTGTGGCACCCGTACTGGTCGCGGCGCATTTGTGACGTTGGTCCTTTGTGACGGGCTAACCCTGGGACATCGGTTGAAGTCTTGCTGGGTTCTAGCACCAACTTGTCGTACTCGGCTCGCTTCCAACGCCTGGTCACCGAAGCAACTGCTTTGATCTCGATTCAACCTACCCACGTTGTGATTTGATCTTAGGTTGACGAGATCAATCAAACGTCGGGCCGTAGTGCCAGCCGAATCCGGGTCAAGGTGATACTGCACAATCAATGTAGACAAAAAAAACCCAAAAGCACAAACAACAACTTCAAGGCGAGCGACTGGTTAGGAATAGTAATTAATTTTATGTCGGTTTGTTGAGTTACAGGAGTGCGTCTCTCTCTTTCTCTCCCAGCCCGAAGAAAAAAAAATGTGGATTGTAACACTTTTGCGTTCCTTAACTAGTTCTGGATATCTGTATGGAGAATATAAGTCAGACTTCTATAATTTGTTCTTGGTTAGAAGTCTAATTCGGAAACTTGTTTTGGTGGGAAATCTAAAGTCGGACTTCGACAAATTTGTTCTTGGTTAGAAGTCTAAGTCGGAAGGCATGGAATCGTGCGGTCACCTGTGCGAGGCGCGTCTCTCTCTTACTGTACTGGCTGTACTCTTCTGACTCACTGTCTGGACTCGACCCGACTCTCCGAACTCGACTCTCCTCGACGAACTCAGCTCTACTCTGCGAACTCAGCTCTACTCTGCGAACTCTACGAAACACCCGTAGATGTTTGCTTATATGGACGCCGATCAAAACCTGGCGTGGGGTCGGACGTGGTGTGGCCACCACGTTGATTTCAAATCCCCAATAAGGATTTTCTTTGTTTTCGGCCAAAAATAATTATCATTTTCCGTATTTGGAAATCTTATTCCACTCCCACCCTCTTCTGCTCTCATATGGGTATCTCACCATACTTTAGAGGGCGTCAACGGTTTTCCCACTTCCTCGCAGTAACATCTCATACCTACCCTCTCAATGGGCGGTGGCAGGCCTCCTCTCTGCGTCACATGATCATCTCCGCCTGGCTATTCGGCCAATAGGCGTCAACTGATAATCTCAATTTTTATCCAACTTCACGGGATATGTTTTTTTTCAACCCAGTTTCTCCGTTAACATGGACAATTCTTCTTGGCGAAATTGGGTTAATTAAAATACCCTAACACAGCCTTCGTTATCACAAACGACCTTAAACAAAATGCAGATGTCCTGTCCAGGCGACATCTCATTCTAGGGCTCTGTGTGCGGTCGGCAGACGACCTATCAACTACTGATAACAGCCAATGTTTTATCTGCCCAGAAGTTCTGGTATCCCTCAAAAAATGACCATCAGAATTTTCCTCAATTCCACCACTCAAAACAACATCGCTTTTGTTGGTGGCATTCTTTCCTTCTCTTATCATCTAAGTTGTTAAGTCTTGTCCCTCTGTTTCTTTCTCCTCTTTCTCTTTTTCCTTCTTTTGTCCTCGCAGATAATTTGGCATATCTCAGCATCAAACTTCAGCGAGAAAGTAAAGTGGTTATCTTGAATTCGCACTTGAAAATAACAAAACAAAAAATCTTTTTTTTTTCACCGATACTCTGTTTGGGAAAATAACAAAACAAAAAGAATATCGCTCAGTATGTCTTTCGTTATATCTATCGGTGTAAGTAATCGCTCAGTATGTCTTTCGTTATATCTATCGGTGTAAGTAATCTCTCAGTATGTCTTTCGTTATATCTATCGGTTTAAGTATCCCCGTAATTAACTTCTGTGGTTAATCAATTGATTAATTAACCTGCCGTTCCTAAATAGTGTTACATATATATATATATATATATATATATATATATATATATATATATATATATATATATATATATATATTTAAAGACATTTTTATGTTTAACATTCTTTTTATAGATACAAATATTTAAGTAAATCCTTTGTTTTATAATAAACAGTATTAAACAACATTTACCGGCCTGAATGTCCGAGAAATTTTCATAGAAAATATTCGTCCTCCGACATGATTCGAACCTGTATCCGGAATCGTCATATTTTACGAATATTTTCTATGAAAATTTATCGGACATTCCGGCCGGTAAATGTTGTTTAATACTGTTTATTATAAACAGAACATTTACTTAAATATTTGTATCTATAAAAAGAATGTTAAACATAAAAATGTCTTAAAATAATTGTCGGACATTGTCCATTTCCTAATGTACATATATGTACATATATATATATATATATATATATATATATATATATATATATATATATATATATATATATATATATAGTCTGGAGCTCCTCCTGTTTGCCTCAGGGTTCTTGATAAGATCCAGAGACGGATATGATATGTAATTGGCCCTGATCTGTCATCTCGTCTGCAGTCGCTATCTCACAGACGCGACGTTGCCTCGCTCTGTCTTTTTTACAAATACTTTCACGGTAATTGCACCGAGGAGCTGCTTTCGCTGGTTCCTAGGCCTCATGAATTTAAACGTCCTACGACGCTGGCATCCCGTTCCCACCCTTCACCGTTGAAACTGTTAGATGTAGATGTCTCTTCTACTCCAATAGCTTCATGTCTCGCACATCTCGCCTGTGGAACTCACTTCCTTATTCCTGTTTCCATGACAAATACAATCTCCAACTATTTAAGTGTAACGTCAATCGACATCTCCAGTTGCCTTGATCTATCCACTTCCCTTCTCCACATCCTTTCACCTTTCATTCCTATCTGCTCTCGCTCCAAATCTTCTGTAACCCCCTTGCCTTGATCGATCCACTATCTTTCTCCACATCCTCTCCTTTACCACTCCTATCTGCTCTTCCTCCAAACCTTCTGTAACTCCTTGCGTCTTAGTGGCTTCCAGCCTTGCTTGGGGTGATAAGCTTAAAAAAAAATATATATATATTTATATATATATATGTGTGTGTGTGTGTGTGTGTGTGTGTGTGCGAAGAGAAAAAGAAAAAGAATTTTCTCGGTCAGATTATTTGCAACAGAATAATTTAGAGAGCAATACGAAGATCTGTGAATCATAGAAAATCATGATCAAATTTCTGAAATGGATACTTTCTTGAAATAATTTTCGCCTGTGTTGATAAAGTTATGCATTAAATTCTGTATTTTTTTTTCTAAAATAAAAAAAAATCCATCTTACTTTGATAAGAACTGATATATATGACCATTTAATCAAAACCTGCTTTTTTTATTTTGAAGGCAGTACATTAGAGGAAGTATCTATGTATCTACTTAACCTGGTGGTAAGATGCCAAAACATAACGAGTTTTACAAAAAAGACCAAAACTCCTTTCTGCAAAACGCGTTATGTTCTGAAAAGCACTGATAAAAAACATTCAAAATATAAAATGTGTTTCTAGAGCAATAAAATAAAAGATTAAATATTTATTTTTATATGAGAAAAAACAAAACGAATACACACACACACAGACACACACACAGACACACACACAGACAACATTCGATCATTTTAATAAACACTTTAACGAATCTTGAATTCTCGACATTCAACACTAAATTTGTTGTACAGTGCTGTTCGATAAAAGTGACTCACCCGATTTTTTTTACTAAAAATATTTTTTTGTCTATTGTTTTTTGGGTTAAAATAATTTTTAATCTTACTAATATAAAACCCCTTCCCGACCACCTAGGCAAAAAGTTTAGTCACCCTAAGGTATTCTATTGATAATTATAAATTTGGATATAAATGAGATTCAGGAAAAAAACTCTGTGCAAAAAAGTGACTCGGATATCGCATTCTCATGATTAAACTGGTAAATTTAAAGAGCTTTTGACAAAATATTGAAAACTATTTTACAATACACTCAGAACAATATTCTAGAGAATTCTAGAACAGCTTAAATTAAACCTAGAGTATTCCAGAATATTCCAGAAAGCCTCATACAGTATAAAAACAGCTTGAAATAGCCACTCAAGTCACTAACCAGGTGAAAAGGTACAAACACGCATCAGAACCACTTAAAGCATTTGTTATTGCCCTCTCAAAAGCAGACAAGTCTACGAGATTGCAGAAATTGCTATAACCTCGCATTCAACTGCCTCTCGAGTGCTTAGGGCACATAATGATGCCACTCCTGCTCCAAGGAAGGAAACAAGAGGACGAAAGAAAAAGATTGATGATAGAACTGGCAGGGTAATCAAGAGAGGAGTTGCGAAGAATAGGACTATAACTAGCCAAGAAATTGCAGCCAGTCTAAGCGAAGAGCAAGGTGTTAGTCTTGCCTCTTCAACAGTCCGTTGGTGACTGTTAGAACAAGGCTACAAATGTTGTACACGAAGGTTTAAGCCGCTAATAAGCAAAGCCAACAAAGCCAAGACTTGAATGGGCTCACTATTACAAAAAAGATTAGAAGAATGTCCTCTTCTCCGATGAAAGGAAAGTTGAGCTAAATTCAAAGGATAAGGTGAGTCACTTTTATCGAACAGCACTGTATAACAATCTGATTTTTATTTTACGTGCCGTTTTTTTAGTCAAATGCATTTCTTAAATTGAAGAGTAAAGAAATTTCTAATCCAGTTTGCAACCAAATAGCAACCGTCAGGGATCTACATTCGCACTCATTCCAGTAATAGGGATGTTTTTTGTAAGTATTTTTTTGTTTTTTACAATAGTTAAAAAAATCCATTTCAATATTTAAAGAGTAAACATGAAAGCTATTATTATAGTTGCTTTTGTAATAATGCTACTTTTATTACTTGTCAATGCACTTAATTCAATGTTGAATATTAATCAAGTAAATCGAACATCATAAAATGAAAGTTCCACATCAAACTTCAGCTTATAATACACGTTAGGCTACAGACTTATCGATTCACCTTCAAATAATTTCATTTATCCATTTTCAGAAGACCAGTTTTATTCGAGAGTGAATTTGGGTGAAATGGTAATGACAGACGACCGCAAAATGTCTAAATCACTTAAATATCAATTTTTCTCGTCAAAATCCATGTTGCACGTTTATAAATCTACCATTCGTCGTTACATTTTATATTGCTGGCATGTCTGTTCTGAATCTTTTGCTGTATATCTCGTGATTCTTGACACAATTCAAAAAAAGGTCTGTGATGTCATTGGTCCTGACTTCGCACCTCAATTTCAGTCACTTTTCCATCGACGTGCTGGTGTTTCTCATTTTCTTTTCTATGTAATTGTTCGAATGAGCTTTACTTCTTGATGCTTCTGTTGGTATCTGGGTCTCACCGTTTTTCCTGTTGATTTAGCTAGATGTAACTGTAAGTTCTCGGACATTTCATTCCATGTCTGGTGTCAGACAACTTTTCTCGCCAGAATCCATCTTGAACATTGATAAATCTATTATTAATATTATATCTGGTTTGTCGCTCCTGTTATATATCTCGACATTCTTGACAAAATCCAACGAAGGGTCTGCCATGTTATCTGTCCTGACCTGGCATCTCAACTTCAGTTATTTTCAAACCACTGTGCCATGGTTTTCCTCTTTTCCTTTCTAGAAAGATTTTCGTGGTAATTGTTCTGTTATAATGACCTTTCCTCCTTGCTGCTTCGACTGCATGAATTTAAGCGTGCGACTAGATTGGCAAGTAGGTCTCACCTTCTTACTAGCTAGATGTTCTATTCCAATAGTTCCTTTCTCGCACTTCCCGTCTGTGGAAATCACTTCCAGTTTCATACTTCCCTGCTTTTTAGAATGATGACCAACCAACGTGTCTATTTAGTAAGCCCTCATATTATCGACCAACGATTTTATAATCGAAGAAAGAATCTTTGAGAATCGGCGATATTTCTTCTCGTTTATATAAAAAAGAAACTTTGCTTTGCTTATCCTTTTTTTAATCTTTCCGCCATTATTGAATATCAATATTGTTTATGGACGCAATGCTTATATCTAACAAGCCCTGACTTCACTATTCAGTTTTTCTTTTCAATATATAAAATGAATTCATTTCACGAATAGTTAACAATAGACTACAATAAGATTTCTACGTTTATTTGTGGGCACAATGCTTGGAATTTTGTTAGTGATAGCCCAGGGTGAGAGAATCGGTCCAATCAGAACAAGATACACCATACGAACCCTCAATCTCGTAGATAAGAATAATGATAGAGGCACTAATAAAGAAAAATCTACTGTCGACTGATTTTGCTTTTATCTGTCGGATCATTTTCAAACCAACACTTCTGAACAACCATAGTTCTACCCAGTTTTTTTTTTCTTTTCTGATTCCAAGGTCGTCTGAGTTGCTTGATGTAGATTCTTGCTGTTCTAACTCTTCTGCTTTTCTACATAATTTGTTTATATTTGTATATTCCTACTGCTCAGGATCAGGGCTTCAAGTCCCAATTATTATGTCTCCAAGTTCACGAAAATACTCTTTAACCTATTAGGCTATTTTCCTGTGAAGTTGGTGACAAAGTAATTGTGAGTTCAATCCCAATGCTAGGCAGTGTGTACTTGGACTCAATTTAAACAGAGATAAGATAACCGAGATGAATAGCATAAGAACTAGACGAGTTATCTCACCTACACATGGTCAATGCAAATAGAACAATCTAGCACCATATGTAGGATTCAATTCGAAATTCCCTAGAGCTTAACCGGATCAACAAACACCTGAGGAATGCCGAGGGCACAACGGTCGAAACGTTGTTATTTATTAAAATAAATTTATAAAAGTCGAACGAATTTATGTGACGAATTTTTCTATGAATTTATGTAACACACACACACACACACACACACATATATATATATATATTGATAATATTAGTGGCCAATATATATATATATATATATATATATATATATATATAAACAGAATAGAATCCTGGTAGAACTCAATGTCCAGGACAAAGTAAGAATATAATATAAAAGGCTCAATTATTAATATCCCATGGTTATAATCCAATTCATCAGACCTACAAATTCAAAAAGCTTTTTCTGATGAATTGGATCGTGATTATGATTCCAATGTAATAAATTATAACCATGGAATATTAGTGTTTGAGCCTTATATATATATATATATATATATATATATATATATATATATATATATATATATATATATATATATATATATATATAGGGTGCGATGAATAAATTGTCGTCTAAATTACGCGAAAATGAAAATAACACTGACATCTCATTTTAACAGATATATTTACCAAAATTACACAAAAATATCTTGAAATAGTAAAGAGTAAATTTCTTCAATAAAATTTCCATTGGATTCAACCATGGCATTCAAACGACTTCAGAATCTCCTGCAATAAAACAAACGCTTATCAACAATAATTTTGGTTGATGAAGAAATAAAATTAGATATATATATATATTTTTTCAATAGCGTAAGCAATCATCGTGATATAAACAACAATAAAAGAAACCATTAAATTGTTTTATTGTAAGCAGATGCATCCTAATTATGAACAAGAAAAAATCCATTAAAAGTATTATTCGCCTGTGTATTAATTAAAAGCCATTAAAAGTATTATTAATTAAAAGCCATTAAAAGTATTATTCGCCTGTGTATAACAATTCAAACAAACACCTTCGATTCATCATAAAATACTATAAAAGAATTCAAAACGTCTTCTCCAATATTTACCAATAACACCTCAAGTAAGCAACCTACGACGGTAAGTTAGAAATTATCCGCACTTTCGACATAACATATCCTTACGTTTGTCAGACTGTCTTCTGCTCGTGCGGGCTTACAATTGGTCACGTGATCGAAGTTTGAGCTCGATAGGGCCATTTTTCTAGCCGCTGTTACAGTGTAAACATGGCCGCTCCAACATAATAAAGATGATGATAAAAGTCCTCATGTAAATAATGATAAATCCTCATCTCAGAAATTCAATCAGAGGCCAAGTTTCTGCTAAATGCCACTACACCAACATCTCTTCCTTTCATGTGTACGTGTGTATATGTGTTTGTATGTCATATTTTTTAAACATTTACAAATTTAAGATTTTAATGCTAAGTGTCCCTTGTATTCAAATCCACCTCAGGCATGATTTTGAAGTTAAAAAAACATACATAGGTATTATATATACATGGTTGCAGATACATGGTTGAGGATACATGGTTATGGATTACATGGTTGCAGATACATGGTTGCGGACACATGTTTGAGGGTACATGGTTGCAGATTACATGGATGGGGATAGATGGTTGCAGATACATGGTAGTGGATACATGGTTGCGAACATATGTTTGAGGATACATGGTTGTAGATTATATGGTTTTGGATTACATGGTTGATGATACATGGTTGCGAACATATGTTTGAGGATACATGGTTGTGGATTACGTGTATGCGGATACATGGTTGCAGATACATGGTAGCGGATACATGGTTGTGTATACATGGATGAGGATACATGGTTGCGGATTACATTTGCGGATACATGGTGCAGATACATGGTTGTAGATACGTGGTTGTGGATTACATGGTTAGGTATAGATGGTTGAGTATACATGGTTGCGGATACATGGATGCGTATACATGGCTGAGGATACATGGTTGTGGATTACATGATTGCTGATACATGGTTGAGAATATATGTTTGAGTATACATGGTTGCGGATTACATGGATGCAGATACATGGTTGAGGATACATGGTTGCGGATTACATGGTTGCAGATACATGGTTAAGGATAGATGGTTGCAGATTAAATGGTTGCAGATACATGTTTGTGGACACATGTTTGTGGACACATGGTTGCGGCTTACGTGGATGCGGATACATGGTTGCAGATACATGTTTGTGGATTTCTTGGTTGCATGTACATCGTTGAGGATACATTATTGCTGATACACGGTTGAGGATACATGGTTGCAGATACATGGTTCTGCATCCATGGTTGTGGATGAAATGGTTGCTGATACATGGTTGAGGATACATGGTTGCGGATTACATGGTTTAGCAAACATGGTTCAGCATACATGGTTGTGTACACATGGTTGAGGATACATGGTTGAGGATACATGTTTGTGGATTACATGGATTACATGGATTTACAAGTCATAAATTAAAGATGATTTAACATGTTAGTCAGCATGCACCAGTTTGTCATATTCTCATTTTCCTTTCACTCGTATCGAGAGAATTAATGTAGAGGGAAAAGTGTGTGAACAGCGACGAAAAGAAATAATCTTCAAACACAGTATTACAAATTTAAATAATTTTATTATTGAGTATAGAAAAAAATCTTTGTTTACTTTCAAGTTGAAAGAAACAAATTGCAATGTTCCTCGGAAACAAAGTTTAACGAAAAATGAATTATATTAGTATGAGAAGAACGATATGAATAAATTAATCATGCGAATTTTCATGATTTGTGTTATTTTATGTATGTGTGTATATCTAATTCCAGCAGTCGGTCGAATAAATGCTGTATTATTACTACTGCTATAATTCACTTTGTTTTGTATGTCTCGCTCGTATATTTTTCTTATTGTACGAATTACTTAAAAAGCGAGAATTATAATTTTCAAAAGGGACTTAGAACTCAGTAAATTATACGAAAATTTGAGTATTCAGAATTGTTTACATCCCCGGTCAATTTATACTGAAAAGCTGAAATTATTTATTTACGCTGCGTTATTTACAAGTAAAATTGGATCACATGAAACTAAAATTTAGATTTACTAAACTTAGAAGTTTTACTGGTTAATAAATATATTTCCCAATTTTTAATTGTAATTTTTAGGAGGAAAAAGTGTGTTAATTATTTTCCAGTGTGAGCTTTCAATTTTTTTGTAGCAAACGGCAGGAATATCGTCTGCTTTTTGAAAATTTGAATGGCGTTTGAGATAACGTCGCTGATTGGTTAATAAATAGTAAATTGAAAATTGTCTTCCTACTTTTGGAAACAATTCAGATTTTAGTGATATTACTTAAAGCTACTGAATTTTTTCTACAATTAACATGGCAGCTTCCAGTCTGACATAGGAAATGAAATGGAACCCTGCGTTGATAGCAACTATCCGCCAATGATCTCTTAAAGATCCTTAACATCTGTAATTACATTCATGAAATAAGCCCATCCAATAACTCTCTACCTCAATTGGCTCTTGGGTCTTGTATAGGGTGAACAATGGAGTAAAAAAAGAATATTATCATTGAATTGGGGATGCCTCTTGAACTGACCTTCACGTTCGTGTGTTGAAGAAATAGCGGCATGTGTCTATAGATCCATCCGGTCAGTAGGGTGTTTTGCAAGTTGGTGGTGCGACTGTAATGATGTTGAATGTATGCTGTCCTGAAGGGTGTGACATTCGCAATTCTTACTTCAGTTCATTTACACTCTTTTAGGATTGTCTCGGTGGTGATAATTTGCTGCAGCAAGACAAGGCTACCGTGATTAAGTGGCAGGTGATTGGGTCCAGGAACGTATGGTTGGTGTCATCGTTCACGCACTCGGCAGATTTAAACGCCATTGATGGCCGGGTGGAGGGGATGTTGCCAACCTTATGAACGTCCGTGTAGTCAATTCTTCTTTATGCACTTTGTCCCCTCATGAAGTAGACGATTATAGCTCTCTACAACATCCTGTACTTTGTATCTCTCAATAAGCTTTGTCTTTCTGTTATTTCTTCTAAGCTCTGTTCCGTCATCCATTTACTCAAGCTCACTAAGTAGGTTATGCGTTGTTTCCTTCTGTCCCTCTTGCCTTCAATCTGTCCTGTGAGTATCAGATTTTCCAAGCCCTCCTTCCTCATTATGTGACCCAGAAACCTCAACTGCCTACTTTCCTTTTTATTTCCATTTTCTCTAAAATTTTGCCGTTGCTCACATCCACGGTATCCTCAGCATCCTTCTGTAGAACCATATTTCTGTTACTTCAAGTTTCGTTTTCATCTTTGAGGAGATCGTGCAGCAATCTACTGCTATACAGGAGGAGAGATATCACATTGCAGTTCAGTACTCTTACTTTCTAGCGAAATTTTTCTTATTTCTTAGTATAGTTTAGCTTTTGGAATTCTTCCTTGGCTATCCCAATACGCCTTCGGATTTCAGTGTCATTCTTTCCATTCTCTGTTAAAAACAATTCCCAGATATTTAACTTTCCGCACTTGTTTGTTTTTGGTATCTTCGATCTGCAAATCGCACTTTGGTTTCATCTTTTTGCTAACAACTATACCTTCTGTTTTCTTACATAGCAGAAATATCTGTTATGTATGTCTCTGGAAACACTCTTGGATAGCATCTTCTAGTCGCCATGCTACGTTGCATAGACGCTGTTAAACAAGCGTATAGGAAACAGCATATTTTTAAATTAAAAAGAAAACACGGATGATATTTGATTTATTTTAATAAAATTGAATATAGATACGAATTCTCAAATTTATTGATGCGTTCGTCGCGTAGCATTGCAAGTTATAATTGCGTTCGCTTTCGTATAAATGGCCTTGGCAAAGATAGGAAATGCTTTCGCCCTATCCACGGGTTAAACATCAGAGTAGGCTGGGTTCTCTAGCCGTGGTTGGTAACCAGGCTAGGGGAATAAGAACTCTAAATTAGAGGCCGGTTAGACTTGAGGCAAATAAATCTACTCTATAAGCCATACTTGCTGCGGAAAACACCACAGCGCCACCTGGCGTGGTTTGGCTGTACTGCTGTACAGTAAACGGAGGTTACAGATACACGAGAGAGTGAGAACTCTGGTTGTTCAGGCATTTACATGTGAGCCCGTGTGTACAAACATTCAGATAATATTTATATATAAATAAACATTGAAGAAACATGCACAGATTGTTTCTTTTTTTTGGGGGGTGGGTCGTTTCCCAGCAATACCCCCCCCCACACACACACAGACACACACACCAAGAAAAATATATACACTTGCATGCAAACTAGGTAACACTGATGATGATCACATCGTTGCCCAAATATATCACACATACACACAAACACACACACACACACACATATATATATACATATGTATATATATATATATATATATATACATATGTACATACATACACATATGTATACACATATACATGTTCGTGTTTAAGCAAACACACACATGGCCGGGAGTATACACAGGCACTCACACACACACTGCTCTCTCTAATGTCTCTTTTATGCCTAATCAATAGTGATTGGGTAGTTCCAGTGGTGGCTGGCGGCCTGTATCGATCGTTTCTTGCTGTTCTGTTGTCGTTATTGCATTCTAGGGTGCGCGGAAGGGTGGATTGCTTGAAAACAAGACAGAGACGCAAAAGCACTGTTCACAAACGGGGGCGGGTTTCGGGCGGGGTTGACGGGGTCCGGGCTGACTGCGTTTGGTGTTCAGTAGTGAGGCAGAAATATAACGCCAATGGATGAAAAGAAAATTAAGAAGAAATGGGAGGACAAAGAATGGAAGGAAGATTAATGGAATCCGGCAAGAAAAGAATGAAAAATGAAAAATGGAACCGTCAACGAAGGAAAATATATAAAGGAGACTAATAGTAGAGAACAAAGAAAACAGGAAAGAACGAGTTTGAATGACGAATGAAGAAATAAAATACGAACGATAAATAAGGGCATCATTGAATGAAGAATAAATGAATGAAAAACAAAAACTATACAAAAAAGTTAAATAAACAAATAAATATCGTCCTAAAATGATGAACGTTTTTCTTTTTATTAGCGGTAAACAAAAATTCTTCCAAACTGAAAGAAAATTACTAAAATCTACCATTAAAAAGATAGAGAAAAATAAAGTAGAGAAATGAAAGGAAAAAAAATTAAAAATATAAAGAAATAGATAATCATATAAAAGAGAAAGTATGAAGAATGAAGAAAATAACTTCCTCCTTACCAATGGAATACGAACGGAATATGGATGGTTCGCCTCTGTATATATCGTATGGATAGTCAGAGGTGTAAATGTCTGAACTTGTAGAACTATGTAATGTAGCTGGTCAGCTTGAAACAGCGATAGAATAGCGAAAGGCTTGTGATGGTGCATCTGTGTGAAAGGAGTTGTATGGGCAAATATAATTCATCGCTTATATGATCGCATAAACACTTTTGAACTCTGTCCTGAATGGAAAGAGATAATTAAACAGCTTCAGGCCAAAGATGGCGGCAATTTCTCAATGTTCGTCTGATCTCACCCGTATAAATATAGAGCATGGTAGAGAGAGTTCGGTACTTTCACGAGCGATAGAAGGAGTCTTTAGCTGTGGATCGTATATATGAGTTCCACTTGTGGTCTGATGTGAACTTGACCCTCAAAAGTCGCTCAAAGCTTCGTTGAGTATGCAACCATTAAGCGTGACTTTAAGATCAACTCGGTGATGATATATGTTACTAGTTTCGTTTTAGAGGTATTAAAAATTCCAAGCCAGTCCCTGCCCCCTTTGAGCTGTTAGCGGTAAATCAGATGAGAGATCAGCTGCCTGGCTCTGGTCATCTTGGTTTTTGGCGGGGCAGAGATATTCACTAACGATCTGGGAATATCCCAATGGGGTTCGTTAATATAAAGCAGAAAAGTGTTGGGCCGAGTCGTGAGCCTTGTGGGACGACGGCATTGATCTGATAGGCTTCAGAAGTCTGGCAGTCGATAACAACCTTCAAAGACCTACCTGATTAAAAGGACTTTTCAAACTTAAGTACTATTCAACCAATTCCAAAGATGGAGAGTTTGTATAGCGACTCCTAATGTCACATCTTGTCAAAAGCCTTTGGTGTATCTAAGTCGATCGCTCTCGTGATGAATTACTCATTGAGTGCCCAGCTGATTCTGGATGTGATGGCAAAATTAGTCCAGGAGTGGAAATTTAGAGCGTGTAAGAAAGCAGGTAAAGAAGAAGAAATTGAAGATTATAAAGGAGGAATAAGAAAAAGTGAAAAAGGAATAAATCCGAAGAAAATACTAAGTATAAAAAAGAACTATTTTAAAAGCGGGAATATAAGAAAGGAAGCCATATTGTCAAAACGGGAAAAAGAAAGACATGATTTAAACCAGAGGTTCTCAACTGGGGTCCACAATGGGCCTAGGGGGTCCATATAATATTTATGGGGGTCCACAGGCAAAATATAATGATATTTTGGTGGTCCATGAAGAAAACCAATGATATTGCTACAAAGTACCCTTTCCTATGGAATAAAGCACAGCTCTCCGTTATTACTTTTCCAACATCTTGTTGAATCGGGATTTAGTCGTGTTTCTCAACTGCTATCAAAAGTTCGTAATTGTGAAAAGAGGTGATCTTCGACTATCATTAACGTCGATGCAACCAGATAAAAATCAACTAGCTGAGCAGCATCAACCACAGGGATCGCGATGAATAAAGATGCCTTTCTTTTTTGTCTAACCACACACTTAACTTGAATTGTTTCATTAAAATTTTTAGCCAGTGTGCATAAATAAATTCTGCAGTGAATCCATTTGCCTGAAGAGCTCTGCCCCCCATGGCCTTGACCATGGAAGAAACATTGTAATATTGTAATACAAGATATTGGTCAATAAAAATTATTATTACTATAATTATTATTATTATTACTATTATTATAATTGTAGAATAATTTATTTGCATTAAATTAGTTTTCATTTCAAAATAAAGCTTAATTATATAATATTTCTTTGATTATTAAAATCTCAAAATTGTTATTAGCGGAAAAATAGAATATGGTTGTCTTATGCCAAGTAGCTATTAAGGGTCCACCAAGAAAAAACGAAGGGAAAAGGGGTCCATGGGTTAAAAAGGCTGAGAAACACTGGATTAGAACGAGGATGATAGGAAGTGGAGATTTTGAGAATAAGGAGGATAGATAAAATTTGGGCCTTGACTTGAAGACGGTAAGATTGTAGTTTTCAAAGTGTCCGTGAGGGAGTCAGTTATACAAAGTAGCACTTCTTGAGAAAATGAATGGAATTTTATTGTGAAAACATTGACTCTCAATAATAGAACCGTAGAGTGTCATGAGAACAACAAATAACAAACGCATATCTAGAAAGTAAATATTAGGTTGAGTCATAAATAATTTCCAGTTTCGTTTATCAACTTTATTCTTTAAAAAATAATGTATGCATGTATAGCTGACCACTCGTATTCGAGGATACCCGTCTACTTGGGCGGCTAGCCAATCCCTATTGCAGACGCTCGCTCAGGCACATTTGTGTTTGCTCAACACTCATAGAGCCCACCTGCGGTTTATACTGCAACTATACTGAGCAGACCTCAGTTACAGTTTCTGGGAAAGAGCGTGTTATCTAGCGTGATCAACAATTTGAACAAAGCCAGCACGTTCACGACCTCGGCCACGATGACTTGTGACTTCGTGCTAATGTACACTTTCATTATATTCACCATTATTGAAAACTCAAAATTTGTGTTAGTGAAAAATAGAATATTGTTGTCTTATGTCAAAGAGCTGTTAACGGGTCCACCAAGAAGAAAAGAAAGGAAAAAGGTCCATGGATAAAAAAATGGTTTAAACAGTAAAAGATAAACAAATATAATGAATTGATTGCCTTGTTTTGTTTTCGGGCATATAAATCTTTTCCGGGTTATTTGATATCTCATCCGACTTTTTGACAAACAATAAAAATAGTAGAAACAGATCCAGTTCGCACGACATTCAAAAAGGTAGACGTAGACGTTTGCAATGTGTTAATTGCTGAAAAAGTCTATCATAGTTTAGATAAGAATGGTGATGCTTGGCTGTTGCTTTGGATACCTCGAAGGCATTTGACAAGAATGGACATGCTGGACTTCACAAGTTGAAAAAGTGATGGTATTTCTAGACGAATATTTGAACTGATTCAATTTTTCTTATTAAATCGCGAAGTGACCGGCCAAGATTCTAGATCATTTTGCATTAAATGTTTCTAATTTTCTACCTACTTTTTTCATAATTTTCATTAACAACCTTCCTAATGTCATCCGTTCTCAACTTGCTATCTATACTTATTACACACCTCCTGCCTTAATGATACGTTTGATCAGTTCGATATGGTCAAATTGGCAGCTGGTCTCAAAAATGGCCTACCAGCTGTTGTTAAATGGCGCAAGGAGTAACGGGTTAATATTAATGCCTCCAAAACGAAACTGCTTTCTTTCAATCGTACGAGAAAATCTATTTTTCCTTCAGTCAGTATAGCTGATGCTAACCCCAAGAGAGTGATTTATTGCTAACGTTGGAAAGTGGAAAGATTATATTGAATCAATTGTGCCTTTTCTATAAATACTTTCATGGTAATTGTTCTGATGAACTTTCGTCTTTGGTACCTAAACTACTGTAATTCTCGATGTATAATACGTATAAATAATAAGCAAAATTAGGGGTGCGTATTATGCACAACTACAAAAACTTCTTTAAAAAATGCCGTTTCATAGTTCGATTTCAGTTACGAAATGACTGCTCACCACAAACATACGACAATTTGACACCAACATTCGTCGATTGCGACCCCATAAGGATGTGAAATATAATTATATGTACCTAACAATACTTACAAATGTAAAATAAAATAAGAATTATCATAAAACTGAATTAGAATAATACTATTCTATGTTTAAAACCATTTTTTAAAAGAGTAGGAAATGCTGGTCGTAATAAAATTGGAGAGGTACAATATAAAGGGTTTGATTACCAAACAAGGGGTGCGTATTATGCGTGAATGGAAGAATTTTCCCACACTTTCAGAACAATTTTAGGGGTGCGTATTAAGGATGAAGGCGTATTATACATGGGGAATTACGGTATATGAATCTAAGCGCAGTACTAGATTGGAAATTAGGTCTCATCATTTTATTCTTCCGACTTCTTGCTTTCCAGTCAACTTTGATTTTCAAAAATTCAGATTCAATATCAAATGCTGTCTTTTGTCCCTTTAATAGCTGTTCTTTTATTGTCTTCACTCCTTAATAATGTTTTATTCTCCTCACATTCTCTCACACTCAGGAACCCACTGCGTCCTAGTGGCTTTATTGCTTTATTTGGGATGAAATGAGACAAATAGATCAACCTAGTTATGGTTTTGACAGGAATAAAAAAGATGGACGTAGGTACAGTAAAAGTTCGCCTTTGTGGGGAGGTTTACCTCTTTGAACGCAAATGCAATTGGACTTTTCTTGATCCCAACCGACAGGGCGACATATAACGAACCGAATTTTGCTAATTGAAACCCGAATGAAATCTCATCTAAAAGAAAATAGAAGAGAAGCTAGAATCTTTTCAAAGAAAGAAAGAATAAATAATCAAACGAAAGAACATTATCAAATAAGCGGAAAAGAAAAAAATTCTTATAAATTGAAACCAAAGATTTCTAAGTCAAAGAAAAAAAAGACATCTGTCTATATTTCTGAGTTGGGGTATTGTAACTATTGACAGTATTTACGTTGTTCAAACTGTTGTCCTTAACTTTATTGTCACATTCATGATGTTTCAGCCGTTGTACGCTCAGGTCTTCAGATTATATTTGCTGGAATTTTCCCCAAATACACATGGCCCAATAGATGAAAGCGTTGTTTGATTGATCTAAAATTCACTTGACCAAAGAGTTGTGAGGATTGACCTTGGTCACAGCAGAGATAACAGAAATTTGCAGAGTTGAGTTATCCAAGAAAATTAACTATAACTGATATATCCACAGGCATGCCACGTGAAATTAGAACAATCTACCACTTTTAAGTAAATAAAGGGTTCGATACGAAATTCCAACAAATATCACCTGAAGAAGGTCGAAGCGTACAACGACCGAAACGTCGTGATTGTGATAATAAAGATGGGAACAATAGTCCGAATAATGTAAAAATAGTAAAAAGAAAACAATTTTAAAGGAAAGAAGAAATGAGTCGGGACGTTTTCTGCAACATTTTTCAAACAATTTTTTTTAAAGAAGAAATAAATACATAAATAAAAACCTGGTATGGTGTCTATGGGAAGCAACCATTCTCTCTCGGAATAAGGAAAGTAACAAAAAAAACGAATCGTTGACTGGAAGAAAAGGCGATTGTGCAAGTCGAAAAGCAACAAAACTTGTAAAGGAGCTTTAATGTTTTGATTCTCGTTAATATTCGTGGCTTAAGTTCCGATTTTTTGTTATTCTCCGTTTGGAGCAGAATTGGACATAAAGAGGCAGTATTAACTTTTTCGCGTCCATTTGTATTCATGTAGCATACATATCAAATATTGGGTTTAAGAAAGTTTTTCGTTCTAGTGCTCAGTCCAAAAACTTTGGAAGGAATTACAGTTATATAATCATCATCAACAGTTCTTAAAGGAAACAGAGACAGTAATAATATGACTTTGAATTTGATTATTAGATGAAATAGCGGGACGATATCAAGTAAGTACGAAGATTCAGATATCTGAAAATATTTTAACAAAGGGCTGGAAATGTGACAGGAAATTACGAAGGAACACTAGAATAGAAACTGATGCTTTCCAAAGCATTAAGAAACGGAAATATTTCGTCAAAAATAAAGAAATATTGCTGAATATAATATCAGTCCTCCTAGACAGTGTATTCTGGACAATCTCCTTGAAGGAATACAGAAGGCGATTATCTCCCTTTGAAGGGTAATGTAATCAACTGCTTAGTGACGCCACTCCATACAGTAACGAAGGCGGCAGTTAAATACAGTTTGTTTACAGAAGCCACCACGTGAGGTTTTCTTTTAGCTTGGACCCGTTGACTCGTTTGAATCTGGAATTCTAAACATGGCTTCTCCAGACACAGGAGTAGCTCCATATTATATGTAAAACACTTGCCTTTTTGTTTGTCTTTACACTCTGATATGATAGATAGATAGATTTGTGTATATCTTAGTAGTATAAAATGGACTCTGAGAACAAAGAATGTTTTTCATTCTTTTTCCTTTCAGTCATTCCGTTCTGTCCGTGAACTCCGATGTTATTAGATTGTTAAATCATACTTTAGTATACTATTATCTTTTAGAGGAAGTGTATCGCTGCTCTGACTTCATGAGGTTGAACTTTGAGGTCAGATGGAAGACAAAACAAAGAAGTCAATTTTGATTGGTTGACCGAGCGTAAGAACGATAGAGAAAGTGATTTCGGAGAGTCGAGTCTAGCCTTCAAATAATGTAGAAGTGTTTGTTTCGTGACTGAAACGGTTCCCCACTTGGGGAGAGTAACCCCACTGGATATTTAGAAATGTACACTTCCACGTATTTAACAAAATACATAGATTAAAATTTCCTTTGTTGATGTCTTTTATCTCCGAATCAAAACATTTCGCGACCACCGACTGGGAGAAGATACAACATTGTATTAAATTAGCGACGTTGACCTCCCAGTATCAAAGCGGGAGATATACAACATATACACAATTTGGCGCAGTGACCTGGACCCTCCCAGCATGGGTGACGCAGAATGAGGGCTACAACAGAACGTGGTAATATTTGAAGAAGATTTTCAGAGGTGTATTCAAGATGGGAATATGACATAAGGACAGACAAAAAGGGAAAATTTAAGTACTATGTTTTTCAGCACGCACACACACACACACACACACACACACACACACGCACACACACACGCGCACACAAATCTAAACAACAAATTAAAACAAGAAGTAATAATGAAAGTATATCTAGAAAAAAGTGTAAGTGGACTGGTTGTTGGAAGTGCAATGGAAAATTGTTTTCAGAAAGACTGGCGGCATTTTGGATGAACAGAAAAAAAGGACGAGTGGGGAAAAGAAAGAAAGAGGGAACACAATGAACAACCCCCCCCCCCCCATACACACATACTCAATGGCAATATTAATGAATCATTTTTAGTGAAGGACTGATTTTTGTTGTTTTGTTTTTGTCTCTTTACAAAAGTTCATAAGCATGTATAAAAATCTATTGTTGATTTTCATTGGCCGGCTTTAATGTTTTTGTGTGCATCCAAATGTTGTATTTTTGGCACTTTGCTATTTTTTTTATTTTGTTGTGGAAAAATCCCGCCACGAAAGTTTCTGTTTTTAAAGAAGGTTTTCTTCGGAAGGAAATTTGACCAGCAAATAAATTTTCCTGATGTTGACCTTTGAGGAAGTTTGATGTTGGCCACGTGGAGGCGTGAATTCACGTACATGAACGCGCAATGGAAATTGAACAGAATGGCAACCAGTTTGTGCACTTGATGTGAACTCATCATTATATGAACATTCTGCCATTGCCCTAACTAGCTTTTATCTTATTAAAGTTAATTTTCTATGTTTTTTGTTGTATATTGTACTCTCAAACTCTTTAAATGTGTATTCTTTCTCTTGTATTAATCATATTTACAAGTCAAAATACATAAATTGAATAAGTTATAACGATTCTAAGAATGCATACATTATTTTGGGACACCCTGTATATATATATATATATATATATATATATATATATATATATATATATATATATATATATATATATATGATTCTTTTTGTTCAATATGATAGACAAGGGCATTTTTTAAGCTTGCTATTAAGTTTCTTTTCTAATATCTTTGCAGGATGACAAACCAGTGAAAGGAATAGATAGTAAATTGACAAATATTAATAAGGGCTGCAAAGGATAGGAATTTGTTGAGAGACATAAATGCCCACGTCCTGCAGGGACACACACATAGAAGAAGATTAAATTATTAATCTTTGGTTGCGTAATCCATTACACCGATCCTTGTACAACTCTTGTCATATGAATTGTTTTTCGTTAAGCACTTTGGTCAAAAGCTAATAGTGATCTTGGCTAACCCTTTGAGCTCTGACTACCGTTTTACCGGTGGTAGAGAAAAATAACGTAATGCCCAGCCACCGGTTGAACGGTCGGCAAACACTTGTAACTATTTATATATCTACCGTGAAACATTACATAGCAATTACTTGCGAATTTCGACTCAGAAGCTGAGACAGAAGGGTTGAAATTGTTCAGGAACGCAGGGATCAAAGGGTTAAAACTTTTCATGCAATGCAATCTTAAGCCATGATTAACCCTTGGAGCCCTACCATTTTTCTCTACCACCGCTTTGTCGGTGGTAGAGAAAAATGACTTAATGCCCAGTCACCGGTTGAACGGTGGGTAAACACTTGTAACTATTTTTCTATCTACCGTGAAACTTTAAATACCAATTATTTGCGAACTTTGACTCAGGAGCTGAAGTAAAAGGGTTAAAATTGTTCAGGAACGCAGGGCTCAAAGGGTTAATACAGAAGGTAAATTCCTTCGTTAAGTTAATCTTTTCATGCAATGCAATCCTAAGCCATGATTAACCCTTTGAGCCCTGACCACCGCTTTACCGGTGGTAGAGAAAAATGACTTAATGCCCAGCCTCCGGTTGAACGGTGGGTAAACACTTGCGTCGTGTTTTGTTATTGGTTGTCTTATTTGGGTAGACTGGCGCACAAAGAAAGAATTCCGGCGATAAATTGAAGGCATGCAATCATACTCTCTCCTTGCTAAGTATAATGATTAGATTTTTTGTAACTATTTTTATATCTACCGTGAAACATTACATATCAATTATTTGCGAATTTTGACTCAGGAGCTCAGGCGGAAGGGTTAAAATTGTTCAGGAACGCAGGGGTCAAAGGGTTAAGCTATTAGGATTGAGTAAAATAAGGAACACCGACATCTCACCTCCATTAGAAAAATGACAGAAGAACTAAACCAAATGCCTCTTCTCGGAAAAATCTTAGTCTTAACCAGGACTGTCAGGGAAGCAATCAGGGAGTTGTATTTTTTGTAACTACTTTTATATCTACCGTGAACATACCAATTATTTGCGAATTTTGACTCAGGAACTCAGGTAGAAGGGTTAAAATTGTTCAGGAAAGCAGGTCTCAAATGGTTAAGGTAGATTTATTGGTTTCGAATTCAGAGTTGTTCTTTTCTTAGACCGGTTGCCAAAAAACTGCCCGTCTTTTTAACCCATAGGTGGAGAAGTGATAAATTCATATCCCTTCCTTACATCATGCGCAGTTCTTATTTTAGTTTCACTTGCCTTTCATTGCAAATACGCAGACTGTCATTCGGTTCTCTTAGAAAGCGCCAGTATTCGTTTTATTTTCCGATTTGTTTTCTATTTTCCATTTCTAAGAGATTGAATAGTTCTGATGAGAAGTACTGAAGAGAGGAGATGAAAGAAAAGCCAGATTTAATATGGCTTGAAAAAAAAAGTTGTTTACTGGATGTTGTAATAAAGTCAATGACGGAAGTTTGTTTGTGAAATAATTTTATAATTTAAAACTCAGCAGTAATAAATTATTAGATTTTAGCTTCAAACATCTGTCCTTGTTTTATCACTTATTTAATTTGTTCGTTAAAAGATCCTGTGTGAGTACACATTATCTCAGGCCTACATATTAGTCTTTCATGTAAATCACGCAGTAAATGAAATTCGTGAAATCTCCTTTTAATTAACTGCTAATTAACTGCTAATTTAATTAACTGCTAATTTAATTAACTGCTAATAGGACAATTTTAAAAGTTGCCATAGAAATTGTTTCTCTTTCTTTCGTCTGAAAAAAATCATTGTCGAATAAGGAATATAATTCTCTTCCATTGAGAATTAAGCCTGACATTTTTTTGTTATATTTCTTTATTTTCTTCTTCTTCATCTTCTTTATATCGCCGTGGATGACCTGTCTCTCCACAGTATCCTATCTTTCGCGACTCTAACAAACGTTTTTCCCCTCAGTGTCCCTCCTACAGTCCCTTTATACAACGTTAGGTGGGTTATTCGCTCTATCCCTTTGGCCCCTGTTACCTTCACTACGTCCTGTTAAAGTCTCCAAGCCTTTTTTCCTCGTTATGCATTCCAGAAATCTCAGTTTGTTTGTTTTTGTTTCTAATTTTTTTAAAAACTTTCTCGATTCTAATATGTTCTGTTAATGGTACGCTATGTTATAAATGAGAAATTATTGATCTTTACAAAAATATTAATCTCGTCTTTGCAAGAGGAACAGTGCGAATTCTCTTGGGTAGACTGAATTAAAATGTTCTCAATTCGGCTTTAGGTATGTGACATCAATATTCATTAAAGAAAATAGTTTTCGGCGCCTTTGTTTTAACAAGATGGGTTTTGTTATAGTTGAGCTCTTCATAATTTTAAACGCGTTCTTTTAATTTTCTAGAACATCAAAGAAGATTTGATAGGAATTCATCTTCGAAAACATTCTTGCAAGTGCTGAAAAGAACGGAATCCATCAAAATGCCAAAGATTTAAAAGACGTTGAATGATAAGATTGCACAAAAACGAGCAACTCTCAAATGCAAGTAAGTTTGACAAACTGAATTCTCGAGATAAGGATCTCAAACCGCTAAGACAGTTCAAGAATACAGAAAGAGAGAAGACAATAAATAAGATGCCTTTAAAAATCGGTCAACGTCTGATGAATTAAAGTCACTTTCTTGAGAGGCAGGAATAATATATATATATATTTTTTTTTTCAAACATGTAGTGTTGAATGTTAAAGACAACATAGTCTTACATATTTTCTTTTGAATTTTCTCATATTCTCTAATGAGACTTTTTATTTGAAAATAGTTTCGAAATATGTATTGTCCATACGATGACCTAGCGCTTTCGAACATCATTGTTCATCTTCAGGGTCAATATTTTAGTCAAATTTTTTTTTTTTTTTTTAAACAAACATTTGCCAATTATCTTGTAGCGTAATCATGTTGCTACTTTTTTACAAACTAAAAACGTTAAATTCCTTTTAAATTCAAAAGACGCGATGATGTTATATCACGTGCATGGCGTAGATTTTTATCATGTGACAGCGTGAAAAAGATTTCCAATACACAAGCCAAAAGATCGAAGAATACGCTACAAAATTTAAATATATTATAAACATTGCAATATATTACCAGATATATTATAATCTATACGATTAATAAGGGGTCTTTTTCTTTTAATATGTAATGCCTCTAAGATTTTAAGGCGTCTAATGTCTGTATGTTTATCTATAATTTTAGTATTTTCTACAAGTATTTTACGTATATCAGATTGCGTAAGGGAAACAGTATGTGACTTAATATGTTGTTTAATGGAGCTAGTATTATTTAAATGCAGAGTCAATCTTCTGGAGAGCCGGGTGGTTGTAAATCCAATATATGTATGTGGATTAGAAGAACATTCTTCCATGGGGCATTTAATATATATATATATATATATATATATATATATATATATATATATATATATATATATATATATATATATATATAGATAGATAGATAGATAGAGTGAGAATATTGCTAGGCATGTGTCAAATCCACTTTGAAGTAAAGTCGATTCTTTTACAGCGAGAAGAAAACTGAATAGAAATAGTTTCCATAGGAAATCAACCAATAAACCATTTTCTCCGGAAAGAAAATAGTGAGAAGTGACTGAAATATAAAGACACAAAAATTGGAGAGATGATAAATGGAAGACTGCTTTGATGGAGCAAACTTTGAAATTTCAGGATCTAATCAACAACAATACGTTAAAAACTTTATTTTACATTGAAATACAGTGAATATGCAATTGGACAGTTATACAGTTGATCGTACGCAGGCAGCCAAGTAAAGCATCATAGGATAAGATGAAGTGAGAAAAGAGCAGATGATAGACTGTAGAACAATATGAGAAAATTTAAATTAATGAACATGGCGACAAATCAGAAGACTGTTATTAGATTCATGTTCATAGCGATAAGAAGCCAGTTGTTGGTGAATGCGAGCTTCATCGAACAATTACCCTGATAAGCCACATAACTAAGCTTGTTATCCCGATGCTAGCAAAATTACACTGAAAATAGAACTAGAATAATGAATCTTTGTTCAAGCCACTGGAACAAGAAATGCAATCTTTATGATCAGCATGCTGTCATATCGAACAGAGAAGAATAGTTATTCATGTTTTATAAACTACGAAAAGGCATTAAATAAAGTAATAATAAAATAAAGTACTATATATAAATCTATTTGTGCCCTCAGAAAAACTAGATTTTGGGGAAATATTCTAGAATAATCTCGAACATTAGCTGAGACCAAATCGCCTGCATACGGATAAATAATGAATTAAGTACAAAACACTAACACGAAGAGTAAGTCACGGATAAGCCTTTTTAACGGATTTATTTAACGAGACGATCGTAAAAGAATTAGAAATCTTACCAGGATTTATTATTGGAGGAGACGATCCTCACAAGCTAGGATATGTAGACAACGTGTTGATAGCAAACGCTGAAAGAAAACCGTATTTCCTAGAATAAATGTAGTAAAAGAAATCAAGAAGACAGGACGAACCATCTATTGTAAAAAGACGCGTGGTTGTTAGCAAAATGGACAGTTCAAGATGCGACTTACAAATTGGAAATGTCAAAATTAAGCGGGTACAGAAATTTAACGATCTGTGTTTTAATAGACCCACGGAAAATGTGACACCGAAATCCGAAGTCGCATTGGAATAGAAAAAGGTACCTACCAAAAGTTATATCGCCCTGTCGACTGTGGCTTCAGAATACACCGATTGTACCACTGTAGATGGATATGACTCCAACCCCAAATGAGGCGTCCTCTGTAAGACGATAAACTACACCCGATAGCAAGGCCTCTGAATTGCTGGTGTTCACAGGTCCACCGTAACCCAGGTTGGTAGGATCTGTTAGGGTCCCAGCTATGGGCAAATAGTTAACACCCAAATGGGGTTAAAACGTTATGAAAGTGTAAAAATAGTTTTTAATACCAGCAATACATTTTTGTGAAAAATTATTACCAGCAATGAATTTTGAAGGAAAAAATGATTACCAGCAACACATTATTACCAGCGGTACATTATTACCAGCGGTACATTTTCGAAAAGTATTACCAGCAATTATAATCTTCCTGGCATTAAATAACTCACTGTGGTTGATATATCGTAAAACAAAACAAACCAAACCAAACCGAAAGCTATGTATTAAGTGACGGGAACATTTCATTAGAAGCCAAGATGGCGGCACTGCCATTTAATATCAACCCTCCTAATGGCAGTGAATACTGGAAAATTTCCTTACAGATGAATTGGAGATTTGAGGCATGAGGCAAGGAAAAGAGTGTTGAACTTCTCTGTAACACCAATCGTCTTATATGGCAGTGTATGCTGGACAATTTCCTCACACTTGAGGAGACTTGAGAAAACAGAAATGTGATTCTACTGGAAGATGTTTAGAATGACATGGACTGAACATGTGAGTAACAGGGAAGTTTCAAGGAAAATGAGGAACATAAACAACACTTATACTTAGTATCAGAAAGAGAGAGTTCATTTTAAAGGACATATAATGAGAAAATAATGCTTGGAGAATTTGATACTCACAGAAGGCAAGGAAGACAGAGGGAAATATAAAGTAAACTCCTTAACGTGTTTTTCTAAATGACTAAGATTGGGATGGATATTAACGGGTCAAACATTGTTTAGAACTACGAAGGATAGGAAGTTATGGAGAACCAGTGATGGTCGGAGAAATGACGTCAGGCTTATCGAGAAAGATGGAGGCAAACAAGAAAGATAAAAGTTATGGAGAACCAGTATTATCCACGTTCTAAAAAGACAATACAGAAGAAGGAACGATGGCATAGAAAAACTTGAATTTACGATTTCAAGTGGAATAAATGAAAGTACCGATTTTTATATCATCACCCAGTGATGGTAGGAAAAATGACCTCAGGCTTATCGAGAAAGATGGAAACAAACAAGAAAGATAAAACAAAAAAGATAAGAAAAATATCATTTGAAATTTAAGTTAAGATTCAATAAAGTGCTAACATTTGTTGGCTCATTTAAAACTTTATATACCATTTTCGGCATCATATAAAACGCACGGGTGTATAAGACGCAACCCAATATCAACAGGGCTAATCAAGAAAAAATTCGTAATTAGTAAAATTAGTAAAATTGTTAGTAAATGTTACAGCCTAGGTTATATTTATGAGGTATTATTTTGGTTAATGAAGCAGTGATTACAATTAAATGAAAAATAATAGGAAAAAAGAACACGAGACTATAAAAACTTTTCTTACCTTTGGATATTATAAAGTTTTTATAGGCTCGTGTTTGTAATTGTTTGCAATTGTAATAATTGCTTGATTTTTATTTTGTTTTCTTACCTTTGGATATTATAAACAAAATAAAATTCAAGCAATTATTACAATTGAGCAAAACAGTACAGGCACCATTAAAATTGTATTCATCTTCAAATCCATAAAATTCGTCGTCTTCGTTATGAAAACTCTGAGACTCATTTTCAATATTCCTGTCATCGTCGTTAAATAATGCGTCATCTTCCGTTCCGTCGAGAGCATTGCTAAGGCCACACTTTTTAAAAGATTTCACAATTTCTGGTCTAATATTATCCCAAGCTTACTTCACCCATTCGCAGACTTGTGTAATGATGGGTCTTTGTATTCTTCCTGTAAGTGTAAGGTCATCAGGCATTACCATCCACGTGTTCTATTGCTCTTTCATGTTTAAGTCTAAGCTAATAGAAGTTGCCAGGTAGATAATCACGGCCAACTATTGCGAATTTTAAACCTACATATGACATAAGACGCAGGGGAATTTTAAAAGATATTTTTAGTAAAAAAAAAAAAGTGCGGCTTATATGCCATCAAATACGGTAAATGTATATTAACTTTGAGAATATTAGACTTTCAAACATTATTAAACTTTATTAATTCGAATTTACTTTGAATATTTCAACCAAAGACAGCTATAAAAACTGGAATGGACATTAAAGAGACAAAGGTTGCTTGGAGATGTAAATCGGAAAGTCTAGTTCGAATTCCAGTTGTGTTCGTTAGATTCACTTACGCGAAAATACATTTGGAAAAGTATGAATCCATCTCCTTCCCCAGCTATGGGTTAAATAGTATGACTAGCATCTGAGAAAATTATTGTTATTTTTAAAAAATAATTGGTAATTCAATATCCAATCGTAAAAAATATAGAATTATTCTTACAATCCAAAATATGTTTCGGCTTCAAATAACCCACAAAGGGTTGATAAACCGTAAAAATCAGATCAATCAATCATGGAGCAGTAAAGGATAGGAAAATCAGTCACTCACGTTCTGAAATATGGCACATAAAAGAAAAATAATTATACAATTCCTGAAGATTAGTTAAGAAAGTTTCAACGTAGTCTGCTTAAAGAGGTTCTACTTGTAATGAGACGTCATACTAAACAATGACTTTGCCGTAAAGAAATACACACAATTTGTATTCATGGCCATATATTGCTGAAAGAAAATCATTTCAATCATTTTTCCTAAGAATTTGAATACATGCGTCCAAAATGTACAGGCGCCTGTGCCATTTCGAGTTTAGTCACTTCTTCATCAGATAAAAAGGAACTTCGAAAAAACTTAACGTTTTCCTCACTCACTGAGATGAAAACTTTTTTTTCTAAAGTATCAATCTAAATTTGCAGGTGTTCACACTTTTATACCTAGAAACTCACATGCATATATATATATATATATATATATATATATATATATATATATATATATATATATATATATATATATATATATATATATATATATATATATAATGATTGAACGAGTTGGAGACAAAAGGTTAATGTACTAAGGGAGAGAGTGGGAGAGAGAGGGAGAGGGGGAGAGAGAAAGAGAGAGAGGGGGAGGGGGGAGAGAGAGAGAGAGAAACAACAAATGAAAAAATACGACGAAGAAATCCGGTTATATGTCCGCCAAATTTTCTGATCAATTATATCTTATAATTTTTTTCTTAATATTTGTTTTTACGACTTGCTGACGGTAATTTTACTGCGATTGTGTGAGATATTTTATTCGAAGCTCCTACAATATTTCTTCTCACCTCATAATTCAAGCTTTTTTTTTATTATTATTAACTTTTCGCACGTTTTATATCTTGCGGTGTCCATCTTGCACTCAGGCCCCGACGTTCACTGGTTTTTCTTTTTGATATCTGAAAAGTTTTACTACCACAACAGCTGCAAAAATACTTGCTTTGCATCAAAATATCGTCTGGAAGAAAAACTAGTATCTGTTGTAAGTTTATAACAAATGCTTTTTAATAGGCAATGTATTCTTTTGAACAATTTCTTGGGAGATAATCAGTTAACTCCTCAATATTATTATTATGCTGAGGATTAAACGATAATCCTTCAATTCTAGTATCTCTATATCTGAATATATGGGATAAAAATATAGTTTTAAGATCTTTTTATATTTATGGATAAAAGTGCTCAACATCAGAGATAGAGCGGATGTGAATACAAAACTAGGCACTGGGGTTAACAACAGGTAGCGACTGTCATCGCGATATTTTTAGCAATTGGAGCAGCTTAAGAAGAATCCTATTGTGAGTCTTTGAGAAGTTGGAAGATCATTTCGGGGAATTGCTGCATATGTTAAACATGACGCGTCGGTGTTTACAGGAGTAGTTCAATGGATATCATTATGCCCATAGACCAGGTATTGGGCTGCCACAAAGAACAGATGCTGACCAAGATTCAGATGAGCCCCAAAATGGAGTATTGCTGTCATATATGAGCTTCACTTTTCGGCTTTTACCTAATCTTTTACGGGGTCTTGAGTGATGCCACCTTGTTTTCCATCCTGCAGCTATCCTTCCCGGTAATGCAACGTCGCAAGCCTGTTGTTACTGCATCGCTATTTCCATGGCAAATGTTCCAATGAACTCCATTCTTGTGTTCCACTATTTCAGCTAAAACCCGCTGTGTTGTGTCCACTGAGTCGAACTACACTCACTCTCTCCGTACTCCAGTTATAAGGAAGACGTTTCAATAGGAGAACTTTTTCCTCAAGGATCGATGCTTTGTAGAACAGATTCCCGCGGGTATGCTTCCTCGGACGTTACAATCTGAACGTCTTCAAGCCAGGTTTTTAATCGCTTCCTATCCTCTATATCTCATCCTCACATCCTATTTCCTGCTCTTTGTTTAATTTCAACACTTTTGATGAAGAGAAGGAAGCTTGTTTTCCTGTTTCTTTTATTTAAAGCCAGCGGACTGGTAATGGGTCAGATTCAGATGCTGGCTGTTTGCTGGTAGAAGATCGTCGAGAATGAAGGTCTTTATTTTGAGGAATAAATGTTGGTGTTGCTCCATAAAATTTTGTTGCTTTCTTCCTGCTTCCAAAGTGAGTCAGGATTTTCTGGCCAAATAAATATATACAGGGGTTGGACAAAATAATTGGAACAGGTGCAAATTCCACTCCCATATTTCAAAGACCTATTATATTAAGAACTTTAGCTAAAACTTCGTAATTGGTGGTTATATCTATTGTAAATATGTTTATTTATCTAATTTACTGTCTTTGTCTTATTTATTTTTAGAATTTATTAAAATTTAAGCTAAATGCGTGACCTCTCCGAGTTAGAAAAAGAGCAAATTGTTGGAGCTTGCATGGCAGGAGTCTTGATCCCTAAGGTTGCTGAACTGTTTGGTTTTTCAAGAGTCACCATATCAAGAATTATGACGCAATTTAAGAAACAGGGTAAAACCTCTAGCAACCGTAGCAATTCGGGCCGGACTTGCAAACTTATTGACAGGAACCGACGTGCAATGTGGCGAAAAATCATCGGACTACTGCGACCAAAGTGACTACTGAGTTGAATAATCATCTGAATAGTCCAGTTTCTACTAAAACTGATCGTCGTGAGCTCCATAAGGGTGCATATCATGGAAGAGCTACCGTAAGGAAACCTCTTCTCTCCACTCGCAACATTCAGAAAAGGTTGAAGTGGTGCAGAGATCACAATGCCTGGTCTGCAGACCAATGGAAGCAAGTCATATTCTCAGACGAGTCCAGTTTTTCTCTTTTCCCAACTTCAGGGCGAGTTTATGTGTGGAGGCAGCCCAAAGAAGCTTACAACCCTGACTGCCTTCTTCCAACAGTGAAGCATGGAGGTGGATCAGTGATAGTTTGGGCCGCTATAGGATGGAAATGTCTCGGTCCAATAGTTGCACTGCGTGGTAGAATCAACAGCAAAGATTACCTGAACATTTTGGGTGATCATGTTCATCCAATGGCCCAGACTTTATCCCCTAATGGTTACTGCATCTTCCAAGACGATAATGCTCCAATACATACCGCTTGAGTGGTTAAGAATTGGAATGAAGAGCATGAAAGTGAGCTAGAACACATCGAGTGGCCTCCCCAATCTCCAGATATCAATATTATTGAACATTTGTGGTGCATTTTGGAGCGACAAGTTAGGAGCCGCTATCCTCCACCGTCGTATCTTAAAGAGCTGGAGCAGGTGTTAATGGAAGAATGGCTGAAAATTCCTCTGGATGAAGTCAGGAAGCTGATTGATTCCATTCCTAGACGTATTAAAGCTGTATGTGAGGATAAAGGAGGACCAACTCTATATTAAATCATTTTTCTTTGAATTTAACAAGTGTTTCAATTATTTTGTCCAATCCCTGTATATATACATTTTTTCGGAAAGTAATGTAAAATTGGTAAGCATGAAAAATGGATGCAGATGTAATTAACCCATTACCTGCCGTGAGCCCCATTTGGGGATCTGATAAAATTAAACCCAATACATGTTATTCCTTGTATTTACATTGAATTGCTTACATACATTGCATTTGCAGAGGTATATTTTACAACACTTAGCCTTTAAAGTTTTTATTATTAGCCGTAAGAAGACACTTTCTGTCGTAATTTTACATTTCACGAGTAGAAAAATAATGACTATTCTGAAAAGTATTATTTTATTATTTCTAATTAATATTATTTTTTGATGTTTTATATACATATATATGTGATGTTGTAGTTTCTATAAAAATGACAATGGTACCTACTGAAATTAAACATAAGGAATAAATAAACTCTTAAGATACCTGTCTGGGCCAAAAATGCGTATTAAAAACATTTGGCAGTTAATGGTTTAAATGATTAATGAATGATGTTTGCTGTCATTAGATGTCAGATTAATTATTCCACTCGGCGCCGAGTTTGGTTGTTGATGGACCAGAATTTGATGTCTCCCTTATTTCTGCAGGTCTTCGCACTAAAAATCTTGTTTCAGTTATCAAAACAAATGATATTCAGAAGGAAATCGATCTGGTGAGGTAAAACTTCCCAGTCAAACGAATTCCTACTCCCATGTTTGTTTTGTTGAAAAACGCCTCGCATTGTTATGCAGGCGAGGGTTGAGAATAAAGGTCGACAGTAAAAATTTCTTCAGGAGCCAATAACGCATCAGATACATTTCTCTGGATGAAGTTCTGATCTCAGTGCTAGGATCGATTTGAAACAGGTTGTGAACCACCCTTTCCCTATGCGTTTGTTGTTAACATGCCATAGCCTATTTTCATCTGCAGAAATCCGATGATGCAAGGGAAGCTTTTCACACTTGGTCAGAAAACTATCGCCAAAAATTGAACATACCGCTCGAATGTCTGGTGAGAATTCATTTTGAACCTGAATTTTCTTTCTTAGATTGTTTTTTTTTTGTTTTTTTTTTAGATGTGCATAATTTTTTTCACAACTTTCTGATAATGTCATGAATATCTACTCAAAAAGACAGCTTCAAAATACCGTTATTCTTTACAATTTAAACTTGATTATAAAATAGCGGACTCGTATTAAATTTGTATATTTCAAGAGCGATCAAGTTTTCAGTAGTTTAACCTGAATCACGTTTTGTTTCAGTTTTTAGAGACTTTTGACTCATATTGGAAATTTTATTTTCCTTGAATATATAAAAAGACGTTTACGTCATAACTTTATGTTAGTGACGTTTGATAAGAATACGCGGTTTTTTTTCCTATACGTAAAACAATTTTGCTCGGTTCTGGACTCCGTTAAAGTAACGTCGACCGAATGGAAGGTATGTGGTTTCGGGATTTTTTTTCGAAATCTTAATAATCTTCTGGCGTGAGTATTGGGGATTCTGCTTTCCATTATTAGGTCAGGCATTTATATAACTTTCAGTTGTCTCGTATGTGTATATCCTAAATTCAGCTGTGTTCCAGTTTATGTTGGTGCACTCGCCTGCATAAATCGTGGCTCGATTCTGCAATTTGTACCTTTGAGGACGTATTCAAGATCAACCCTCGAAGCCCCGAGTTCTTTTTGCGTTATGTTGAGACACCAAATACGAAACCTACTTTGGCATTTCTTAGGCTGAACCCAGTGCATATTGGGGGCACCACATATCAACTCTTCTTATATCAAGATTTCTGATGGATATTAAATTTGATCAAGACCTCTGCTATTTCCTGGCATGAATTAAATACTATAACATTTACATGAGGACATACTGTGGGTGATATACTATAATAGCAAAATGCAGCAGAACATTTCTCTGATTTGGCGGTTCGGCATCAGTCAGTTTCCCCACCGTCGTAAGGTTGCTTCTCTATGTCTTTTCTATAAATACTTTTATGGCAATTGTTCAGATGAGCTCTTCGCTATGGTACATAAACATTACGAATTTAAGAACAGTACTTGACTAGCGTCGAGATCTCATCAATTTACATCAATAGCTAGATGTAGCCGTAATTCTAACAGTTTCTTCTCTCGCACTTCTCGCTTGTGGAACTCCCTTCTGGCTCCATGCTTTCCCGTCAACTTTAATCTGCAAAAAATTAAAAGCAATGTCAATCTAATGTCTATCAATGTCTATCTAATATCCTCCTGATTACTCTGACCTCTTCCAGCTCATTATTAATATTTCTGTTCGTAATTCTTCCACATCCTGTCACCCTTTGTCTCTTAGTGGATTTACTGCTTTTCATGGAGTGAAACCGACTTTTTTTTTTAAAAAGTCGTAGAAGTTTGAAATGATTTAATATTTTCGAGATAATAATCCTCCGCTAAAAACAGGTTTTATTCTATTTACAGCAAGATTGAAATTATCTTTTCATGGCAGCCAACTGCGGGCGGAAATCTCTTCATACAGCTTTTATCCAAATACCGCCGTTTTTTTAGTGAGATATTTGGTCGCAGTAAAAGTTTAGTAGTTTTAAAGTTCAGTATCTTAATTGTTTTGTTCTCTTGAATTTTTAATAGTCAGGATCTTCAAAGTTAAGATCGCGAATGTCAAGGCGCTTTCGTTTTTAAAAGCAACAATAATGCGTTTCACAATCAGCGGTTGACGTCGATCCAACGCAAAGCTCTTGAGAGAGAAAAAAATGTAAGCGTAATCCTAGAAAAAGGAAAAGCTCTTATTTTAAAAATCTCATTTCAGGTCCACGCGCTAGCATTAGAAATTCCTGCATATTTGAGAAGAAAAACAAAATTACTAGTCACGTTAATCCATGCAAAATGACTATTCTCTATTGATTGCATTCTTACGAAGAAGATACTATCGTAGGAATGCAACGCTGAAATCATGAAGCGAACTTGACTTTGATCATTTTCGAGAATCAGGACTAATACCTGCACCATTATTTCCCTAAGAAAGGATTCTGCACAGTTGCAGATACAATAGTATCATTGAGGCGTATATATATATATATATATATATATATATATATATATATATATATATATATATATATATATATATATATATATATATATATATGTATATATATATATATATATGCACATTTCATTAAAAACGACTGACAAGGTGCGTTTATTTAGTTTTTTATATAATTTCTCGTGCGATCTAATAAAGTTTTTCTTTTCAGAGGATAAATTATATAAAAACTGTCCGAATGTTCTTTTTATCCGAGCGCTTTCGGCTATACATTTAGCCATTTTCAAGCATTATATTTCAACTGTTAGAATTAGAAATAGAAATAGTTTGTTATATGTATGTTTTATAAAGTGATTCATTTTTTGTTGTTGTTTCAAAACACGGTCAAGATATTATGTCCATGTTCAAAGTTAATATTATTAAGTGTTGATTTGTTTGTTTTTATTAGTAATGCTTCCATTATTTTTAGCCTTTTTTTGCAAGTGGATGATGCTATTATATTAATGTTGTCGACAAGTATATTCCGAATAGTGTCCGGTAGGTCTCCATGAATATTTAAATGAGATCTAATTGAGCTATTGTCAGAAAGGTGTAGAGTTAATCTGCGTGTTAAACAATTTGTAGTGTGGCCTATATATATATATATATATATATATATATATATATATATCGGACTTGGCTTGTTTGACAACGATGTGAACAAACCCAGTCTGATGAAATTCTAACAAAAGAATCGCAAGACAAAGCTTTTTTCCAATTTCTCATACATGATTTCCAACAAAACTGTTCTGGATATATAAAAAATTATACATCTTTATCCCATATATATATATATATATATATATATATATATATATATATATATATATATAGGATACCACAATTGAACATATTTACCCCGCTACATCAATGCAACCATGTTTCGATGCCCATCAAGGGAGATGCTTTGATGAGCATCGAAACATGGATGCTTTGATGTAGCGGGTACATGTGTGTGGGTGGGGGGAATAAAGATGTATAATTTTTGATATATCAAGAACAGATTTGTTGGAAATAATGTATGAGAAATTGGAAAAAAAAGATTTGTCTTGCGATTCCTTTGTTAGGACTTCATCAGACTGGGTTTGTTCACATCGTTGTCAAACAAGCCAAGTCCGATATATATATATATATATATATACATATATATATAATTGTGTATTTGGGAAGCAAAAAAACGACTGGCAAGGTACTGCGGTTGACTTTTTTATTTAATTTTTTCTCGTGTTCATATAATTTTCTTCTTTTCTAGATGTAAATCCTGTAGAAATTGCCCAAATATTTTCTGTGTCCGAGCGCTTTCGGCTATACTTTTAGCCTTTATCACGGATGATTTCATTTTTACTTTTAACTTAATGTACGAATTTTTTTATGTATGTATCTAGATAATACAAATAACCTCATCCACATGTAAAAAAAATAAAAACAATGGAAGCATTAATAAAAAGAAAGGAAAAATCCCACAAATAATAATATAATAATATAATCTATGAAAACGGCCACAATGTGCTGACCATGTTTGTAAAATAAAACAATTCTGTAACTCTAGGTAAAAGGATAAATCTAGCCATACATTCAATGAGGTTCGAACTTACTACTCAGACGTAACTATTCTAGCGAGATAAGCTGGCTAACCATTACACCACATTTTCTCAGCGTATGGAGCACACAGTGAGGATGGAATTCATTACTCAGTTGTAATTGATCTTACGAGACAAGCTTGCTAACCATTACACCATGTCAAAGTGCTCCATTGCGCCAGAAGAATGTCGTCTGATTGTTTGAATTACTCAATCAAATTTGATGGCGTTCATGAACGTGAAATATGTTCCCCATCAGTTAATATTTCGAGAGTATGTAATAGAGGCTTTGGAAAATGAACAACATGAGGGTAGATGCAAGAATAAAAGGCATGAAATAAAACATGGAAAAATTGTATAAAGAAGAAGGAGAAAAAGATGGAATAATAATAAAGGGTTTGAAAATAAGTAAGTAGAAGCAAAGATGACGTAGAAGCAAAGGTGGCGTAGAAGCAAAGATGGGCAGAAAACTAACCAAAGTAAGTGAACTATAAATGCAATGAACTGGAAAGGAAGAATTTAAACACAAGAAAAAATATAAAGAACTATAAAAGAAAGGAAAAAGGGGATTTATAAGCATCCATTTTGTACTACTTGCTTCTGATTCACTTTATTCATTAGGCTTATTGTGTATAAGTATTTTCTACGTATATCTATTTTATCGACCTCAACGTATCAAACCGTATCGATTTTAATCTATCAAACTCTATCTCGCACGCTCGGAAACCAGTTAATTGTCTCTTTTGACTGTTTATCAACGCATATCTTATTTTCTTAATCCTTATGATAATCCATGTCATCCTCACTCAATTATTAGTAATACCATCCCACTTAGAAATCATTTTACTTAACTCTTATACTATTCGGTTATTTTATTTAACTTAGTCCTTTTTTTACGCCGTTGTCTTACTCTTACTCAGTATTGAAGTTCTTTGAACCCTAAAGGAATCAATTTATTGATTCTTCTCGAAATCAATCGTCCAGTGCTATCAATATCGACCTCGGAACCATTCAATTCGTCCAAGCAATGAAAACTAAGTAACTGATAATTTAGAATTCTTTTTCACATGGGTCTCAAAGTTTTAATGTTGAACTAGCCAGATGCAATCGCTACTTCTAACAGTTTCTTTTCTCGCACTTCTCACCTGTTGAACTCCCTTCCGATTTACTGATACCCTGCTGCCTACAATCTTCAAAAATTTAAATGCAACGTCTATCATCATCTTCTGTCTGAGAGCTGTTAGTTTATTGTCCTTTCTTCACTCCCCCTCTCTAATGTCTTCTCAATCTCTTTCACACTTTGTAGCCACTTACGTCTTCATGGCATTATCGCCTTGCTTGATGTGAACCGATTTAAAAATCGTATCAGACTCCTTCTGCTAAGATTTATATTTACAAGTGTCAGATTAAACCAAAGATGGTGTATCGCTGCCATATTTGGGCTGTAGATTAAGTCCAGTCTTCGTTTTTCTGTATTTATGACTTTCAAGGCTGCTCACGCGGCCTTGTGGGTGATGACCTGTTTTCCCATTCTGCAACCTCTTTCCCCGCAGACGATATGTTGCAAGCCTGTCGCAACCCAATCGCTGTTTCCATGGAAAATATTCCAACAAGTTCGATTCTTTAGATGGCACCAGTTCACACACCTTGACAGCTAAGACCGGCCATGCTGTACCCACGGAGTCGAATCAGAGCCCATCCCCTCCCCACGTATTACAATTTTAAGTAGAGAATTATACCCTTTCCCCCAAGAAATTGGAATTGACTCACGTGTGGTTTCTTCTTCAAACACTATCATTTTCACGCAACCTTTGGTCAACGATTATAATCTTTTCTTACTATGCCTTACTCTTATATTCATATCATCCCCCATTCAGTAGGCCTTAGCTTGAGTGGCTCTTCAGCCTTGTTTTTCGTGAAAATTAGTAAAAAAAATGATCTGTTAGGAGGGGGTACAAAAATGTGGGGCTTTATTGTTGGTATTGTTTCAATTCACCTCTTTACGGCAATTTATTTTATTATCGATGCACTTCTAACCACCCAACCCGCCCCTATATCTCTTTGTCGCCCATTTCTCTCTCCTCCTCACTAAAGTCTTCTTATTCACTTTCACTGTTCGTAGCCACCACCCTGCGTCCTAGTGACTTTGTTGCCTTGCTTGGGGTCAAAAGATTAAAAAATGAGAACTGTTTTTACCAGTTTAAATCGGAGGTGAGAGAATCTCCCCAAAAGCTGAAAGGAGGTCACTTACCTTTGGGGTCAAATGTATCAAAGTCACCTCAAACCACTGTTGATGTTCATGGCCACCTTGGTAGACTTTGAATGTAAGAAGAAGTAACGCCGTGTAATGCAGGCAGATAAGAAATCATCAACCCGTACCGACCACAGCTTACGAAAACATCAGCAATATATTGGCGCTTAGCATTTGATGAATAATGACACATTTATTCTTGACTCCTCAGTAAAAATTTCCATACATGCATCATTAAATAATTCAAGAATAGCAATTTAGCTTTTAATTGACACGCTTTGCTAGATTTTTATTACGAATAGGATAAGGATGTAAAAATGGCTGAGAAAAGAAATTCGACTTTTATTGAAAAAGAATTCTTCAGAAAGACCTTGATTTCTTTGACATTCAGTCGATGTACGATTAACAACTTGTGCGTACGTGTGCCTATGGATCTATATACAGGGCGCGCTACGTATTTGAAGATAGTTTTTTTTTATACGAACCATAAACGGAAAACGACTTAATGCAGCATGCGCCATCTATTGAAATACTTACTTTTCTTTCAGATCGAGTGCATTCACATAGCAGCTTTCAATCTGAATGTCGGGGATAGGAAGCATTTATTTTACGTACGAATATTTCATTTTTCAACATAATCTCTTTCCTTGGCAAGGCACTTAATTCAGGGGTAAATATTAATCACATGGATTAAACATTACATAGTGAAGATTTTGGATAACACTTCAAGTATATATATATATATATATATATATATATATATATATATATATATATATATATATATATATATATATAATTAACATGGGTACAAGTTTGTCACTTAGTCGATTGATGTTACATTCAGCATCCAGACTCCAAAATTAGACCGACCGTCCGTACACTCTTCAGAGGATATCAGCAATTGACTGCTTATATTTCTAGATTTTTCTTTTTTATGCACTTATCATTGGTGTCATTTTTTTTGTATTTTTTGTGCACGTGTGTGTATTTGCGCGCGTTCGCCGATGCACGCGTTCTGTGCGGATATGCATTCGTACGCGTTCGTCTGCGCGTATGTCTGTAAGTGTAGTGCGTCGTGATCATTTCTCCTTTTCTTCGTTTTTTTATTTTATATTTTTTTCCACTATACACTCTCTCTTTAGCCTCTTCTCTTTTCTTTCAATTGTAACCATTTGTGGCCAATTATTATGTTCCTTAGATATGCCATTTTTAATTTTTGAACGTTCTAATCTTATGGGTTAGGAAAGTTGTACTTTGTTTTGTACAAAAATAATTGATATTCATGCTTAAATGATAAATAATATATATATATATATATATATATATATATATATATATATATATATATATATATATATATATATATGATATTAATGCTGTAGGGGTTTGTATATATATATTTATATGTACATGCGCGCACACACGCGTATAGGTGTGTATGTTTGATATTTGTTGGTTTATTTATTTATTCATAGATTAATTTTGTATTATAGTTATTACATTTATTTATTTATTTAAAGTTTATATTATATTGATCTTATTTATTTGTTTATTTTTAGTTAGTGTTTGATAGCAAAAGTAAGTATTTATTTATATGCCTAAATTTACCCATTGTTTCAGTTATGTTGTTTAAGTTTTTAATTTAGCACTTAAAAATGATTATTGCTAATTTTCCCTCTAAGCATAATTTACAATTTTTACTGTTAATACCGTATGGGGCTGCTCTTTTTATAATTTCCCATTCGATTTTGGTGGAGATATTGTTTTCTTTTTGTATTTTGATAGGGTTTTATTTAGGTACCTCCACTAATTCGCTAAAAATCAGTATAGCATAATGATAAAAGGCCCCAAACTTAATAAAAACAAAGTTTTACCGTCAAAATGTTTATGTTATTATTAAGAGGAAAGAACAAACTATTTTTTAATTATTTAAAAAAAAAATTCCTTCTTTCTAACACGTTCTAAATTTGGGTCAAAAAGCTCATTTTTTTGTCAACTTTGTACTACTTGTGGTAATGGAGATTTTAGTGAAGCAGTTTCCGGGGGTAAACCCACTAATTTGGAAAAAAATCAAATAATTGTCTGATTTTAATGAAACTTTCAGGACTTATTAAAAAATGAATGAATTTATTTTGGGAATTTTTATTATTAGAAAATCTTGTTAACAATATTTTTAACATCTGTTATCACCCCCCTATTAAATTAATTTATGAAATTTTCTTGAATTTCAAACATTTCGTTAATTGTTTTATATTACTTATAAACAGGGCACCTTGAAGAAAGTAAATCACTTTTTTTCACAACTACTGCCAACTTTTTAAAAATCTGGTCCAAATCGTAAAATAAAAACTGCAATAAAAACTATCTAATTATCGAATTAGATAAGCTTTTATTTCCTTTTATAAATAATATACATTAAGGACATTATTATCTGAATAAAAATTTTTTTTTCGATGAATAAAGAATTTTTACAAGAATTGTTTGCATTTTTCTTTTAGTTTTTTAATTTTTCTTTAATTTAAAAAAAAAGTTTTAACATTCTTCCAAAGAGAGTACGAGGTAGGTTATTAAGTTTTTAAGTAAAGACTATATTTACTAAGTGAAAATTAAAAGCTTAATACAAATCATGCTAACAAAACTTATTACCATAACTAAAGATATTTTTGTGCGTCAAAATGTTATATTTTTTTAGTATTATATCTCTTGATTTTATGGTTAAAAGGTCACGTGTTTCACGGATTTTCTCCACCTTAGGGAAAGCCTCTTGATATATAAAGGTCTTCGGCTTATCTCACTCTCAGTTATTAAATTAAAAATTAAATTGAGATAATAAAATTATCTAATTTAAAAATTTAAACAATTATAACTGATTGAGATATTTTAATTATTAATATAATAATAATCTTATTAGTTATTATCTCAGTTTTATATTTTTGGTTGGATTTTATGTCTATTGTAAATCCTAGGGTTTTGAACGTTTTTATTATTTCTTTTCTTTTTTATCTGTAGTTTTGCCGTTGCAATTTCTTGGAATTAATAGACCGTCTTCCCTGTATAGACCTATATCTTTTTTGTTAATAATATTTCTCAATTTATTTATTATGTATATGCGTATAAGTTTGCATTCGTAGTACCGTTTATCTTTTTGTCATCGTACCCACTCCTGTCCCGACACTTATTCACACAACCTTGCCTGGCAGATGAGCAACTGCCTTCCCCTGTCCATTTTACCTTCGTATACCCTGTCTCAATAAGACCCTGACCGAATTTTTATATAATATGTTTATTCAAAATGAAAGAACCAACTGGCGAAGAGCAGTCTACGAAAAAAAATCTTCGAAAACATCAGAATACAAATAAAAGAGAGTCCAAAGAAAAGCCGGAGCTCTCCATACCCTGAACGCTCCCTACCCTACCCCGTGCCGAGGCTGCGGACGTCACTTCAGATCCAACAAAGGACTCATTTCACACAGACATTTCGCTGACTACTCCAATACTCGATTACGAGTTCCGACAACGACATTTCAAAATAACAGTATCCATTTTGATACAAATAAAAAGTATAACTGCGTCCTTCCAATGTCCTGTCATTTAATATATTCCCTTCCTGTAAGTAGTGAGGGTAATTTATCATATTTCTACCCTCAAGTCTTTTATCTGGATGCGTCCAAAAGGAAAAAATTATAACGCATTACCCTTTCTATATATTGTGCTAAATAGAACCAATGATGGCTCCCAACTAAAAGTTTACAGAAAGTCATCCAACAAGAATGATCTTAAAAACTATTATTCTTACGACTGTTATAGAATAAAATCCAGAGAAATCACAGGATTTTAAGAGCAGTAAGAAACTGCAACCGCTCATATTTAAACCAAGAATAATTATACAGGGTGTCCATAAAGTTCGTGTGCACTTTAAAAAATTTATAACTTTATTTGTATTTGCGATAGAAATAATCTGTAAAAAATGTTATAAAGTTTAATGTACCTAGTTTTAAGTATAGCTAAAATAGCTAATGTGATTTCAGGCATTACTGTAAATCAGTTGGCAAATGTTTTCCGTGAACTGCAAAATAGTATTACTTTTTGTATTGCTAATGATGGAAGACATGTGGAAACTTAAATAAAATTTCAATAAAACCTTAAAAAATATAGATTTACTTCTTTCTAATCCTTTTTACAAATTATTTCTATCGCAAATACAAATAAAGTTATAATTTTTTTTAAGTGCAACTTTATAGACACTCTGTATATTGAAATGACTTCTAAAAACTACCAACATTCTTACGATTTCACCGACAATTCTAAGAAAAAGGATATAAAATCATCTTTTGCTGTTTCAATGTTTGTTCGGATTTCGTTGTCGCATTGTTATTTGGTAAAACACCTCATAGATATATAAACCACTGCACTTTATTGACTGACAAGTTCCTTCTGTTAAGTTTTTGATTGTATTTTTCACGTATGCGAACATAATATAACACACAGACACAAAGAGGGGCTTAAATTCCACGGACAGGCATGAGTCTCCCAGGGCCTACAGGTGTCTTGCAGACGTTTAGACAGATGGGACATATGGTTAAGCCAATTTTGTCGAGTGGTTGAGAATCAATTGCCAGATGTTTCGGCGAGTGGAACAGACCTCTCCTTTACTACAGTCATATTTATAATTAAACATCTATTGACAAGAGATCGCTGCCCAAATACACACACACACGCACACACACACACATACACACACACACACACACACATATATATGTATTATATTAGGCAACATATATTTTATATTATAAAGAAATAATCATACATTGAATCAATTAACAATATTAATGCAATTAATGGCGAAATCTCTTCGCTGATAGACATAATATAAGCATTAAACTACTAACAATCCACTGAATGATGCGATCCTTAAGTATAAAATTGTTGTCAGATGGATCTGGTGTATTTTTTTATAGAAGCAAGTACTTTCAAAGACATCATGTCTTCATCGTCAGGCTGTAATTTTTTTCCCTTTAAAATCAAAACTTGAAGACGAAATAAATGTGTTGTAGACCGAAAGATGTTTTTTAAGAATGTGTTATCTATTAACGGTTGTATAATATTGGAACGTGCAAGTCGCAACGCTAAAGTTCAAATATTTCAAGTGAGAATGTATATTACCAGGTCACATTTTTAAATTTTATATATAAATATTATTTAAGTAAAATTTATGACAATGACAGCAAAAAATAGCTAATTTATTTCTCTGATTCAGTAAACTTTTTATAAACTTAGTAATATATAGTTTCTCATGTATGTACAAAGGGCATGGGTCATTTAATGGCCTACATATTCTAGCTTTTCATATTAATTTCATTTTACTGTAGGTGTTTTATTGGATTCTTTTAAGTGATTGAAGTACTTTGAGAGAGTTGTTAAGGTTAGAATACGTTTTATTTAACTACATCCCCCCAAAATCTTTAAGTATACAAAAAGAAAAAATGCCGTAAGAATTTTTTGCCGTTAATAATAAAATTTAAAAAACCCAGACGACATGCATTTAGCGGATGTCAGTGTTTGTTAAAAAATACATCCCTACCGATCCATAAACATAACCCCTTTTTCGAACGTAACTAATAACTGATACAAAAAAAGTTAATGAAAATGAACACGCTACCACCCCTTGTCTGGATGAGTGAATTTCTCTGTATCCTTGGAAACAGTGAATTATGAATTTTTGACGTTCATTTAAAACTCAGTAAATTTAAAAATAACTTACTCCAAAATTGGCTTGAGGATGAAATGGAACTAATGTTTTTAATTTAATTAAAAAATTAAATTCGAAGCTTTTAGCTTCCATTTTTGAAACATAGTTATTACTGTGTAGGGAAAAAACATATTTTAAATCAGTTAATTTATAATATTAATGATCTGTAAATTTACATTGAGCACTATTTTGTAAAAATAAAAATATCTATAAGAACACCGGATTATATATCTTACTGTTCTTTCTTTATATATATATATATATATATATATATATATATATATATATATATATATATATATATATATATAGGAAATGAAGCGATGAAATATTTGCCAATGTGTTTCATTCCATGGGGAAATTTGTCAAGATAAGTGTAGAAATTTTATTTAATAACCCTTTACTTGGAGAAATATTAGGTTACGAATTAAACTTTTTACTTAGAGAACACTTGATACTATTCTTAGATCTTATTGCGTAAAAAGAACAGTAAACTATGGATGATGCTAAGAGACGTTTCAGCTGGTTCCTTTTTAAATTTCCTATAAAGTTTCTTAGCGGTGTATTAGCTTGTCACTTTTTAGAGTGGCTCTGTTAGAAAAAAATCTATCACCCAATTCTCATTTTATATATAGAGAGTAGCCAAGGTATCTGGCGTTGCCCGGGTGTACATGGCTGCAAATATATAACCCCCTGTATTCCCACATCCCCTGCCCAGAAATATCTGCCTGCGTCTCCAGTTTTCACTTGATATTTTACTCTTGCTGACAACCATCCATTCTGTCTTCTTACAGTTAATGGTTAATCTCTTCTTCTTGGTTTCCTTCACTACTTGGTCATACGACAATATTCAATGCAAATGGCAATAGATTGACACGGTTAAATCTACAGAATTGATGCCAATATCTGTTTTCCATGGAAGAAATATAATATTGTGCTTGTGGTGGGATTGGCGGTGTATTAATCATTTAGACATCATGTAATGAAATAAAAGACTAAATGCACAGTTATACATTCAGCAGCTGCAATGTGTCCTTGAAAATCGCCCCGAGATCACCAATAGGAAAAATGTTGTTCTTGACAACACAAGACAGTTTATAGCAAGAATGACACAAGAAACACTGTTGAAATCGGTTAGTCTATCCTGCCCCACCAACCTTTTACCAACCGATTATTACCTTTTTCAATCGCTGCAAAAATTGATAGGGGAAACTTTTTCTAATGAAAACCAGATGCTAGAGTTGGTCGAACGTTTTTGAAAGGAAACCACGCGGAATTTTTTATCAAAATACACCTAAGTGCTGCTGTAAAGCAGCAGTCAATGTAACAGGTCATTGCAAATAATGGTGAATATTTTTACCATCTCCTGTCTTCCTCATTGCTGTTCTTTTTGTGTTCTTTCTCCTCAGAAAAAAATGTTCTCATTCTCTTTCTCTCACAGTAACCGCTTGTGTCTTAGTGGCATTATCGCCATCTTCTGTCTTCCTGAATTCTGTTCTTTTACTGGCCTTTCTCCGCAGTAAAGTCTTCTCATTCTCTTTCCCTGCCAGTAACCCCTTAAGTCTTAGTGGCATTTTGATTTTTCATGTATATGCGTGTATTTGTAAATGTCTGTTTATATGATTAGTTTATATACATATATGTATACGTGCGTATGTATGTATATGTATGTATATGTGTATGTATGTATGTATTTGTATATATGTGCATGGGGTTCAGGCCGATGGGGATGTCGCCTTGATAATCAATTACAACTAGAAGTAAACTTATATTTGAAAATAAAATTTTTAGTGTTTTAATGTAAATTCTATGAATATTTTTCTAATCAACTATTTCATATCAAATTTTTTGTAATAGAGTTTTTTAAAAAAAACTTTAACTAACATATAATTAAATTCCTTAGACCGTTTAAACATTCAAACTCATATAAAAAATTATAATATTTATGAACTCTCAAAGTAAAGCAAAAAACAGCGTCCATTCCAAAGAAAACTAATGACACTTTATCACAACTTCTTTCTCTCTCTTTCTCTTTATGCCTTTTTGACCTATCCCCCTCCCATAACTTCCGTTAACAGATTTAGTGTCTCAATGTCTGGTTTTCCAATAAAAATTTAAAGTTGAAAGAATAGAAATGTTACATCTAACTCAATCATGTCTCTTTACCCCCTTCACCCCCCCCATTGATAACCTTGCTTCGTTATTTTTGTAGTGATTTTATAACATATTTATGTTATAATATTTAAATAAATAATTATAAATAAATATATATATATATATATATATATATATATATATATATATATATATATATATATATATATATATAAAATAGAACGGACAATAAATGTTTGTTAATCTTTTGTGTGAGTATTACCTGTTATCGAATAAGTCATTAAACAGGGAATCTCGTAAATGAATCGAGTTAAAATTAATTGGAGAAACACCCAAAAAGCTTAACACACATTTCTTGACCGTTTTATTTAATAAAATAATGTTTAAAGGAAAGATTATATATATATATATATATATATATATATATATATATATATATATATATATTTAGTTGGATTGATGTGAGTTTGTGACGATCGCAAAAGCGTGAAACCCAGGGTCACAAACTCACATCAATCCAATTAAATATGTTAGCTCTATCACAGATATTGAGCGCTTTCCAATAAGTTCCGCGCATATATGATATATAAATAATATATATAATAAATTGCACATATATATTTATAAACATACGCATTTCACACACACACACGGACACGCACACACACACACACACACACACACACACACACACACACACACACATATATATATATATATATATATATATAATATTTTTATTATACGAAATTATAATAAAAACATCTTACACCGCTACACAAAAGCTCTCATGTTTCAATTCGAGCAGCTTTTTCACGCGAACTTCTGTCCTTTGGAAGCGACTCCCAACAGGATGTTTCCCCAATCACTACAATCTTAACCTGTTCAAGGGTGGGGTTAACCGTTGTCTTCTACTCCTATACGCACAAATGGTCTCCAAATGTAACACTCTACCTCGAGTGGCATCCGGTCGTTGTACAGGGTAAAGAAAACATTTTTAACTCTGTTGGTCGCGTCTCCCCTACACGCCATGTTCTTCTGGCCTCTCACCAACTGATTATTACCTTTTTCGATCGCCGCAAATAAGCTTTAAACGTGAAAAACATTCTCTAGTGAAAAACAGATTCAAGATTTCGTAAAAAAAACTCTTTGAGAGCAAAGATTTTACTCAATTTTTATCGAAGAGCTTCTTGATAAGTATCAACGGGTCATTGCAAGTAATAGTGAATAAATAATTGAATAAAATAGAATTCTATTTTTTTAAGAATAAAGAAGTATATATCAAGCAATCCATTAGCTTCTATGCTTCGGCATTTTTTGTTGTTTTTGTTTGTATTTTTTTTGTTTTTTGTTGTTTGTCTTTTTTTTTGATCGAGCGGATTGTAACGATGATATCTTTGAATCACCAATAATTAAAGCTTGTTTCTGGTTGATTCATTCAAATCCTATTAGATTTACTATGGTCCCAATATCGATCTCTACCTGAAAAGATATCCTGGCAGATCTTCGTGTCATTAGCTTTGTGCAGATTCATGTTCTCGGCTTGACCCACTTCCCAACATCTAACCAAGTATCAGTTTCCAAATCTTTTCTTATTCGAGCCGAAAACATTTCTACGCCCTCCTTCTCTCTTTCTCTCTCTCTCTCTTTCTCTCTATCTCTCTCTTTCCCTCTCTCTCTCTCTCTTTCTCTCTCTCTTTCCCTCTCTCTCTCTCTCTCTGTCTCTGTCTATCTCTCACACATACATACACACAAACAGATACACACACAAACACACGCATACACACGAACACGCATACACACGGCTTACGGCTATAACACCGGTTCTCTTAAGATCACCGAAATCAAGCAACGTCGATCTTGGTCAGTACCTAGATGGGTGACGGCTTGGCAATACCAGGTGATGTAAGCTTTATGTGCGGGTGGTGTAATAGATATTATGGCTCAATATTGTTAATCGGAGAGCCGAGTTCCAATTCTACTTAGTCTCGTTATATTCACTTAGGCGCAAAATCCCTTGGGAAAGGTTTCAATCCAACTCTTTCCCCCTACCTTTCACTATGTATACGTAAATCATTATTATCTTAAAAAAAAAATCTTACATTGTAAAAATATTTTCTGGCTTTAAAAAACCTGTAATCGATTGAAAAATCAATTAATCAATGAATCCCATGCAGTCCCTCCTGAAAGAACACAGGAATTCGTTCGTCACTCTCATGGCTTTTAGAATTGAACTGATTAAATGAAATACTGATTTCTGTACAGCTTTTTTGAAGTCCAACAAAATGACCTCATCTTTGTTTTTTCGTTTCTGTCATCAGCATTAAAATTAGCTTAGTTATTTGTACGAACATCTTTTAGAGAAAGAAAAAATAGCTTACCTGGAAAACAATGATCAGTAAGCGTGAAAATGACTTACCTGAAAAACAAAGAAACATATTTTAGAACATTATTACACAAAAATAATATAAGGTATACTGTTCAGATATATATATATATATATATATATATATATATATATTCTTACAATTGGAATTAAGATACCATTAGTTAAATGATAGTATCTTAATTCCAATTGTACGAAAAATTTCGCTCTGTTTAATGAAAATAAACATAGAGAGCTCTTTGTGAGTCAGTTTAACATTTAATATTTAATATTTCAAATTCTATATTGTGTTAATAGGACTCGATTGCATTATACCAACGGATTACTACCTCTATATATATATATATATATATGTGTGTGTGTGTGTGTGTGTGTGTGTGTGTGTGTGTGTGTGTCCATACTTATTTTTTATACTTTTTTATTTATGTTGCCGACATTACAGATTTTGCGTAATAGAACCGGAAGCTGCTAAACATGGGTAACGCCGATAAAAACAAATCTCTGTGCAGAAGCGATCGAAAATTCACGCGTTGTTGCTAAGTCCGGCGTAGCGAGTCCAAATATAGTCTTGAAAATAATCGTCCATGAGGAATCAAAGAATTGGTACATATGTCGGCTGTCTTGCTATGAATTACTAGACACTGGAATAAATAATGATATGAAAGTCTACTTGCTTCGTTATTAAATAACCGAGGCATTGTGATATAACTGGAAGAAACGTACTTGGCAAATTGCTGAATTGATTTTCGGTCAGGCCACGAAATTTTGAGTCTTGACCAGTTGGTCAGATTTTGGGATGTGGATCATGCTGATAACTTGTCAGTACCCTTCGATCCCATTTAGAAGCAACGTGATATTGCCAGAAATATTCTAATGCATTGAAATCATAAAATATCAACGTTGTCTCATCTGACTTTAACTAATAAGGCTTCATGGACTTACTCAGTCTTTCTGTCCGCTGAAATCTGACCTGTAGCTATATCCACACTAAAGCGAACTTTTTCTTCCAATATTTGAGTAGGTTTTCTGAATAACGAGTCAGAACAAAAAAATAAAATAAAAACAAAAACAAAACAACAGATATCGTAACTCTAATCCATGCTATTTAACGTGAAATGATATGGCTAGATTAATATCAATAGATTGCTATGAACAAAGATAGCTTGATGTAAACCGACTTATATATATATATATATATATATATATATATATATTTTTAAATAAAAATTTTTATTTAAATTATTACATCTGATTTACATTGAGCTCTGTGGATTTTATCCTCCTTGGGTCTACCCATACGGATTACCTAGTTTTTCGTAAACTATATATATATATATATATATATATATATATATATATATATATATATATATATATATTGTGTATTTAAGCAGCAATCCTTCAGTTATGCATGTTTCATTAAAAACGACATATGCATATGCCTGATAATTATGCACCAATCCAATACATATTTTCCATTGCACACCGACACATACACACCCACACACACACACATACGTATACGTATTTCATTAAAGACAACAGACAAGGTAGTACGATTAAGCTTTTTATTTAATTTTCCTTGTGTTCGAACAAGTGTTTTCTTTTCTGGACACAGAGTCTGTAGAAACTGTCCAAATGTTCTATAATTCCGAGCGCTTTCGGTTATATTTTTAGACATTATCTGGGATGATTTTGTTTTTGCTTTTTAAATTTGGTGTACGGGTTGTGTGTAGGATTTCAGTGTTAAAAAGATGTTTTATTTTCCGGCCACAATGTGCTGTGTTCGGAAAATAGAAAAAATCTCTATAACACTAAAAGCATACACACGACCCACATACCCAATTAAATCGAAAAAATAAAATCATCCTTGATAATGATTAAAAGTATAGCCGAAAGCGCTTGGAATTACAGAACATTTGGACAGTTTCTACAGACTCTGTGTCCAGAAAAGAAAGTACTTGTTCGAACACAAGGAAAATTAAATAAAAAGCTTAATCGTACTACCTTGTCTGTCATCTTTAATGAAACAAATATATATATATATATATGTGTGTGTGTGTGTGTCTGTGAATTGGAAAATATGTATTGGGTTGGTGCATAATTATCAGGCGTTTTTTAAACAATATTTAATTCAACAATAATATTTTTAAATGATTATTCCGGAGTGCATGTTTATCGACACGCATTTTTATAACCTGAATATAAAATAATATTTTTATTTAAAAAAGTAAAAAAAAAAACAGCAATTTTTATTAACAAATAACTCGTCCATAAAAACGCTTGATAATTATGCACCAACCCAAAAGATTATTTATGAGCGAAAATGTCCTGAATCTATAGCCGAGGCAAAAAAAAGGTTATAAAATAAGTTAGAATAAGGCTAATCATACGTGCAGCTCACATATCCTGTTGCATTCATACACGATTTCCATATTTTACGAGCTCAATGTCTAAATGAAAGTCAGTAAGTTCAAACTTTAAAATAAACACTCTAAGCTGTGACTAAAATAAAATCTCTAAATTCTGGATCCTAAAAATAAACTCTCTCAACTCCGGATAAAAAAATAAATTCTCCAAACTTCGGATCTAAAATTAAATCTACGGACCAAAAATAAAATCTTTAAATTCCGGATCCAAAATAAAATCTCTAAACTCCGGATCTAATATAAAAATTTCTAAACTCCGGATCAAAAATAAAATCTCTAAACTCTGAATCAAAATTAAATCTCTAAATTCCGGATCCAAAATAAAATCTCTAAACTCTGAATCAAAATTAAATCTCTAAATTCGGATTCAAAATAAAATCTCTAAACTCCGGATCCAATATAAAATCTCTAAACTCCGGATCAAAAATAAAATCTCCAAACTCTGAATCAAAATTAGAACTCTAAATTCCAGATCAAAAATAAAATATCTAAGTCCTGGCTCCAAAATAAAATCTCCAAGCTCAGAGTCCAAAATAAATCTCTAAACTCTGAATTAAAAAGAAAATCTTTAACTTCGAAAATCCGAAAATAAATATCTAAATTACAGATGAAAAATAAAATCTCTAAATTCTGGATCAAAAATAAAATCACTAAGCATCTTTGTTCAAAGTAAAATCTCTAATAAATCTTAAATACAATAAATAAAGTGAATGAGTAAAGGAAAAATGGTGATAACATTGAAGAAAGAAAAAGCAAGAAGAAGGAAATACCGATAGCCTTGCCATTTTCCGTTTCTTTGAATCATTGCTCAAGTGTAAAGCATTGTCAAGGTAGGTCATGTAAAATAATCAATAAATTGTAGAAGGATGCTGCTAGGGTTCCATTTTTGAGGTGAACAAGAATGATCGCAACATGATAGAAAACGATGCGATGACGCTGATAAACAGAGAATGATTTAAAATGCTACGACCACTGGCAATAAAGATAGCAACGATGATATTAATTATAAATAAACAGAATCTTAATTACATTAGTAATAATGAATTGAGTCCCGTCAGAATTCTTTTAAAATGTCTCTTATTTATAAAGATGTAAATTTGAATATTTATTTAAATAAATACGAATTTAAACAAAGCAGAAACACAATTAAAATAAGAGACATAAGAACCATATCCACACATTATCTCTGCTATGATGATGACGATTATGGAAAATAGAAAAAAAGACAAAAGCAAAAATAGAATTTGCTGAGGACTGGGTCATGACTGTTGCGTGAATAGTAGCAATAGTAGGTCTATCTTTTGGAGTCTAATTATAATTAAACATCATAATTACCATGATTTGATATTTACTCTCTGATTAATTATGTGATCAGAAAGATTGGAATGCTTGTAGCATTGGAAATGATCTCGATATCCGCTTAAAGGGGTCAAGATGAGATTGCAAGTTAGAGATGAGTAGAAATTGCACTGTCGGTGAGGATGCGAAGATGCAGATATGGGAAAACAATTGATGCTACCAGAAAATATCAACGTATAATAATAATAATAATAATAATAATAATAATAATAATAATAATAATAATAATTATTATTATTATTATTATTATTATTGCTCTGCTTGTCCATCCTTTTGTTAGTTAGTTGGTTCCTTAGTTCACACGATCGTTACGCCCTGCCAGTACACCATAAATAATGGACTATTTCGTTTTAACCGCCTGAAATCACGGAACAGACACACCAGAGATGCTACTTGGTTTTAGTGAGAAAATGAAAGAAAGAAAGAAAGAAAGAAAGAATGAAAGAAAGAAAGAAAGAAAGAAAAGAAAGAAAGATAAAAGTGTTTGACGACTGCTTCAGTGAAATGGAAAAAGTTATAAATCTTTTTACCCCTTACTTATAAATAAATTTATTAATAAAAATGTTTCCAGGATAGCTTTTCGGATAATAATAATAATAATAATAATAATAATAATAATAATAATAATAATAATAATAATAATAATAATAATAATAATAAGAAGAAGAAGAAGAAGAAGAAGAAGAAGAAGACGACGACGACAAAAGCTGGCTGGGCAAATCAGCAAAATGTAACCAGCTGTAGCTCAAATTGTCCGTTCGGGACTAAGTCCAAAGATGTTTCGGCCTAGCAAGGGAATTTGGAAATACCTGAAATCACTGAGAGTTCGCAGTGCTGACTGAGACAGTTCATGAGCTGAGTAAAGTGTCTCTAGACTGATCAGAGATATAACCATCTTCAACCTACCATCTAAGAATCGGAGAGAGTAAAAAAAAAATTTGGACTACTGATCTTAATAGATTGGAGGTGATAATCTGCACATGTTTTGTCTTGATGAGTTAAGCGACAATAAATATCCCGTTCAGTTTCCCCGATTTATCTCTCAATTGCCTAAACTTAAAAACATGGGGCATAATCCCTTAGAAAGTAAGTCTTTATGGTGGCCATATCACGTTGAAAAACCTGTGGTCGTTCGAACAAAAAATAAAATCTCTAAACTCCGGACCCAAGATAAAATCACTAAATTCCGGATCAAATATAAAATCGTTCAACTCCAGATAGAAAAAAACTCTAAACTTCATATGCAAACAGCATCTCTAGACTCTAAATCCAAAATAAAATCTCTAAAGTCCAGATCCAAAATAAAATATATAAATACCGGATCAAAATACAATCGAAAAGTTCTGTGTCTAAAATATATTCTCTGAGTTCATAGTTCCGAAATAAAATCTATAAACTCCTGACTAAAAATAAAATCACTAAAATCCGGATCCAGAATAAAATCTCTACATTTTGGATGCCAAATAAAATCTGTAAACTCCGGATAGAAAATAAAATCTCTAAAGTCCGGATAGAAAATAAAATCTATAAACTCTGGGTCTAAAATAAAATCTATAAACTCTGGGTCTAAAATAAAGTCTATAAACTCTAGACCAAAAATAAATTCTCTGAGCCCATAGCCCGAAATGAAATCTATAAACTCCCGTTCCAAAATAAAATCTTTAAATTTCGGATCAAAAGTAAAATCTTCAAACTCCAGATCCATAATAAAATCTCTAAACTCAAGAGCCAAAATAAAATCTATAAACTCCGGATCTAAAATAAATTCTATAAGTTCTGTGTCTATTCTTTGAGCTCATAGCCCGATATAAAATCTCTAAACTCCAGATCCAAAATAAAATCTCTAAACTCGGGATCTAATATAAAACGTCGAGCCTGCTCAGAACCTAGATAGATGACCAGCTGCTGTAAGCTTAGATGTGCATGTGGTGTAATGGATAACGGCTGGGGATGAGAAATCGAAGATCCGAGTTCGAATCCTAGTATGGTTCGTTACGCAAATAATGCTGGACGATCATGAATCGAAAAAAGACATGATCGTCCAAGCGTGTCACATCCATCCGTACCAACAAGCATTGGGTGGGGTAATGACCCGTTCCTACACATGAATCATGGCCCAACAAGCGACCTTCACAGGCTGAGACCAACGTTGCCTGGAAGGAGAAAGATATGAATCTTTAATCATATCATTGGAATGATTGACTTAGGAAGATTATCTCAATGACAATGATAAAAGAAAGAGACAACTGTGCCTATTCCGATGTCAAAGGACCCGAGGACTGGGTAATGAACCGTCGGTTATAACGGCCAGACATCGAGTTCGGCGGCTGCCGGTTCTCGCGCGCCCGGGGGACCGGGGGACCGGACAACCTGCGTGCCCGTCCGCTCTCTGCCCTCCCGGCCTGCCTAAAGCGTTGAACGCGCTTCGTGTAAAAACCTTGGCTTTTCTTCAACGTTCGCTCGTGTTGTTGCGCGATCGGCAGACAATCGACGAGTTTTCGGCGGCCCGACATCAGAATTTGGCATCAGAATTTCTAAATTTCAATTAAAGCCAAAAATAGTAGGCAGCAAAATAGATAGAACTAAAGGGTATCAATGATACAATAAACGAATCTTACCAATTCAAAAGATGTACAAAAATAGGGATAAGCGGGTTGGAAAGGCGATCGGCTGTTAACTGTGCAAATAATTATGATTTGACAATGTGAACAAATGGAATATACACAAACCAGAATCTCCCCCAGAGAATTTCAAGATGCATAAAATTTTCGATTGTTTTGAAAAAAAAAAAAAAAAAAAAACTTCATCTATTCTATACCAGAAGGGCAAATCTAGATATTGTAAAGAAAGAGAGACAAAGATGGCAGCGATTGAATGATAGGGGGGAGGAATTTCAAAGAAAGTGAGAAAATGTAAAATGTTTGCAAGAAAAGTGACAAAATATTAATGAGGCACTTTGTATGTTCCTGAAATTCTTGCAAAGATATTGTGAGAAACATTGTAAGGAATAATCAAAGTTATCCCGACAAGATTAAAATCAGCTAGAATACTGAGGAGGGTGCTGGATTATTATGGAGAACAACTTTCACTTGACCTCCAGACAAAACAACACGCTTGTGGGAAAACACGGCGAATTCATGTGTAGGAACGGGTCATTACTTCATCGCGCTGGCCCAATGCATGTTGGTACGGATGGATGTGACACGCTTGGACGATCATGTCTATTTTCGATTCAAGATCGTCCAGCAATATTTGCGTAACGAACTCTACTAGGATTCGAACTCGGATCTTCGATTTCTCATCGCGAGCCGTTATCCATTACACCACATGCACATCAAAGCTTACAACGGCTGGTCATCTATGAAATCTTTATGAAATGGCAAATCAATGATAGTTATTCTGATACAATATCAGAACAATGAAATAAGAGTAAGAAGACAAAGAAAAAAAAATAATAATAATATTATTATTATTATTATTATTAATAATAATAAAAATAATAATAATAACAACAACAACAACAACCCCGTACCAATCAGTGGCTACGTAGTGCAGGGCTAAAAGCTGAAATCGAAATTTTTATTCTTCCTGCACAGGACCAATGCTTGTTAACTAAAAATTATCAAGCACACATACTAAAATATTGTGTTAGCCCAAAATGCAGATTCTGTGATAAATATCCAGAAACAATTGATCATCTTGTATCAGGTTGCGCGGTATTGGCACCCACTGAATATAAAACCCGGCACGACAGAGTGGACCAATATCTGCACTGGAAAATGTGCAACTTCTACGGGAAGGCAATTGAAAGAAATTGGTATGAACACCACCCAGACCCGGTTACGGAGATATGACCTGTATCAATTTTATGGGACTACACAATACACACAGACAGAACAATCAAAGCTAACCGCCCAGACATTGTTTTTAGAGACCACAAACAAAAAAGTGCCTCCTTACTGGTATGGCAGTCCCTGCAGACTGCAATGTATTTTTGAAGATATTCAAATATCAAAATACAAGGACCTTGAAATCGAAATCTCAAAAATGTCGCACATGGGAACATCAACAAACTCTGTTGTAGTTGGAGCCCTCAGATATGTTGGAAAAGATTCCAGTAGACTCATTGAAGGGATTACTTGAAGCTAATCCCTTAAAGAAATACAAAAAAATTGTTCTCATGAGTACAGCACACACCTTACGAAGGACTTTATCTATGTAAAATATGTTTTTTTAATTGATCAGTTAAAAATGTCATGATGCCATTTCTTACCTTACGTCTCTGAGCGGAACCCGGGAAGAAATGTGTACACACCAGAAATCAAAGGAAATAAAATAATAAGAGGACCTGCAACACTCTTATGGGATTTATAGCTTCATTTACCGCAAGGAAAGTTGGTTCTCTGTGTCGTGCCAGAAAGTTTTTCTCGCCTGAGTTCATCCTTCAAATCTATAAATCAACCATTCATCCTTGCATGGAATACTGCTTCCATATATGGTCTGGAGCCCCCGCTATTCATCTTGAGGTCCTCGACAATATCCAGAGACGGATATGCAATGTGATGGGTCCTGATCGGATATCTCGTTTATAGCCACTTTTTCACAGGCGTGCCGTGGCTTCCCTCTGTCTTTTCTACAAGTATTTTCACGGCAACTGTTCCGACGAGCTACTTTCGCTGGTTCCCCAGACTGCATGAATTTAAGCGAACTACTAGGTTAGCATCTGACTGCCACCCTTTCACTGTCGAAACAGTTAAATGTTACCGTCTCTTCTACTCAAGATTAATTGGAAAAGGTTCCGAGAAACTCATTAAATGGCTTCCTGGTAGCCCAAGCCTTTAAGAAATACAAAATATTGTACTTACAAGTACAGCTTCACACATTGGGAAGCCCTTTATCTATGTAAAATCTGCGTGATCTTAGCTTTTTTTGCTTATTTTATAAGCAAAAAAAGCTAAGATTACACAGATTTTACATAGATAATATATTTTTTAATGATCAGTGGAAAAAGTCATGAAGCCATTTCTGACCTTAGGTCTCTGGTTGGGAAAGTTGGTTCTCTGTGTCGTGCCAGAAAGTTTTTCTCGCCTGAGTTCATCCTTCAAATCTATAAATCAACCATTCATCCTTGCATGGAATACTGCTTCCATATATGGTCTGGAGCCCCCGCTATTCATCTTGAGGTCCTCGACAATATCCAGAGACGGATATGCAATGTGATGGGTCCTGATCGGATATCTCGTTTATAGCCACTTTTTCACAGGCGTGCCGTGGCTTCCCTCTGTCTTTTCTACAAGTATTTTCACGGCAACTGTTCCGACGAGCTACTTTCGCTGGTTCCCCAGACTGCATGAATTTAAGCGAACTACTAGGTTAGCATCTGACTGCCACCCTTTCACTGTCGAAACAGTTAAATGTTACCGTCTCTTCTACTCAAGATTAATTGGAAAAGGTTCCGAGAAACTCATTAAATGGCTTCCTGGTAGCCCAAGCCTTTAAGAAATACAAAATATTGTACTTACAAGTACAGCTTCACACATTGGGAAGCCCTTTATCTATGTAAAATCTGCGTGATCTTAGCTTTTTTTGCTTATTTTATAAGCAAAAAAAGCTAAGATTACACAGATTTTACATAGATAATATATTTTTTAATGATCAGTGGAAAAAGTCATGAAGCCATTTCTGACCTTAGGTCTCTGGTTGGGACCCGGAAGGAAATGTGTATACAACAGAAATCAAAGGAAATAATAATAAATATAAAATGATTAGTGGAAAATGTCATGAATCCATTTCTGACCTTAGGTCTCTGGTTGGAACCCAGAAGGAAATGTGTATACAAAAGAAATCAAAGGAAATAATAATAATAATAATAATAATAATAATAATAATATCGAAATAACAACAGGATTACAAACATATATTTATTGTTCAATATGATATATATTAACATATCATTTACAAAAGAATTTAAAAAATGATAAAAATTCTTTGTTTTTTTTTTAATCAACTGATATAGGCGGGTTATTATATAACCATTTTTAATTGACTCATCACAAACGAAATTTACATAAATCTTCTACCGACGTAAACCAGCGATCAATAGGTTTGCTGTTTGACACTGAACCTCGGCACTACATCGCCGTCATCAAATACGAAAAATAACAAACAAAAAAAAGATAAAAAATAATAAATGAGATTCAAAACACAAGCAGAATGAATAGTATTAATACTTTTGCTGATAATATTAATTGCAACAAAACGAAAATAGATTGTACAATAACAATTTTAAAAGAAGAAAGCAGAAAATGTGTAATATGAAAGCATTGCCTTAAAATAGTTATAATGAAAATAATGATAGGGTTATTCAAAGAAAGAATACCAGAGAAAGAACCAGATTCGACAATGACAGAGACTAACAATGTCAAATTAATTGTAATTGGTCTATTCTGACAATAATTAGATGACCTTAGAAACTCTTCGACAATTCCCTGGTTCAGATGTGTCTTCCTTTCGGCAGTGCAGCCTTTACAGGAAGCAGGTCGTTTGCGTTCTTACAGTGTTATACTGGTTTCAAAATTTTGCAGTTATGCCATGACGATGTTGTTTTTTCATTAAATATTTCTATTACCCATCTTAATTTCTCTCTTCCGTTCGTTTCTTTCTCGTTTTGATATGTTTTCTTTATTCCCTTATAGCAGTTTTCTTCTTTCGTACATATTTTCCTTATTTGAATACACTTTTTCTACCTCCTATTAAAGATCTTTAACTAAATCTTTCTTTACTTGATAATTGTTTTGTTTTAATATTTTTATTGCAAGTTCCTTTTTTATTGGTTCCTTCTTTTTATTTTGTTTGTATTAAATATTTTTTTTACTTTTCAATTTCTTTCATTACTTCTTTATTTAAATGAATGTCGAAGGACGAACCTACGTCATTTATTTTTTTTTTGTGAAACTCACTTCTCTCAGTTCGTTTTTTCTTCAAATATTTTCTATCATTTTAAACCTATTCCTTTATTTTATATTTTTTTCTGTTCTGTATTTCAGTTTTCATTTTCCTTCGTTCATTTATTAATACATAACTTTATTCTTCATTCATTTATTACATTCTTTTTTTTTTTTCATTCATTTTTTATTCATTACTTTTTTCAGTCATTCTGAAATGGTTAAATTTCTCTTTTGGTTTCTTGTCAGATTTGTCAATTTTGCTTTAATTTTTAAATTTTTTCCCAGTTTTCATTTTGAACTTTTCAACTTTCTCAAAATCGAAAAAAAAAAAACTTTCCTTATTTATTTATTTTTTTTTTTCCATTTTTGTCCGTCCATTCCTAACTTATCAATTTTCTTCCTCGGCTTTTATTCTTACTTTCCTGAAAACGTCTTTCCCCATCCCTGCCTTTATTTCCCACTTGAAACCAAGAACGACACAGGGGATTTAAATTTAAGTCTCTCGGCGCCTTTGACATGCTCGGCTCGAGCGAATGCATTTCATCATTTTCATCAGTTTCTATTCTTTTAAGAAAGTGGACACCTTTAAATATTGTAAAACACCAATTAAACAAACTTAGACAAAACTTATTATTTCGTTTTCTTTTTATTTCTCTAGTGTTCGCTTCAAAAATACTTATTTGCCGCTTTTCAACATTTTCCTGCGAAGGTTTTGTAATAATAAATATGTTCCTTATGTTCCAAAGCCAAGACTTCACCTTTGATCCGTGTGTCATCCGTCATCTTTCAACGAAATATATCCGTTACTGGCACTTTCTGGTTGATCATCCAAGTGAAACAACATTTCCACTCAATATATAACGATATGTTCGGTGATTATCTGTCTATATCTCAAGGACACACCACCCAGTGTATAAAGACGTTGGTTAGGTCCAGTGACTAGACCCAAAGAGTTGTGAGTTCAATACCAGGCCACCGCAGGAGGTGAACCAAACTTGGAGAGTTGATTTAAAGGGAAATAATTGAGACATCCGGAAGAGGCATGGCACGTGGAACTAGAACAATCTACCCCGGTGGATGAAATAAATGGTTCGGTTCGAAATTCCAATCACCCGAAGAAGGCCGAAGCGTACAACGGCCGAAACGTTGTGAATATGGCAATAAGGATAACAGGCTGAATAATGTAAATAATGTATGTAATGTTCTGTTAACAGGAATTGTAAACAAAAGACAGAATAAGAGAAAATAATAAAGACAATAGTATTAGAATTTATGTTTATTATACAAAAACATATTTTAACAGGTCTTTTCTAATACAATTATGCATACGCTTAGCTAACAGATAGTAATTTCTTTAATATATATATATATAAGTTTTCTGAACAGCAATAAGGCCCTTTTTGATATGTGTTCATGTTTCTTCGCAACTTCCTGCCGTTTATTGTAGTTGTACTATTACTCTTGTAATAAGAAATAATCGACAATGCATATTACATGAAATTAACTTCTGTTATTGAATGTTAAAGATATTTAGAAAATAAACTTTAATTGCTGAGGCTAACGCGCAGGAGAACAACTCATTGCGCCTGTTCGATCTCACGTTTTCAGCTGACATGAAGTGGAATGATCACATTGAGCCAATTGTTAAGACTGCTGCCAGCAAAGTTGATTTACGGACAATTTTCCTCACCAGAATTCATTTATAAGTCTACACTTTGCCTGTGCATTGAATATTGTTGCCATATCTGTTCTTCTGTCTTCTATATATACAGGCTTTGTAGTGTTTGTAATAATGACTTTCGCCTCTGCATTGAACATCGCTGCCATATCTGCTATGCTTTCTTATATATATATACAGGCTTTTGTAATGTTTTTAGTCCTGACCTTCGACTATGCATTGAATATTGCTGCCATATCTGTGCTGCTTTCTTTTACATATGCAGGCTTTGTAATTTTTGTAATCCTGACCTGGCATTTCGACTTCATTCACTTTCGCATCTTCGTGGCCTGCATTCCCTGTATCTTTTCTACATATTTTTTTATGCCAGTAGTTCTAACGAATTCGATATGCGTTGTGGTTTAATGGACATTGACTCAGAGTGATAACTCGGAGAGCCAATTTCGAATTCCAGTGGAGTTCGTTTAGATTCACTTACGCACAAATACCCTTGGGAAAGATATGAAATCATTTCTTCTCCCCCACCCCCCAGCTAAGGGTTGAATAGTAAGTCAGACTGGATTCTTTAGCCTTGGTTGGAAACCAGTCTACCGCAAAAATAAATGGCATCCTACTGCGGTAAAAATCAGCCTAGTCAGTCATGTATCGAAAGATACATGATCGCCCAATCGTCTATCAGGTATGGCACTTAACTGGCTAGACTGGCAAGTAGGTCCCATCCTTTTACTGTTGAAAGAAATGTAACCGTAAATTCTATTCTAATAATTTCTTGTGGAACCCTCTTCCTGCAACTTGCTTTCTTGTGACCGCCGATCTTGAAAAGTTTAAATGCAAAATAGATCGCCTTCTTCTGTATTCTTGAATAGATCCTTTTATTGTCTTTTCTCGTCGTTAACGTTTTCCCATCTTCTTTCATACGCTTTAAGCCCTCCCGTTTCAGTGGCATTATCGCCTTACTTGTGTGAAACGATTTAAACAAGAAGTTAGTTCACCCAATACAAAACCCGAAAGCCACTTCGAGCAGAGTTATTGTTTAAAAGGTTCTGAAGAACGATAGTGGGGGGGCGAGATGACGGAAATAGGCGGAAGCAGAGGATGAAGAGTATGTGGATAAAGAAAACAGATAAAAATTGATCTTTCACTTGATAAGGTGTGCGATAAAATCTAGTAAGAAAATTTTAGAGAATCATACGCATGCTACAAGATCGGCTGCAGAATGAATTTCAACTTCACCCACCGCGACGCAAATGAGTCCGAAATTTATTGTCGATAACTCCTAAACTGTAGATTTTAACAAAATTTCTTTGTTATTTTCGAATTAAGCATCTACATCTACACCTAAATGGAAATATTCATGAAGTTTTTATTAGAAACTGAGCGCGGGTCTTGAACTGCAAATTACCCTTTCGAGGTTCTGAGTTGAAATTAGTTGTGTCACCCAAAATGATGTTAAAATTTAAATAACTAATAAAATGTTTATTAACTGAATAAAATGGGTTTCCAGTGAAATGGTATTGCAGATATAAAGAGGGGAAAGATCATCAGGAAGAAAGAGAGGGAGGGAGAGACTGTGTAGGGGAAGGAGAGAGTGAATGAGGGAGATGTTAAGCATAAACATGGGGTAGTTTCAAATTTAAGAACCAGTCTGTTAAGCTGCGCATGAATATTTTTTTTAATAATCGCCGACATTGGCCTACTCGAGCCTATTAAAAAAGTCATAAAGCTTTATTTATTTTATTTTTAAATGGCGTTTTGTTACAAGAAGTCGAGAAGAATAAAAATGGTTTTCCAAATCCTTTTTCTCTTGACACTCAAACAAAAGAAACGCAACATCCTTTAACCAAAACAACAAATGTCAACTTCGTGACAAAATCACTTCTAGAATGAATACTTACTATTTTTCACACTACAGCCCTATTTGTTCAGCATTATTTACGAAACTGTCATTTTATCTTTTACAGACTGGCTTAGATTTTTCAATTTTTTACTGAAGCAATTTTGTCAGTGTTGTATAGAGTACAGTGTCGCTGCCGACACTGTAGTTTGAACATAGATCGCCAGTGAGCAAACACGAACGATTCCATTATTTAATTAGTAGATCACGTGATCATAAAGAAAACGAATAAGCAGGAATTAGCGTGACGTCTAAGCGATCACTACTTTCTATCCGATCCTCTATTACTATACGGATCGTGATTCTCTTCTCTATACTGATCATTATACTATTCGACGATTACTATTTGAACAAGTATTACTAGTGCGAGTATTATTTGAAGGCGTTACTATTACCAGTATCTGCATTTACAAAGTCTCGACTACAGCGAGCATTTCGGAAGTGATTACGAGAGTTCGCTGACCTAACGGAAATTACAACGAGTGAGCGTCCCAAAATCACAAAAGTCAGTCTGCTACTCAGCTGTTATCATTTTTGTTAAAACAAGAATGATATAATTATTTACATTATTCGGACTATTGTCCTTATCTTTGTCGCCATATTTATTACGTTTCGGCCGTTGTACGCTCCGGCCTTCTTCAGGTGGTTGGAATATCGAACTGAACCCATTATTTCGCTCACTGGGGTACACTGTTCTAGTTCCACCACCTGAAGAAGGCTGGAGCGTACAACGGCCGAAAGGTTGTAATAAATATGGCGACAAAGATAAGGACAATATTCTGAATAATGTAAATAATGTACATAATACATCTCAGAAATATAGACAGATATTGAAGAATGATATAAGTTATTAAGGGCGGGTTTCACTATCCACTGCTTTATTCGGCACACTGCAGCCTCTTTCTCCCAGACGCAACGTCACATGTCTATCTATTACTATTTCGATGTCAAATGTTCAAATGAGATCCATTATTTAATTCCGCCAGTTCAGAACTTTACGCTTAAAGCGCGGCGTGCTACATCCACGGAATTGCATCACCTTCATTTCCTCCGTATTCCGAATATAAGGAATATACCCACCTCACGCCGCTGACGTGTATTTGTATTTTTTTCTATCTGTTATATACCGTACATATGAACACTATTGAGTATGTCATAATCCTCATAAATACGTTGGAGACTATTGTAAGTGAGGGTAATATGCTGCCTAAGTAGTTCACGAATATCAGTGGTTTACCTACTTCACGCCGCTGGCGAGTATTGTATTTTGTTGATGTTATAAAGATTACCATTTCATTTCCAACCTCCGTCTTGGATATTCCTCATTCAGTAACCTTTTCTAGGTTACAACAGTTATAAATCTCAGAGTTCTTTAGTATCAAGTGCACATTAGGAAAGTTCTTTTACGGCAAAGTATTATAAACAAACACGTATGCATTCAGCCAGACAGCCACAAAAATTTAGCAAGTCTCCAAAATACTTCGTTTTCAACCGTTATTTTTTATCCATTCTAACTTCCATCTTTCTACATTAAATTTATTTTTACAGACAAAATCATCGTAACAAATTATTTATATGAGAAAAATATTTTCGCAACATCTATCCTTTTTGTCATTTTTTACTCTCTTTTGCATTTTCTATAAAAAAAAGATTCTTTATCGGAATTTTAGAATTTCGAAATCATACGATAAAAAACCTTGTCCCAAAATCGATAGCAAATTCTTTGATGAAACCAGGCAACGCGTATCCACGAGCGTGTGTCTGGGAGTGGATAACTGTACATGTGTTGCTGAAGACAAGATCTACCAGAAGTTAATGTTGAATGTTATTTATATAAAATAATATAAGGTCTCCTTCTAAAAAGTTTAAATGCTGCTTACAAAGGTGTTGTAACCCAGAAAGGGTTACTGAATGAGGAATAACCAAAACAGAGGTTGGAAATAAAATGGTAATCTTTATAACATCAACAAAATGCAATATTCGCCAACGGCGTGAAGTAGGTAAACCACTGACATTCGTGAACTATTTCGGCAGCATATTAGCCAACTTACAATAGTGACCAAGGTATTTATGAGGATTGGGACATACTCATTAGTGTTCATAGCTACGGTATACAACAGAATGATGAAAGTCATCATTGGATATTTGGGTTTTGTGTGGTGATCAAATATCAACAGATGCCAGGGAAAATGAATTTGATGTTGATGCCGACCAGAAGACATGTCATTATAAGTAGTCCTTTCATACTGGCTACAGGTCACTCTTCACATTTTTTTCTCTATTAAACACAAAAATATCACCAGTATATGGGTGTGTGTGTGAGCATGCTTAACTAAAATATTGCTATTCTACTTTCAGATACATCAGAAACAAAATACAACACACACACACACACACACAAGGATACACACATACGCACACAGATATATATATATATATATATATATATATATATATATATATATATAAATGGACAGCGATGTCAACACTAATCGGATACAATTTGTTTTACGCCTGAAGACAATTTTCAGGTCTGAAGATTGCGTTTATTAATAAAATATATCTGTAAATAAATGATAAAAAATAACTTTTCTTTACCAACGCTTTTCGTCTCCCGAGTAACTTTATCACGCTAAATGTAAGGATTTTATTTTGTAACTTGTACTGCTGATCAACCCATGACAAGTTATTTAAAGCCAGGAAACATGTTTAGATTGTAAGAGTTTTTTTTTAGATCATAATGGTTTTAGTGATACAAGTCTTACTAATAAACCCATACATGGGAAGAAGAAATGGATTCATGCCTTTTACCAAGAGTATTCGCGCATAAGTAAATATAACGAACACAAGTAGAATTGGAACTCAGCTCTCCGATTCACAATTCCATATCATTATCCATTATACCACCCGTACATCCAGGCTGACAGCACTTGGTATTTTGAATTTGTGTGTGTGTGTGTATTTCCTTTATATATATATACATATGTATTTTTTCTTTTCTCATCAGTAGTTTTATAATTTTAAACTTAATAGAGATTAAATTTAGATTTTAAAATTGGTAATTTTTTACCTTTAATTTGAATATCAAATTTTATCATATAATTTAATACTTATTGGTTAGAATAAATTCTATTTTAGTAAAACCCAACTTTAAAGCTTTTAATAGCTATTATAAGCTTACTTCGTTGTCAAGTTTTTTGAATTCACATATACTTGTATTTTGATTGGTCATTCCTGCTTATGTAACAGCGTTTACCCCTAGCGAAGGATCGTTAATTAATTTGAAACTTTTAAAACCCTTTATTCAACATTCAACATTCAACATCATCACTTGATAAGACAGCGGAGGTGTTGAAACAAAATGGCTATTTTTGTAGTGATTTTATAACATATTTATGTTATAATTTTTAAATAAACAATTATATATATATATATATATATATATATATATATATATATATATATATAGAGGCATGTCTGATTAAATAAATTACAGACATTATGTCTGCTTATTTTTAATAAAATCCGTTCATACTCACGAATAACCTTCCGTGTATTGCAATTAAATGATGTGAGAAATGTGCTATAACGATGAAAATCGTTTTTATTTCCCATTTCCCAAGTACTTTCGATCTTCTTCCAAGATCATCTTCACGGGTGTACGTAGTAATACAAAACTGTGTGTTTTTCAAGGATGCAAGTAGTAATACAAAACTTTTCTTTTGATACAGTATTTACATTAGTCGGACTATTGTCCTCATCTTTGTCGCCATATTTGTCACAACGTTTCGGCCGTTGTACGCTCCGGCCTTCTTCAGGTGGTTGGAATTTCGAACCGAACCCTTTATTTCGATCACTGGGGTAGACTGTTCTAGTTCCACGAGCCATGTTTGATGGATGTCAGTTATCAGTTATCTACTGGTAATTTTCACTCTGAAAGTTCTCCACTGCCTGAACCGGGTATTGAACTCACACTCTTTGGGTCTGTCACTGGATCTAACCAACGCCTTTATCCTCAAGGACACATGGTTACAGTTTTTTTCATCATGTAATTTGTCCACACCTAATAATTGTGCGTTCATCGCTGACGATTGATTGACATCAAGTACCCGTAAATCTCCAGCACCCTCCTCAGTAACCTATCATGACCTAGCAACAATTTGATCGATAGAGTCTCAATCCGTAACCGCATTTCCAATTCCTCAATCTTCATATTCGTGCTTATGATACGCTGGCAAATGTTCCTACTGCCATGGGGGCGACTTCAGATTTAATATTTTCTCAGCTCTCAAGCAAGAACTGAATTCTCATTCTCTTTCATATTCTCTACATGGTGCGCTGACACTCTTAGGTTCACCGTCTAGCTGATCTAACTTTATTCACGGTTTTTAAACCACTTCCTTTTGCTAGAAGGTTGGGGAAGCTCTTGAAATTCACAAGAATTTGTGATCTTGTTTTCTGTCGAACTCTCTGACTTCGGACAGAAAGGAACCCAGACGAGGTTATGTCGAAGGGCAGAGACTCGTCTGGCGTGGTAGACAGCCACCCGACCCCGTGTATCACCTTTGTCTGTTTGTAATCTCTTTAAGGACACAACACTTACAGCTTAAAGCTGAGACGGCAACCTGAAGAAATAGCATCTAACATGAAAGATCGTCATTTGTCATTTAATTCCTCCATAAAGGAAAACAATGAAATATGTTGCAAGTTTTACCTACTACACCTGATTTCTATATTTCTGAGATTATGCATAATGTACACTATTTACATTATTCGGACTATTGTCCTCATCTTTGTCGCCATGTTTATCACAACGTTCCGGCCGTTGTACGCTCCGGCCTTCTTCAGGTGGTTGGAATTATTTCGCTCATTGGGGTAGACTGTTCTAGTTCGACGTGCTATGTCTAATTGATGTCAGTTATGCCCTGTTAATTCCCCTCCCAAAGTTCTCCACCGGGTATTGAACTCACACTCTTTGCGTCCTGTCAATGGATCTAACTAATGCCTTTATCCACTGTGCCATGTGTCCTTGAGGACATCTGTGTATGAATTTCTGGGTATTATAAAAACGTAATGTCTTCATAAGCATTTTTTATCAGTTCTCATATTGCAACTTTTGCTGTTATCATTGCATGTTTTTTACCAGGGCTCATATTGCAATTTTTGTTGTTGTTATCGCTTGTCTCTGGCACTCCTTATTATTGGTTCCCATATTGTAAAAAACATGCAATGAAAACAGAAAAAATTGCATATAAGAGCACTGGCAAAAAAATGGTTGCTGAAAACATTAGGTTTATAATACCCAGAAATTCATACACGGATGGCCTCAAGGACACATGGCACAGTAGATAAAGGCGTTAGTTAGATCCAGTGACAGGGCCCAAAGAGTTTGAGTTCAATACCTGATTAAGGCGGTGGAGACCTTTGAGAGGGGAATTAACAGGAGATAACTGATAACTGACATCCATTAAACATGGCACGTGGAACTAGAACAGTCTACCCCAGTGAGCGAAATAAAAGGTCCAGTTCGACATTCCAATCACCTGAAGAAGGCCGGAGCGCACAACGGCTGAAACGTTGTGATAAACATGACGATAAAGATGAGGACAATAGTCCGAATAATGTAAGTAGTGTACTACACTTGATGTTATTCCGGATTTATTGATTTCCAACTTTCATCTTTTTGTTTTCAAATTTTTTGAAAAAAATGCCGCCATCACTGCTATGAAAAAAAAAACCTGGGTCACATCTGATGATACAAATCTTATAATCGCAACATTCAGTCTCTTGTTCATTCTTGTGAAAACTCCATTTTTAACTTGTTGGCTTCTTTTATTACGGAATAAATATTATTATTATTATCATTATTATTGCTATTATTATTATTATTATTATTATCATTATTATCATTATTATTATTATTATAAATGATATGATGAGATAATGATTTATAAGACGCAAGCACGAAGTCATACTTATATCAAGACATCAATGTGAATAAGCAAAGAGATGTGTCGGAAGACAGTAGATAATCGATAGAGTATTGATTGGTTAGTTTATTAGTGATAATAAATGTAGCACTTTCTCTGTTTATATATATATATATATATATATATATATATATATATATATATATATATGTATATATATATATATATATATATATGTGTGTGTGTGTGTGTGTGTGTGTGTGCGTGTGTGTGTTTGTGTTTGGGTGTACATGTGTTTATCTATCAATCTATTTGTGATTTAGCTTTTGCCACAGCCACCAATGGTCAATGTTTGAAAAATTAGGTTTAGGCGTTTTTCGCGGTCAACAAATTCACTAGAAAGAGTCACTGAGTAAAATACACGCCCGCTATATTAATATATATATTCTTATAAAAGTATTATACATATATATATATATTAGGTCATCCCATAAGTTCTGTCCGAATTTTAACTTTTTGTTAAAATGAACGAAATTTAAAGAGTATTTTATAATGTCTAATGGAGCTGAACATTATTTTTATGTTTAGATGCATTTAAACTGATCAAATTTTATTTCAGAGAACAATAAAATTAAATTCTGTTTGATTAAAAACTCTGCTAACATGGAAGTACCCAAGAATCAATTGAGGCACATAATGCTTTATGAGTTCAAGAAAGGAAACTCAGCAGCCGAAGCGGCTAGAAACATTCACTCAGTTTATGGAGAGGAATGTGTGAATGAAAGAACTTGCAGAAGATGGTTTGCAAAATTCAGAGATGGGGATTTCACCCTTGAAGATGAAGATCGAACCGGACGTCCAGTTGAGTTTGATGAAAAGCTTCTTGAAGCAGCCCTTGAAGAAAATCCTGCTTTATCAGTTGAGGAATTGGCAGTGGTTCTCAGTTCAAACCATACAACTGTTCATCGTCATCTTCAACAACTTGGAAAAGTTCCTAAACTTGGAAAATGTGTGCCTCATGAATTGTCTGAAAACAACCTCAAATCCCGAGTTGACATTTGCTATTCTCTCCATTCTCGCCAACTTGTTTCACCTTTTTTGGATAGACTCGTGACTGGCGACGAAAAATGGATCTTTTATAGAAATGTTAAGCGTCGTAGACAGTGGCTTGGTAAAGGGGAAGGATCCCAGCCACAGCCGAGAAGGGAACTTCATGGGCAAAAGGTTCTTCTTTCAATCTGGTGGGATTGCCAAGGAATAATCCACTTTGAATTCTTACCACCTAATGCAACAATTAATGCTCAAATATACTGTCAGCAATTAGAGCGTTTGAACCAAGCTTTGAGGAAAAAAAGACCTGCTCTAGTGAATCGAAAACGGTTGATGTTTCATCAGGACAATGCGCGACCACACACAGCAAGAATCACGTGACAAAAGATTGAAGAACTTGGTTGGGAGAAAATTCCTCATCCATCTTATTCTCCTGACCTTGCTCCTTCAGACTACCATTTGTTTCGTAGCTTACAGAATCATTTGGAAGAAACAGCTTTTGTAACACAGGAAGAGGTTAAAACTGACATTTGTGAGTTCTTCGAATCAAAGCCAAAAGAATTTTGCAGTAATGGAATTCGTAAGTTTGTTAATAGATGGAAGGAAGTCATAGATAATCAGGGAAAATACATTGTTGATTGAATCTGTAATTAAATGTAACATTTGGTCACTTGTTTTCTTTATTCAAAATTCGGACAGAACTTATGGGATGACCTGATATATATATATATATATATATATATATATATATATATTGCTACACCAATTAAATGTAAATAAATAGCAAAAATGAAAACTAGAAATACTCGAAAATGTATACCCCCACGCCCAAATATTGCTTTTATCAGCAAAATTGTAAAAAAAAAACAAAATTCCTAAGATACATTCTTAGCACGATATTTGATGACGTGGTGTTTTGAAAAGTGGATGAGAACGAGCCAACACTTTTTTTACAAACACATACACAAACACACGCACTGATACATATATATATATATATATATATATATATATATATATATATATATATATATTTTTTTTTTTTTTTTTTTTTTTTTTTTTTTGAACAATAAAAATTATTAGAAAAAATTGAAATCTTCAGACACACTGGGTTGTAGATTAACACTCTTTTGTTTTTATTATTATCATTTCATTTAGATTCCTCGACTAGTTTCGGCCAACATGGCCATCATCAGGAGAAAAAAATATTTCTGCTTGCTGGTAGCAGTGAACTACAGAAATGAATATCTTGATGGAGAAAATGAACTTTTGCCTGAAGTTTTCATTTGTTTTTTTATCTTTTTAACATGAGTTTATTAACATTCCTTGTGTTGGTCAAACAGTCTCTTTTAAGTTGTTATTTGAGATAAGAGCTGGATGGATTCATGCTACTTTGAATTCCCTTGGTCAGTTTGACAGTTTTATTGGTGCCTGGAGAGGGGATGTGTCTGTGTTAAGTGTGTGTGTGTGTGTGTGTGTGTGTGTGTGTGTGTGTGTGTGTGTGTGTTATTTTGTTCTTAGGGTCTAATTGAGTATGATATGTGTAAGCGTGTATATTGCTGTGGGTGTGTTATCATTTGGCTCATTAGGGAGTGAGTGAGTATGATGTGTGTAAGTGTGTATTTTCGTGTAGGTGTGTGTATAAGTGTGAGGTCTCAACACCTCCGTAAGCATGTCTGTCTTGTGTGGGTGAGAAATGTGGGTAGGTTTTGATTTGTAGGGTTATATATTAATACTATCTTTATTGTTAAATTTATGGTTTAGCCCGGCTGGATAGTGTGTTTTTAAACGTTGTATCCACTTATTTTCATGGAACTCTAAAATCTTTCTAATGTTATTTTCTCTGGACTTTTTGGGACTTATATATATATATATATATATATATATATATATATATATATATATATATATATATAAATAATTAATTTTAAAAATTAAGAAAATTGTATTTACATGCTATGTATCAAACGAGATTACCCGCTTTTTTACAAAAAAAAACCTGTCGTTAGGGATAACAGAAATAATTGGCACTTTTTAAAATATATTAAAATATATTAAAGTAATGTCTTATAGAATAAACTTAGTTCTCACGATATTAACTAAATTATATGTTAAGACGTTGTATATAAAGCATTTTAAACCTAGCCTTATACTTACAAAGGTGAAATTATATATACACGCGTGATAAAAATAATCAAGTACAATCTCTAAAAAATATGGAATTATACATGCGTATATAGATATATAAAAAGAGTTTTATATTAATATTTGTAAGACTTAAAAAATCAACATTATTATTGTACTTACTTGAACTCCTTTACAAATACAGCCAAACGAAATATGACATCACTTTCGAAATATTTTTGGAAACTCAAGGAAGAAGGAAAAACACCTAAAGTTAAATGGAAAATCCTAAGACAATCCAGAACCTGCAATTCACTGAGAGAACCTTGCTTCCTATGTTTACAGGAGAAAATATCTATCATTGAACTCTTAAATAATAACCAATTATTAAACCAAAGATATGAGATTACCGTTTTCTGTAGACATACTAAGGATTTAACACTACAATCTTGCTAAATTCCCAATTCCATAACTATGAACCTTTTATAATTATATATACACAAAAAACGTTCTTTCGATTACAAAATAAATAGTGATAACCCCAACATAAAGAAATGCAATCCAACTTTAGAAATCTTATAGAAAAACCAAAAAATAGCACTCCTAATAATTATAAAAGATAACTCGAAAATCTTTTTACCTACTCAAATGTAATATTATCCCCTATCGCTATCTTCCCTCCCCTGCCTCTCAAACTTAGGACGCTTGTGAGTTGACGTACCTAAACTTTGACCGATGTTTATCATCGAAAAAATGTCCACACACCATTCAACATTAACTACCCGGTCCACCCAACACCAAACTGCTGTCAACAACCACTATTGTTTCACTTAGATACCTTATGTATATTTTGTAAGTACATTTTTCTTCTCAAAAAATGAAAAATAGGAAGTGACGTTTTACATCCGGGCTTGCCTACAAACAGGATCGTTCATAACCATTTCCGACCCTCACCCGTAGATGTGCAGTTAAAATGCACTGAAACCAAGTTGCATCTTTGTTGCGAGTAAAATGGTTTTGTCTATATGATAAAATTATAATATATATATATATATATATATATATATATATATATATATATATATATATATATATATATATATAAGTGGTAGAAATTAAGGAGGGTTTGAGATAATTATAATTAAGTAATTCATCGAGTCTGAAAGAAACCTCAATAGAATGCAGAAAGCACTGGACGGCCGTTTCGTCTTATATTTGGGACGCATCAGCAGTGCGCATCCACTACCGAGAATTGAAATCTGGAGAGTTACGTTATCAGGCAAACGCCGTACCAACTGTACCAACGGGCCTTGGGGATAGCAGTCGTGGTTCTCGGAAGCACAGTCCTATGGAATGAGTCTCACCACGGAATATGTGAACGAGCGGTGTAATATCGAGTCTAATTCGTCACCTCTTCGTCACCGAGGCTCGTTGGTACACTAGAACAGTCTACCCCAGATAGCGAAATAAAGAGTTCAATTCAACATTCCAACCAAATGAAGAAGGCTGGAGCGTACAACGTCCGAAATGTTGTGATAAATATGGCAATAAAGATGAATACAATAATCCTAATAATGTAAATAGTGCCAGGTTCTTGTCATCTAGATTTTAGGACGTGCCCTCATAAACCGTTGTATCGTCTGCATAGATAATCACAAAAGATCAGAATTTGGTTTTAGATCGTTAATATAAAACAGAACAAGGGTAGGGACGGAGAATCGAGCCCTGACTGACGTCTCTATTGATCTCATGTGCTTCAAAAATAGTCAGTAAACTCACTTCTAGTCTCCTCAAAGAATATTTGTTCAAGATATAAGCCCGAGTATTTCTTGAGAAATTCATTGTTTTCATATGTTGCATCTTACTTAATAGAACCACTTTCCAATAGTTTCACTTTATCTTTGATCAGTATCAACAAGTGATTACTCATGAGACTGACATATATCGCTTATAAGATATATGAAGTATTTGAAACAGCGAAATGGGTTCATATAATATTTGTAAACTTGGACTAAGCGTAATTTGGCGTTCACGATTTGACATTCAAGTGCTTCCTGGTAATTTTCGATTAAACAAAGAAAACCTCGCATCATTAGTTGTTGGAATATCGTTGGTGTGCCTATATTTAAAACTAGAATTATAACCTTAGACGTGGCTTTTGAATAAAGCCCTGCAGCGAATGTTACCATGTTTGAATAAAAGACACAAAGGAACTGATAGAAAAAATGATTAAATATTCTATCTTAATTTGAAATGTCCGTTTTTACTTATCTAAAGAGCTTAAACGTCGAAGAAAATCAATATTTTGTGAGCATGAAAGTTTATACGTTCTTTTTATAGATACAAATATTTAAGTAAATGCTCTGTTTATAATAAACAGTATTAACGACAATTACCGGACTGAATGTCCGAGAAATTTTCATAGAAAATGTACATCTTCTGACAGGAATCGAACCTGTATCCTATAAGAAACCGTCATATAGCCTGAAGTGCTTTACCGATTGAGCCACACAGGAGCGATACGGTTAGGAAGGTCGATTTTACTATTTTTAAACTACAATTCTCCATGATTTTCTCTCGTACATTCATATCTGCTCGATGCGTATCCAAATGTAAACAAATGACGTCACACATTATGAAATGGACAAAGTCCGACAATTATTTTAAGAAATTTTTTTTTGTTTATACGTTCTTTTTTTTCTGTGTGGCTAAATCGTTAAAGCACGCCAGGCTATATGGCAGTTCCTTATAGGATACAGGTTCGATTCCTGTCGGAGGACGCATATTTTCTATGAAAATTTCTCGGACATTCAGGCCGGTAAATGTCGTTAATACTGTTTATTATAAACAGAGCATTTACTTAAATATTTGTATCTATAAAAAGAACGTATCAACATAAAAAATGTCTTAAAATAATTGTCGAATTTTATCCATTTCATAAAAGTTTATTTTGTAAAAATTTAAACATTATATTTTTTTTAAAAATATCATGTCCCTTTGGGATGCTGGTGATCATAGCTCTCCACAGTCTCCCTTTCCTTATTTCCTAGGAATTGCTATGAGTTCTTAGGAAAAACAATGGAGTAGTTTCCCGTTGTCTTCTCCACAGTTCTAAATGCCATAACCCTTCACATTGTTGGCGGCTCTACACACTCCTTTTTCCTTATTTCCGAGGAATTACCATGAATTCTTGGGAAAGATAGTGGAGTGATTTCCCGCTGTCTTCTGCACAGTTTAGAATTCAGAGTTTTTCTTCTCCTAGACACAATCGCAGTTTATCCTACTATTTAATCCATAGGTGGGAGTCATGAACAACATATGAATTTTCCCCTAAGAACCGTTATATGAAACTGATCCTAACCAACTAGGCTGGAATTTGAACTCGGCTCGTAGATATCACACTTTCCATACCGATAGCCGTTACACTAGTCGCACGTTCACAATACGTGTTATCTAGGAGAGAGAAAAAAAAGCAGGGCTCCATGTTATTATTCTTTCATAGAGAAAATGTCAAACAGGGTTGAGTTTACACCAGAAGCGGGAGTCGGCCAAATAGAATATAAATAATGACATCAAAATATATCAGACCGAAATTTAAAGGTAAGAATGTATGTAAATAAAAGAGAGAGTTACACGTAAATAAACACTTTGAACGCGTTTATCTGCCACCGGAACATTTGTGATTACAGTTTTGACTTAAATAATACAGATGAAAATGAAATGAAAGTGCTAAGGTCTATTCATACCCGATGATTCATACGGCCGACCTATTTCGGTGCATCTCTTTTTCTTCAGCCAGTTATGTATGTGCCATGCGTGATACGCGCGTCGGCGATCGTGTATCTTTCGATACACGACTGACAAAGGCAGATTTTTTTTCCCCGGAATAGGTTGCGATTTCTTTCTGCGGTAGACCAGTTGCCATCCAAGGCTATAGAATCTGGTCTGTCCTGCTATTTACCCATAGTTGGGGGGAGAAGAAGAGGAGTCATACATTTCCCAAGAGTATTAGCACGTAATTGAATGTAATGCATTCGTCTGGAAAGTCAGTCAGTTCTGTGCCATGCGTGATACACGCTTAGTCGATCATGTATCTTTCGATACATGACTGACGAGGCAGATTTTTCCCCCGCAGCAGTTTGCCATTACTTTCTGCGGTAGACCAGTTGCCATCCATGGCTATAGAACCCTGTCTGTTCTGCAATTTACCCATTGCTGGGTGGAGAAGAAGAGGATTCATACCTTTCGCAAGTGTATTAGCACGTAAGTGAAAGTAATGGAAAATCAGTCAATCAGTTATGTGCCATGCGTGATATACGCTTTAGCGACCATGTATCTTACGGGACTGACGAGGCAGATTTTTTCCCGCAGTAGGTTGACATTTCGTTCTGCGGTAGACCAATTGCCATCCATCGTTACAGAACCCGGTCCTTCTATTTACCCATACCTGGGGGGGTGGAGAAGAGGATTCATACCTTTCCCAAGGACATTAGCACATAATTGAATGTAATGGATTCGGATGTAATTCTAACTCGGCTCTCCGATTCCTCAATCCGAGCCGCTTACACCACTTAGTATTCCCAAGGGGTCACCCATATAGAACTGACAAAACAATACGTTGCTTAACTTCAGGGATCATACGGGAACCGTTACTTTCAACGTGATGTTTTCGTCGTTGCTTTAGACCACCAGCACATCCAAGCTAACAGCACCTGGTATTTGCAAGTGGTCACCCATTTAAGTAATGACCATGCTTGACGTTGCTTAACTTCGGTGACCGTACAGGAATTGATATTTCAGCGTGATCTAGCCATATAGCCTGGCGTGTCTTAATCGATTGGGCCACATAGGCGCGTTCGGTTAGCAAAAATGTCTTAAATATATGTCGGACTTTGTCCATTTCATAATGTATGCAGTCATTTGTTTACATTTGGATACGCATTGGGCAGATATGAATGTATGAGAGAAAACCATGCAGAATTGTGTTTAAAAACAGTAAAATACATACATACATATATATATATATACATATATATATATATACATATATATATATATACATATATATATATATACATATATATATATATACATATATATATATACATATATATATATACATATATATATATACACATATATATATATACATATATATATATACATATATATATATATATATATATATATATATATATATATATATATATATATATATATATATATATATATATATATATATATATATATTCTTGATTATCTGATTGTATATTTAAAACAAAGGAGTTGTGTTGAAACCAATTGAAGGAACTTGACTCACGCTCTACAACCAACAGTGTTTGATAAATATTATTTTTTTTATCATTGATAAACTTTATTTTGGAGAATTAAATGGCTAAAAAATGTCTGCAAAATCTGTTAATGTTGATGACCAACAATTGAAGCGATGAATTGTTTTTATGTGGTTCTAATTTGAAAACTGTATCACATGGCATGTAAATTCAAGGACCCGTAAGAGCGTTCGAATCTTGCTTTCAGTTTATCATTGATTGTTTTATCTATTGACCCTAAATTATTTAGCTGTGCTTAAAATGTATTTTTTATCCAAAATATATAGACCAGTTTTTGAAACTAAGTCAGAGGATAGTTGCGAAACGCAAATGTTAATAATTTAGTAAATAAAAGATACGTCACAACATGAATACCTTAAGGGTTTTATTATTCTAACAGACATACCGTTGGCAAATTACAGAGAATTCTTAACTGGAAAACATTCTAAGCTGACATGCATATCAGACGTTAACTGTTTTTTGGGGTTTTTTTTGTTTTTTGTTTTGTTTTTGTTTTCTTTTATCAATCGGAAACTACATTTTTTAACGATTTTATCTGTCAGTCAACAGCAGAAAAAATGCTATTGTACGACTACGATTTGTCAGTTTTAAAATCGAAAAAAAAACACAAATATTCATGAGAAAATGTATGATCTATGAAATAAAGTGTATCTACTAAAAGTTCTCAATTGTTTTTGCAGTTTCTGGTTGAGGAGCGCGCATGCGCAAACGAGTCTAAATGCCTTATATGATACAACTGCTTAAATGAACAAAAATAATAATACGTACAAATTAATAATGATTATAATAAAAGTAATAAAGCCTAATTATTGCACGTGAAATAATAATTAGAACAGCAAAAATAAATATACTAATGACAAGGTCATCAAAAATAAACATTAATAAGAATTATAGTGAGGCAGAAAAAAGGAAAAATAATATTGATAAAATGGGAGAAAACAAAAACAAACGTAATTATGAATAGATTTAGTGTAACCTTTTAATAACAGCGAAGAAGAAGCAAACAAATAGGAAGCTGGTACTCAAATATCAGTTTTGTGCGTCATGTTTGCCAGATCTATCGCTAATAGGAGGCATTCTAATGTCGTTCAGTAACTGTTGGTCACACAAAAATAAGGTTGAACAAAAAGGAGAATAATGTTCTTATAATAGGTTCAATGAGACGAAAATACATAGCAAAGAGACGTCCTGGGTATGACGACAAACTACATCCGTGTCCTGGGTAAGACGATAAATTACATCCAACAGCAAGGCCTCCGATCAAGAGGTTCTGAGGAGCGTGGAACCACCTCTTAATTGGTGGTGTTCCCAGGTCCACCCTGACCCAGAGTGGTAGCACCTGTTAGGGTCCTAGCTATGCGCAAACAGTTACCCCCATAGACCGGGGTCAAAACGTGTAAAAATAGGTTTTAATACCAGCAAAACATTTTTGTAAAAAATTATTACCAGCAATACATTTTTTTTTTAAATATTACCAGCTGTACATTTTTAAAAAATAAATATTACCAGTTATACATCTTTTGGAAAAAAAAATTACCATATATCCATATTTGAAGGAAAATTATTACCAGAAATAAATTGTTGAAATAAAAAAAATATTACCAGAAATAGATTTTTTTGAAGGGAAAATATTAACTGAAATAGATTTTTGAAAAAAAAAAAAAAATTACCAACAATAAAAATTTTGTCGGCATTAAATAACCCATTGAGGTTGATATCCCGTAAAAAAACAAAGAAACAAAAAAAATAGCAAACGGATAGATGAACGATAATAGATGTCTTCAGATGATCAACAATTGTAAAATTTATAGATAACTTGAATAATTGGGAAGCTGACATGAATTTTTACAAAAGAGAATAATTCTAGTCAAGTTAGCATCATGGATATTCTCTCTCTCTCTCTCTCTCTCTCTCTCTCTCTCTCTCTCTCTCTCTCTCTCTCTCTCTTCGCTTGTGTTACGTCATTGCTTTACACCGTATTGTCTATGGCAAAAAACTATATCCGACAGCAAGGCCTCTGATCGGGAGGATCGGGGGGGGGGGGTGAAATCACCTCTTATTTGCTGTTGTTCCCAGATCCATCCTGACCCGGGGTGGTAGCACCTGTTAGGGTCCAAGCTATGGGCAAATAGCGAACCTCCTAACTGGGTTCGAAAAACCGAAAGTATGAAAATAGATTTTCATTAAAAATTGGCAATAGAATTTTCTAAAAGAAAAAAATTACTCAAGATCTGAAGAAAATTAAATTTTAGCATTAAATGACCTAGAAAGATTTGATATGCCTTTAAACAAACAAATTATTGTTATATCGGCTGCATAAAACTTTGAGAAATTATAAAGAAGGGGAAGAATTTACAAATAATTTTCTGCAAGACAACGATAGTTCCACTCCAAAAGAGGAATTTGAAAGATGCGATAACAGTAACTGAGTTGGCTTTCATTACTGAAGCATTGAGCTACAGCAATGTTATCTTACCTGAGTAAACCTGGAAAGGTATTTGAAAAAAGAGTGAATTTATACTTAAATAATTAATAAATTTGAATATGCTTTATCCCTTGGACTCCATAAATACTTAACAACAGTGAGAAAACGAAACTAGTTACATTCCATGACCACCAATCAGACTCTGAACTACCGCCAGTCACAATAAACGCATGTCCTCTCGAGGAGGCCCCGTGCCTTGAGAGGATATTGGACCTTAAATTCACACCTGACCTCAAGTGGAACCCTTATATGAGTTCAAAAGCGTCTCCGAAGAATTATTTTTCACCTTCCAACCTCTCCCTCACCGGCGGGATGTGGCGAGCCTCTCACTGCTCTATCGTTACCTCCATTGAAAGTCCTCGGGCGATTTACAATTCTTCGTTCCGCCAGGTCTAATCTTCACGGCAAGCACTCGCCATGCCATTTACATAGTAACAAGCCAGCCACATTTCCTCCGTATTCCATCGGTGAGAAGTAAGTTCCACACGAACGACTTGTTTCCGCGAACCGCTGTTCTGTGAAACAGACTCCCAAGAGGATTTTTATCTGATCACTATAATCTTAACCTATTCAAGTTTAGATTCAACCGTTATCTTTCCCTCTTATCCATATAAACTACCCCTTAACGTAACCCTCTACCTTGAGTGGATCCCAAGCCTTGTAAAAAAAAAACAGAAAGAAAACTAAGACGAAATGGTTGATGTATGCATAAATCTTAGAACATTGAGAACTGTCCTGAAAGTTTTGGCACACAGTGTGATTTATCAGAAGCAGAAGCAAGGTAGCGTATTGTAAACGAGGGAAAATACGGAGGTGATTATATAGATTTAAACTTTTTGCAGGATTTGCCAATTAATTCTGCCATGATGAAGGCTGATTACTACAAAGATACTTGGAGGTGAAGGCGAGGGCCAACTTCGGCAAAAACCTACTCAATCAAGTGCCATCCAGACAGAAAGAAACTAATTATTTTCTTGGGTGCTGCGAATGTTAATCACGAGAACCTAGTGCTTTGATGACGATATTTTAATTAACTAGTTAATTAATAAAGATATATCCATAAAAGAGACATTTTGGTCAAGTTTAATTCGATCCTGAGCACGAACCATTAATTAAAGAAATAATTATTCCAAAGATATGGATCCCTCGGAATGTATACATATCTACATGTGTGTGTGTGTGTGTGTGTGTGTGTGTGTGTGTGTGTGTGTGTGTGTCTGTGTGTGTGTGTATGTGTTCGTGTGTGTGTGTGTGTTCGTGTGTGTGTGTGTGTATGTTCATGTGTGTGTGTTCGTGTGTGTGTGTATGTATGTGTGTGTTCGTGTGTGTGTTCGTGTGTGTGTGTGTGTGTGTGTGTGTGTGTGTGTGTGTGTGTGTGTGTGTGTGTGTGTTAAAACTGGATGAATTGTTTTGGATAGTAGATGTTCTGAAGTAGTAGATAGTATATGTCTGTTTTTATCTCGTTCGTCATTGTTATTATTGTTAATAATGTTATCTGTTGGTAGTTGTCTAATGAATAATCAAGAGTGGTCTCCACTTGTTCTGTTACTCTCATCTTTGAGAATGCTATTTCTGTTTACTGGGACTATAAAAAGGACACTATACGAGCCTTATATTCTCTCGTCCTGGGTAAGACGATAAACTACATCCAGCAGCAAGACCTCTAATCAGGAGGTTTTGAGGAGCGTGGAATCACCTCTTAATTGCTAGTGTTCCCAGGTCTACCCTGACCCAGGGTGGTAGCACCTGTTAGGGTCCCAGCTATGGGCAAATAGTTAACTATTACTAGCAATACATTTTTGAAAAAAATGATTACCCACAATACAATTTTGAAGGATAAATATTAGCAGAAGCAGATTTTTAACAAAACAAAATATTACCAGAAATAAAAAATGTTGTCGGCATTAAATAACCCATTGAGGTTGATATACCGTAAAACAAAATAAACCAAGCCAATCTAAGCCAAAGAATATATATTCTATTCATACAAATCTATCCTAAAAATGTTGTCGGCATTAAATAACCCATTGTGGTTGATATGTCGTAAAACAAAATAAACCAAACCAATCTAAACCAAAGAATACATATTCTATTCATACAAATCTATCCTAAAAATGTTATCGGCATTAAATAACCCATTGAGCTTGATATGCCGTAAAACAAAATAAAGCAAACCTTTTATTCTCATTTGAAAAAAATCTTTCTTAAATCCTGCACCTGCGTACTTTTGTCATTACAGGCTGTATGTTTTGTATGCCTTTCCCATTGCATTGTGGATGGAATAACGAGGGTATTTGGTGATTTGAAAGTGTTTTTCTATGTATATTTCTTCATCAAATAAATATTGCAGTATGCAAATTCTTAGAATCCTATAATTATTCCTGATTTTATCTTGCTACAATGGTGATAATAAAAAACGATAATGTAACTCTTGTTGGTAGATTTTCTGTAAACCTACAGTTGAATTTATTGGTTCTATGTAGCATGATGTCTAGGAAATGTAAAGGTAGAATCTATTGTGTGTTCGACGTTAGTAAGTTTGGTGACAAGATCGGATAAAACAATGTTTTGTGTATATATTAATACAGAATGATCTACGAGCCTAAAATAAGAATTATGTTGTTAAAGATTTTTGAAAGGAACACTTTCTAGAAATTAAAAAATAAACTCTCCAAAAGGCCACTAAGAGAAGACAATATCGGTAAATCAATTTTTTGCTAATAAAAATTGTTATCGAAGGTGAAAAAAAAACTGATTTATGATTAAATAGCACATTTTTTATGATTTTATCGTAATTTTATTTTTGTTTTTATTAAACGGCTTTTTTAGCAAATTCAGGCAAATTACGCGAAAATTTCTATATAAAGATTTTATGTTTGAACTGGTCATATATTTTTTTGTGTGTATCAATGTTTTTTTGTTGAAACGATCACTAGTTTTTTTTTTATGTGTGAGGAGCAAGAAGCATTGTACCAAGAAGTGGGGTTAAAATTTTGATTAATATATCAGCTACATTACGTGAGTCTCTACCTATTCCTTATATAATGTATCTCATCGGGTTATCTAGTTTATGTATTTTTGGTAATCTTTAGATAAGTGTTGAGAGGTCTCCCCTTTTTACATAAATGGACTCACCCAAGGTATACACATACTACTACCAGTGAATAACCGGCAGAACGTAGAGACGGTCGAGTAGATAGACAGAGTCACACACAAGAGGGTAGCACAAGAGTCACAATAACAAACACGTAGACTGAGTAAGAAGTCATACAGCGATACGTCGATACCAAAGACTATATATATTTTTTCTACTAACCCGCATTCCTGGAACTACTAACCTGTATTAACAGTTTGTATTATTACGTTAATACATTTATTTCCTATATTCATTCTTGGCGTTTGTTATTATTTGATACCGGATTTCATCCCGGAATCCACAACAATAAGTTTTAACCATGAAAATATCTTTGTATTTTAATAATTTCTTGGTTTAATTTCAAATTTTTGGTTTGGTTTGGTTTGTTTTGTTTTACGGCATATCAACATCAATGGGTCATTTAATGCCGACAACCATTTTTTTCCTGGTAATATTTTTGCTTTGTCAAAAATCCATTTCTGTCAATATTTTTTCCTCAAAAATGTATAGCTGGAAATATTAATTTTTCAAAAACGTATAGCTAGTAATATTATTTTTTTCAAAAACGTATAGCTGGTAAGATTATTTTTCAAAAACATATCAGAGGTCTTGCTGTTGGAAGCAGATTATCGTCATACATAGGACGCGGATGTAATCTGAGTGTTAACTATTTGCCCATGACTGGGACCCTAACAGGTGCTACCACCCCGGGTCAGGATGAACCTGGGAACACCTGCAATTAAGAGGTGGTTCCACGCTCCTCAAAGCCCCCTGATCAGAGGCCTTGCTGTTGGACGTAGTTTATCGTCTTAATCAGGACGCAGATGTAGTTTATCGTTATACCCAGGACGCTCAGATTTTGGGGTCGCTTTTCTAAATTTGTGTTCGTTTAGTTTTTTATAAATATTATCGTCTTCGAAGAGGAATTTCATTTTTTTTTTTTTTTTTTTTGGTTGATGAATGTGCTTGTCCATAATTATAACTATACAAACTTCATCGGAAGAGAATCCAGGAATGTTTTTATTATTTGATATTTCTTTTAGGGCTTTTATGTATTTGTTTTTGTTGGGGTTTTTTTGCGAGTGTGGCTGTAATTAGACTATGAATGTATCCTTTGTTGGTATCCGGCTTCTTCTTACATTGGTAGATCTTAATAATGAAATCCGTATGACTATTTTTCAGCAAACCGGTGTCAAATGCAAATCAGAAGCTTAGAGCTTTCATTGTGTATCGGTTCGTTTGAATTTGGATACATTTGTAATTAAGTCATTCTCTAACGACTGTAGACCAATTACTTTTAGAAACTAATGTATTTGGGTTATTTTGTAAAATATGGATTTGTTTATTGTTTATGTAATAGATCGATGAATACACACACACACACACACACACACACACACACACACACACACACACACACACACACACATATATATATATATATATATATATATATATATATATAGTACAGGTAATACATACGTTGGTAATATCAACTATAAAAACTGATCCACAAAGAGAGCTCAATGTATTTATTATAACAGTGCATATATATTACACAGCAAAAGAATCCAAAATTACCACGTGTGGGTGTCGCCTATTTCAGCAGGGGCAAACTTGCGCCAGTTTTCTTCGACTTTGGGCCGCACTTTTGTCTGAATCAGGGATTTAGAATTTGGTTTAGATAGCAGTCGGGGTAGGGATATTGAGCCTACCCAAAATGACGTCACAGCAAGATAAATAAATAAATATATATATATATATATCATATACATCATATATATATATATATGTCATATATATCATATATATATATCATATATATATATATCATATATATATATCATATACATATATAATATATATACCATATATATATATACCATATATCATATTATATATCATATATCAAATATATATATCATATATACATCATATATATACATTATATATATATATCAGGTATATATGTATCACATATATATGTGATACATATATAATATATATTATATATATAATATCATATATATATAAATATATATATATGTGATAAGATTTTATATATGTGTGTGTATATTAAATATATACGCACATATATATAAATATGTATATATATATGTGTGTGTGTGTGCGAGTATATGATAAAATATAGTTTTAAGGTATGCTATATTTATGGTTAAAAGTGCTCAATGTTTCAAGCTTGAACTCATATATATATATATATATATATATATATATATATATATATATATATATATATACGTTAAAGCTTGAAACAGACTGACACGCTTGTCCAAAATAATTTCAATGCCTGAAGATGACTGAATGTACAGTTGAAAATACTTGCGTATTAAAGAAAGAACTTATACAGCTTATAATTTTAAAAAACAAGGATCATAAATTTCACCGCGTGATTTGTAGGCTAATGCACCTTTAAAATTTTGTTTGAGAAGGGATTTCGCCATTTTATATCATTAACTTTACTAATCTAGTTTTTGCATGAATGATTCAGTGTAATATACATATATATATATGTATAGAAAAGAGCCGAGACAAATAACAGCACTAGTCGCCTGACGATTGCACTAGCATGAAACAGACTGTCGCCTCTAAGTGCTGACTTCCATGTCCACTTTTATATTTATATTTATATATATATATATATATATATATATATATATATATATATATATATATATATATATATATATATATATATATATATATATATATATATAAATAAAAAGGAAAGAACAGTAAGATATAAAATCCGGTGTTCTTATAGATATTTTTATTTTTACACAATAGTGCTCTATGTAAATTTAAATTTACAGAGCATAAATATTATAAATTAATAGATTTAAAATATGGTTTTACCGCTACACAGTGATGACCATGTTTCAGAAATGGAAGCTAAAGCCCCTGAATTTAATTTTGTTATTAAACCAAAGACATTAGTTCCATTTCCTCATCAAGCGAATTTTGGAGTAACTTACTTTTTAAAATTTACGGTTGTTAACGGCACAGGAAAGATTCATAGTTTGAGGGTTTCCAAGGTTACCGATAAATCCATTCATCTAGACAAGGGGTGGTAGAGGGTTCAATTTTTAATTTTCGTTGTCTCAGTTAATAGTTACATTTGAAAGCGGGGTTATGTTTAGGGATGGGTAGGGATGTATCTTTTAACAAATTCTGACATCCGCTAAATTCATGTCATCTGGGTTTATTTCTAACGGCAAAAATTCTTATCGTATTATTTCTATTTGTATATTTAAAGATTTTGAGTGACTGTTTAGGTTAGAATATGTTTTATCCACCTTTCTAAAAAGTTATTTTTAATATTTAATATACTATACTCCTAGTTAAAAACCAAGTAAATGTATTAGGATTACTTACAGTATTTAAAATTATTTATTCTTATCGAGTATAAGTAAATATTATTTTATTTTATGTAAACTTTATAACAATGACGGCAAAGGTGGTTAAATTATTTCACTAATTCAATAAACTTTTATTTATAAATTTAGTATTATAAATGTATATATGTATGTATAAAGGACATTTAATGTTCAATATTATATTCTAACTTATTAATTTCATATGACTTTCGGTGTTCACTTGGATTCTTTTCAGTGTTTGAATTGCTTTGAGAGAGGTGTTATGGTTAGAGTACGTTTTATTTAATTACAATTTTAAAAGATATTTAGGTTAGAATCTGTTTTATTTAATTTCAATTTTAAAACATTTTTAAAAATTCTACTTTCAAATTTAACTTTTTAATTTTAATCGGCTATATTTCTTTATAAACCAAGTAAATGTAATATAATTATCTACATTATTTAAAATTATTTATACCCATCAAATATGAGTATGCATAATAATCAGGTAATTTTTTTTTTTTTTTTTTTTTTATAGATTATTTAAAGATTATTTAAAGAAAACTTTTGGCAATGACGACATAAAATAGCTATTTCATTTCTCTGATTCAGTAAATTTTTATTTTTTATAAACTTAGTAATATATAGTTTCTCATGTATGCATAAAGGACATGGGTCATTTAATGACCTACATATTCTAGCCCTTCTTATTAACTTCCATTTCACTGTAGGTGTTTTATTGGATTCTTTTAGGTGCCAAAAGTACTTCGAAAGAGATGTTTGACTTTTATACTTATTTATCCTAAACGAGGATTGATGTTGGTTGAACCTCTTTTTGAACTCATGGCTAGTGCAACTTATATAAATTTTTATGTTTTCAGGGTTTTCAACAGAAGATATATTACATTGGTATACTACTGATTCTATGCAACATTTATTTTGTAAAGGACAATTTTGAGGGTTTCTACAATTACATAATTTTTGTTCACCCTCATTATTTGTTGTTTGTATTTTTCCCTTGTCTACAATTTTTTGGTTCTGGTATAAGTGTTTATTTAAGATATTAGTATTATGTTTCTTAATTATCTTTTCTAGGTTATCAGTACAGCTATAACTTAATTTTAGTGTATTTCTATTGAAAATAGTACTAAGTTTACTTCCACCGGGAAAATGCTTGAGTATTAATTCAAGGAATTTTTGTCCCAATTTGTTTTTTACCATTTGGTTGTATGGGGGTGTATACCAAATTATTTTCTTGCTTCTGTTTTTCCTATGTTTACCGTTTTCATTTTTAATATAAGTTAGTTTTAGGTTTTTGTAGCCACTATCTTTTAGAGCTTTATTATAGAAATTAATATGTTCGTCGAAAATCTTGTCATTTGCTGAATTTGTACTAATTCTTTTTCGGATAGATAAAGGTATATGTTTAATTATAGATGAGGGGTGATTTGATTTAGGGTGTATATATACAGGATTCGTATTGAGTTTTTTATAAGGTGTGTATGTATTGTTCTTTAAATCTAATGTTATATCAAGGAAGTTAACTTTTTAAATTTTAGTGCTAACGGTAATTTTTAAACCCATGCTTTTAAATTCTTTATATAATGCCTTTCTAATTTTGTCTATTCTGAAGTTAGTAGAATTCCTAATAACCATGAGACCATCGTCCCTGTATAGACCAATGTCAGTTGAATCAATATCACGGTGCGCTGTTAGGTTGTATAAAATAAAAAGACCAATGAGATCAGAAGACTCAGCTGAGTCTAGTGATCCCATTGTGATGTCAAAGTGGTCATATCAACCGTAAATTTTAAAAAGTAAGTTACTCCAAAATTCGCTTGATGAGGAAATGGAACTAATGTCTTTGGTTTAATAACAAAATTAAATTCAGGGGCTTTAGCTTCCATTTCTGAAACATGGTCATCACTGTGTAGCGGTAAAACCATATTTTAAATCTATTAATTTATAATATTAATGCTCTGTAAATTTAAATTTACATAGAGCACTATTGTGTAAAAATAAAAATATCTATAAGAACACCGGATTTTATATCTTACTGTTCTTTCCTTTTTATTTATATATACATACATTGGCTCCTAATCAAAGTCGAGCACTTTAAATCTTTATTTTTATCAGGAAAATATGGAGAAAATAAATTTCGGAATTTCTCTGAAAAACATTCCTAATACAAACAAAAAGGAATATTTCGTTGCATTAATGCAAAAGACGGAGGAACTCATACGAAGGATGAGATGGAAGGCCTACTTCTTCCTTCAACGGAATGATTTACAAAATAAAAACAAGGAGGTTTACGGTTTTAAAAGCAAGAAAGCAGCACCATTTGTTCATAGTTTGTCGGCTTTTGAAAATGACCTTTTGGATATGATAAACAGCATAAACTTCAGGGAGAAAAAATGCCACTTCCAGAAACACCTAGATAGAATAGTGAAAGTAATAAACACATCTGATAAAATTTTAATAAAGTCAGACAAAACTGGAAACTTTTATAAGGCAACCACGAAAGACTATAACGATCTATTCAATAAGGACTTACATAAGAACTACAAAAAAGCAAATAATAGTAACCTAAATATGGTCCAGAATATCAATAATAGTAGTAAAAAAATCACTGATAAACTGAAGATCAGTGACAGAGTAGGTAAATTATATGAAAAAGAGAGCTACATAACCTTAAAAGACCACAAACCAGATTTCGAGGCAAATCCGACTACAAGGATAATTAATTCTACAAGACCTGATATAGGAAAAATTAGTAAAGTGATCCTTGAAAGGATAAATAAACAAATCAAAGATAAAATAGGCCTCAAACTTTGGATAAATACCGAAGACGTGATAAACTGGTTCACCTGTATAAAAGCAAAAAACAACTGTACACTAATGCAGTTCGATATTGAAAATTATTACCCATCAATATCTAAAGAACTGTTCTTGAATGCGTTGGACTTTGCCACCCAGTACACGGATATTACTGAGGATGAAAAGAACATTATATTAAATGCGAAGAAATCGGTACTGATTCATAATGGTGAGCAATGGGTAAAAAATTCATATGACCACTTTGACATCACAATGCGATCACTAGACTCAGCTGAGTCTTCTGATCTCATTGGTCTTTTTATTTTATACAACCTAACAGCGCACCGTGATATTGATTCAACTGACATTGGTCTATACAGGGACGATGGTCTCATGGTTATTAGGAATTCTACTAACTTCAGAATAGACAAAATTAGAAAGGCATTATATAAAGAATTTAAAAGCATGGGTTTAAAAATTACCGTTAGCACTAAAATTTAAAAAGTTAACTTCCTTGATATAACATTAGATTTAAAGAACAATACATACACACCTTATAAAAAACTCAATACGAATCCTGTATATATACACCCTAAATCAAATCACCCCTCATCTATAATTAAACATATACCTTTATCTATCCGAAAAAGAATTAGTACAAATTCAGCAAATGACAAGATTTTCGACGAACATATTAATTTCTATAATAAAGCTCTAAAAGATAGTGGCTACAAAAACCTAAAACTAACTTATATTAAAAATGAAAACGGTAAACATAGGAAAAACAGAAGCAGGAAAATAATTTGGTATACACCCCCATACAACCAAATGGTAAAAAACAAATTGGGACAAAAATTCCTTGAATTAATACTCAAGCATTTTCCCGGTGGAAGTAAACTTAGTACTATTTTCAATAGAAATACACTAAAATTAAGTTATAGCTGTACTGATAACCTAGAAAAGATAATTAAGAAACATAATACTAATATCTTAAATAAACACTTATACCAGAACCAAAAAATTGTAGACAAGGGAAAAATACAAACAACAACTAATGAGGGTGAACAAAAATTATGTAATTGTAGAAACCCTCAAAACTGTCCTTTACACAATAAATGTTGCATAGAATCAGTAGTATACCAATGTAATATATCTTCTGTTGAAAACCCTGAAAACATAAAAATTTATATAGGTTGCACTAGCCATGAGTTCAAAAAGAGGTTCAACCAACATCAATCCTCGTTTAGGATAAATAAGTATAAAAGTCAAACATCTCTTTCGAAGTACTTTTGGCACCTAAAAGAATCCAATAAAACACCTACAGTGAAATGGAAGTTAATAAGAAGGGCTAGAATATGTAGGTCATTAAATGACCCATGTCCTTTATGCATACATGAGAAACTATATATTACTAAGTTTATAAAAAATAAAAATTTACTGAATCAGAGAAATGAAATAGCTATTTTATGTCGTCATTGCCAAAAGTTTTCTTTAAATAATCTTTAAATAATCTATAAAAAAAAAAAAAAAAAAAATTACCTGATTATTATGCATACTCATATTTGATGGGTATAAATAATTTTAAATAATGTAGATAATTATATTACATTTACTTGGTTTATAAAGAAATATAGCCGATTAAAATTAAAAAGTTAAATTTGAAAGTAGAATTTTTAAAAATGTTTTAAAATTGAAATTAAATAAAACAGATTCTAACCTAAATATCTTTTAAAATTGTAATTAAATAAAACGTACTCTAACCATAACACCTCTCTCAAAGCAATTCAAACACTGAAAAGAATCCAAGTGAACACCGAAAGTCATATGAAATTAATAAGTTAGAATATAATATTGAACATTAAATGTCCTTTATACATACATATATACATTTATAATACTAAATTTATAAATAAAAGTTTATTGAATTAGTGAAATAATTTAACCACCTTTGCCGTCATTGTTATAAAGTTTACATAAAATAAAATAATATTTACTTATACTCGATAAGAATAAATAATTTTAAATACTGTAAGTAATCCTAATACATTTACTTGGTTTTTAACTAGGAGTATAGTATATTAAATATTAAAAATAACTTTTTAGAAAGGTGGATAAAACATATTCTAACCTAAACAGTCCCTCAAAATCTTTAAATATACAAATAGAAATAATACGATAAGAATTTTTGCCGTTAGAAATAAACCCAGATGACATGAATTTAGCGGATGTCAGAATTTGTTAAAAGATACATCCCTACCCATCCCTAAACATAACCCCGCTTTCAAATGTAACTATTAACTGAGACAACGAAAATTAAAAATTGAACCCTCTACCACCCCTTGTCTAGATGAATGGATTTATCGGTAACCTTGGAAACCCTCAAACTATGAATCTTTCCTGTGCCGTTAACAACCGTAAATTTTAAAAAGTAAGTTACTCCAAAATTCGCTTGATGAGGAAATGGAACTAATGTCTTTGGTTTAATAACAAAATTAAATTCAGGGGCTTTAGCTTCCATTTCTGAAACATGGTCATCACTGTGTAGCGGTAAAACCATATTTTAAATCTATTAATTTATAATATATATATATATATATATGATGAAAATGTGGAAATGTTTTCCACATTTTCATCATACCGTTGGATCTACATCCACATATTTGCTTATATATATATATATATATATATATATATATATATATATATTTAATTAGGTTGAATTAGCAAAAGAACATAAAATGCCAACACCATTGTTCCTCTTAAAACAGAAATAAAAACTACGATGGTTGCTAAGCAGCATAAATGAATGTTTGCTATTCTGATAACTGCGCTCTCATCAACACATTTGTGGGGAAACATTTCTATGAAAGAATATTACGCATTTACATATTAAAGGAAGTGAAGAGCTTTTAGCATTGAAGTGACTTTTTGTTTTGCGTCATTATTAATTTGATGCTAAACCGTTCATTTATTCTATTTCTATTCCAACTAAGAGACTTCATTTCGATTTTAACAAAATGAAGTTAAAATAAGAAGAAATTAAGACAGAAAAAAATGAACAAATCATCGCGGCATTTTTTTCCAGAGGCTATAAACGATAATGAGCTGCCTGCTCTGGTAATAGACGGTAGATTTTTCTTTTTCATTCTTGAAGACGACCAATTTAATCGTCGGACATACAAATATATATATATATATATATATATATATATATATATATATATATATATATATATATATATATATAAACTGCACCTGACACATAATAATCAAGGGGGTTGCAGTCTGGTGCGTTAGGTAGCCAGATGCAGCAAAACTCCTTATAACACCAAAGATATATATATATATATATATATATATATATATATATATATATATATATATATATATATATATATATATATATATATTTGCGATGGGTAAACTGTCGATATTTTTAATTTCACGCATTCGCGTTGTTTGTTTTGATTTTGTCGTCTGCACAGTAGAGTCAGTTGGGCAACATTTGCGAGAAAAAAGGGCACGATGACGCAATTCACTCCGCCCTAAATTTGGAAACTGCATGCTGCACTGCTTGGCATGCGCACCGGAAGCTGAAATACGAATATTTCAGCTTCCGGTTTGGGTGTCAATCTGTGGACAGTGCAGAGGATTCAGAAAGAGTTGGATGAGTCTAATGGTGATTACGAAAGGCTTAGGAGTGATCACTAGTGATGGCGATGTTATGCCTCCATTCGTCTACCTGCAGGGCCTCGGACTCAACACGGAGGCTTATATCGAGCCTAGAGGAGGAAGTGCTGCCCTGAGTCAAGAGGCTAGCTGCTGGAAGACACTATGTTTGACAACAGGACTTTTCACCATATCACACAAGCAGGAGAATCCACTCATGATACTTAGACAATTTCTGCGACCACATCACCCCTTACATCTGGCCACCTAACGCACCAGACTGCAACCCCCTTGATTATTATGTGTCAGGTGCAGTTGAGCGAATGGCCAGCAAAACTCCTTATAACACCAAAGATGAACTGAAGGCAAGGATTATGGCAGCATTCATCAACATAAATAAGGAGAACATCTTGAAGAGATATATTTCTGAGATGAGGTATTATGTACACTATTTACATTATTCGGACTATTGTCCTCATCTTTGTCGCCATATTTATTACAACGATTCAGCCCTTCAGTATCTGTCTATATTTCTGAGATGAGGTATTATGTACACTATTTACATTATTCGGACTATTGTCCTCATCTTTGTCGCCATATTTATTACAACGATTCAGCCCTTCAGTATCTGTCTATATTTCTGAGATGAGGTATTATGTACACTATTTACATTATTCGGACTATTGTCCTCATCTTTGTCGCCATAATTATTACAACGATTCAGCCCTTCAGTATCTGTCTATATTTCTGAGATGAGGTATTATGTACAGAATTTACATTATTCGGACTATTATCCTCATCTTTGTCGCCATATTTATTACAACGATTCAGCCCTTCAGTATCTGTCTATATTTCTGAGATGAGGTATTATGTACACTATTTACATTATTCGGACTATTGTCCTCATCTTTGTCGCCATATTTATTACAACGATTCAGCCCTTCAGTATCTGTCTATATTTCTGAGATGAGGTATTATGTACACTATTTACATTATTCGGACTATTGTCCTCATCTTTGTCGCCATATTTATTACAACGATTCAGCCCTTCAGTATCTGTCTATATTTCTGAGATGAGGTATTATGTACACTATTTACATTATTCGGACTATTGTCCTCATCTTTGTCGCCATATTTATTACAACGATTCAGCCCTTCAGTATCTGTCTATATTTCTGAGTTGAGGTATTATGTACACTATTTACATTATTCGGACTATTGTCCTCATCTTTGTCGCCATATTTATTACAACGATTCAGCCATTCAGTATCTGTCTATATTTCTGAGATGAGGTATTATGTACACTATTTACATTATTCGGACTATTGTCCTCATCTTTGTCGCCATATTTATTACAACGATTCAGCCCTTCAGTATCTGTCTATATTTCTGAGATGAGGTATTATGTACACTATTCGGACTATTGTCCTCATCTTTGTCGCCATATTTGTCACAACGTTTCGGCCGTTGTACGCTCCGGCCTTCTTCAAGAAACACATGGTACGGTGGATAAAGGCGTTGGTTAGATCCAGTAACAGACCCAAAGAGTGTGAGTTCAATACCCGGTTCAGGCAGTGGAGAACTTTCAGAGGGAAAATTACCAGGAGATAACTGATAACTGACATCCATCAAACATGGCTCGTGGAACTAGAACAGTCTACCCCAGTGATCGAAATAAAGGGTTCGGTTCGAAATTCCAACCACCTGAAGAAGGCCGGAGCGTACAACGGCCGAAACGTTGTGACAAATATGGCGACAAAGATGAGGACAATAGTCCGAATAATGTAAATAATGTTACATTTATATTTGAATTTTTACACACACACACACACACACATATATATATATCGTCATCCATCAACAGACTGTTTCGCTCTATCACAGCTCATCAGTGTGACTAGACATCCGATCGCTTCAAACCGGGACCGAAACCCGACCGTTTTGGCATCAGTCGGAGATACTAACTCCTATGCTATCGGCGTCCGGCAGAGAGAAACGTGAATTTTTGCGTATTTATTTTTTCATAAACACGCTAGTTTACAAATTCGCGCTTTCTCCCTACAGTGCTCGACCGAATTAATTTCTTTTCGGGAGCTATTATCGTGACATATATATATATATATATATATATATATATATATATATATATATATATATATATATATATATATATATTTCACACGTGTATTTAGCACTTTTTAATACAACTGTTTCCTTGTCTTATAAACTCTGACTATTAACCTTATATATATATATATCCTTGTAAGACGATAAACTACATCCAACAGCAATGCCTCAGATCAGGAGGTTTCGAGGAGCGTGGAACTACCTCTTAATTGCTGGTGTTCCCAGGTCCACCCTATCCGGAGGTCGTAGCACCTGTTAGGGTTCCAACTATGGGTAATTAGTTAACTCCTAAACTGGGGTCAAAACACTATTAAATTTTAAAAACAGGTTTTAATACCAGCAATACATTTCTGAAAAATATTACCAGCAATAGATTTTTGGAAAAAAAAAATATCACCTGCAATAAAAATCTTGTCGGCATTACATAATCTATTGAGGTTGATAACCCGTAAAACAAAACAAACCAAACCTATTTGTACATACCTGAATATATAAGTTTCATTTATACGAGGGTCATTTAAATAAATAAGGTGAATTTTTCGGGATAAGGACTTCTAATACAGATAGAAGCTTACTTTTTTTTCAACGTAGTCTCCCAGCACTGTCACAGACTTTTTCCATCTGTGCACAAGCTTCCGTATTCCCTCAGCGTAAAAATCTTTGGACTCACAACACTTTTGACTTCATCGTCACTTTTAAACTTCGTGCCTCTCATGAACGCTTTCAAGGGACCAAACAGGTGAAAGTCTGAAGGGGCAAAGTCTGGGCTGTAAGGGGGATGAGGGAGCAGTTCCCAGCCCAGCTCGTTGATGGTCTGCACCGTTTGGGCTGCTGTGTGAGGCCTTGCGTTGTCATGGTGCAAGATGACTCCTTCTGACTGATGATCCCAACAGATAAGCTCAAAGTCCTTGCAATGTCATCCACTGTCACCCTTCTGTCAGACTGAATGAGGTCATTGACTGATTCGATCACCTCAGGAGACCTCACTTCTGTAGGCCTCCCAGGCCTGTCTTCATCCTCAACACTGCTCCTTCTTTAAACAATTTAGCCCACTTGCAGACATTTTTTGGTTGAAACATGTGGCACCATACACAGTTGACATTCTCTTATGAATTTCAACTGGTTTGCACCCTTCAGCAACCAAAAACTTGATAACTGACCGCTGTTCAATCCTGGAGCATGCTTCTTGGTCGGCCATCTTTGTTAATCGCCAAAACTCTCAAAGCTTTTTTTTTAATCTGCAAAAGAAATTAAATCCATGTGAAAAAGAAGTAAAACAAAAAAAAGAGTTAGCTTCTATCTGTATTAGAAGTCCTTATACCGAAAAATTCACCTTATTTATTGAATGACCCTCGTAGTATAAATCTATTATATATTTGCCTATTATTCTTAATTTTACATAGACAGATGCACGTATATCTTTGCGTGTGGTAAAGTCTTACTTCTTGCTATACAACCTAACAACTTTACATCATGTTCTCTCGAACTGCATAAATTAATATCAACACAGAAGTCTATGTAACGACAGCTGCTGATTTCAAATAAAAATTGATAGTACAGACAGAAATATCGCAGAATTCCTTCTAATGTTTTTGTTCATTACAGGAAATATATTCTGTACATTATGAAGTAAACTGGAATTTAGCACAAAATGTGTTTGGTAGTGATGACGGCCATATTGTATAGCTGAAAGCAATATTGTGTAAAAGTTGTGAGGTTCAAGTTATTTGATGTGTTTATTAGTAAATAGTGTAATGGTGCCGTAAAAATGACTGCAATTGTCCGAATGTTTTGATAATATGATGCAATGAAAAAAAAATGTCTTCAATTGTTTTATTGAGATTCAATAAAGCGGCGATGAAGAATTTACAACGAACATAGAAGCCAAGGAATCTTTAAATTAATTCCATTTATGTTTTTAGATGTTCAATGATATCAATGATTCCTTAATTACTTCTAGTACTATATGAAGCTCTTTTTGCTCAATATGTTAAAAATTTTATATGTTTTATATAAGAGTGAAATGGAAAGGGCGCACGGTGGAGTAATGGATAGCGGCTCGGATTGAGAGCCGAGTTCGAATTCACTTACGTGCTAATTGCCTTGGAAAAGATATGAATCCTCTTATTCTACCCCCCTATGGGCAAATTGCAGGATGGCAACTGGCCTACCGTAGAAAAAAAAATTGCCCCTTCAGTCATGTATCGAAAGATACATGATCGCCTAAGCGTGTATCGCGCATGGCACAGAACTGACTGATATTCACTTACGCACAAATACTCTTTGTAAAGGTATGAATCCTCTTCTCCTCCTCCCAGTAAAATATGGATTTGTTTATTGTTTATGTAATAAATCGATATATATATATATATATATATATATATATATATATATATATATATATATATATATATATATATAATATAATGAGAAGCCACGTATACTTTCTTGATATGTATATAATATGGAGAAAACAACTGAAAAGTTGCAAATTAAAAAAAATTGAATTTTTTTTTTGTGAAAGTATTTATTTATATTTTTATATATATATATATTTGATGTTTCAGATCTGCCCCGATCTTTCGTCAGAAATAACTGTATTCAGAAGTTTGTTTACAAGTAGCGTACGTCGCAAGACGCGGAAGTCACGTGATGTGGAATGCAACTTTGTTTGAATATTTCTAACGTAAATCTAACAATAATAATATTTTAAATGTTGTTTAAACAGGTTTTTTTTTAACTATATCTAAAAAAAATTTTTTGACTACATATATATATATATATATATATATCGGTCATTGGCATGTTTATTTGAAGAATAAGTACATAAAAATTCGCTAATGCCAAATCAATCGGGTTTCGATCTCGGCTTGAGGCAATCGGATGTTTAGCCACACTAATGAGCTGTGATACAGCGACACAGTCTGCCTGTGGATGAAACTATATATATATTTGTGTGTGTGCGTGCGCACGCGCGTGTGTGTGTGTGCGCGCGTGTGTCTCTCTGTGTGTGTATATGTGTATGTGTATATATATATGTATATATATGTGTGTGCGTGAGTGTATATATATATATATATATATATATATATATATATATATATATATATAGTACAGGTAATAGATCCGTTGGTATATAATTTAGGTAGATCCTAGTAATATTAAATATTAAAATTGATCCACAAAGAGAGCTCAATGTATTTATTATAAGAGTGCTTATATATTACATATGGGTAAATAGCAGGACAGACCAAGTTCTATAACCTTATATGGCAACTGGTCTACCGTAGAAAGAAATGGCAACCTACTGCGGGAAAAAATCTCCCTCGTCAGTCATGTATCGAAAGTTACATGATCGCCTAAGCGTATATCATGCATGACTCATAACTGACTGAAATAGAAATATCACTAATAAGGACAAGTTCAGCAACAGAATGACAACGACGGTGACGTCAAAGCCTATTTCAAGACCAAAGCAAGACGATTACTTAATAGACAAAGGTATCTGAGTGCCTCATATGAAATGCTTGAACAAATAAGGATGCAGTTGAAGAAACGTACGACTAATGGAACTTATTAATTAAACGTTTCATTCTGCTCGGGAACTAATTTTGTATAAATGCAGACAAATATTTTATTTGTATAGATTATTAAAACGAATAAGGGAAGAAATCCCTCGAAAATTTAGTAACTTGTTGATTTACCTCCCTTCCCAATACATATGAGATAGGAAATAAATTTTTTTCCAATAACTTGGACCGATTTTAAATGTGAATTAAGTTCAAGCGTCTAATGATTTTTTTCTTTTTCTTTCAGATTTACCAACTTAAGTCTTTATCAATTTCAATCATGGAAGGATTAACAATCAATCGACGTGTTAAAGTTATCGAAGCCTATTACGAAAATGGACGTTCAAACAGAAATGCATTTCGCGCACTTCACGATTTTTTTGGTCAACATAATAATAACGTTGTTGTGGTGAGGTTCAATTCCTGCGCGCGATGACGAATAGAGGGGTCTGGATTTTCGGCCACATTCTCGTGCACTGCAGCAATGTTTTCAGCAGAACGGCGTAAACGAGCACGCAATGGTCTTTTCCCATCTGCCACCCACCCAGTCTGTTTGAGTTTACGAATAATTTTTAAAACTGCTCTCTTGAAACTTTAACACATTGTTTGACTGTTAATCTTTCCATGGTTGAAATTGCCAAAGACTTAAGTTGTTAAATCTGAAAGAAAGAGAAAGAAATCATTAGACGCTTAAAGTTAATTCACATTTAAAATCGGTCCAAGTTATTGGAACACCCTTTATATAAATAAATGTACATTGACAATTATTAGATGGTTAGGTTGTGCAATTACTATTTGCCAGTAATTAGTTACAATTATTTGCTTTTTAAGTGCATCGTGAAAGAAACAAAGGGTAAAAAAAAAAGTAACATAAATAACAAGGACAAAGTAACGTGTGTAACGTTTCTAGAAGACACGGGCGTGCGTACTTTTAGATTTGTTTTTCTCATATGCGATTTTATGAGGATTTAAAGAATGTCGATTAAACCCGAATTGAAGTTAGTAAATAATATGTTTTGCATTGTTTGCATAGTGTGAAAAATAGAAGTGAGAAATAAAAGGCCATTAAAACAGAAAATGACTGCCGTTTGACAAAGGGGGTTATAAAAGATAAAAGAGAAAATACTGATAAGAATCACAATGTTGCTGATGCGAGGAGGAGAATAAAAGATGTAAAGATGATGGAAGAGAGAAAAAAGCAACAGAGACGAAAAAATAAAGGAAGAAATAAAAAAACAAGAAAGAAAGAAAGAAAGAAAGAAAGAAAGAAAATAAACTATAGGAAAATAAATAAATAAATAAAATAAACAACATGGAAGAAGCAACATGGAAGAAGCAACATGGACGTAAACAGAAAGGAAGAAATAAAATAAGCAATGTAGAAAGAAAGAAAGAAAGAAAGAAAGAAAGAAAGAAAGAAAGAAAGAAAGAAAGAAAAGAAAAGAAAAGAAAATATAGGAAAAGAAAGAAAGAAATAAAATAAACAATATGAAAGAAAATACGGTGACAAAAAAAGAAAGGAAAAAATAAAATAAACAATAAAGAAAGAAAGAAAGAAAGAAAGAAAGAAATAAAATAAACAATATGAAAAGAAAGAAAGAAAGAAAGAAAGAAAGATAAGAAAGAATGAATGAATGAATGAAAGAAAGAAAGAAAGAAATGAAAACTTGAACATAACTAAAACAGAAAAGGATGCGTATTGGGCTAAAAAGGAATAAGAATAATTGAATGAAATCAAGAAAAAGAAAAGGAAAAGCAAGAAAGTCACGAAAATCTGTTATAATAATAACAATAATAATAATAATAATAATAATAATAATAATAATAATAATAATAATAATGATGTAGGAAATGAGCGCGCCTAAGAATGTAATAATGAAAACTGACGACGGTCGAAGTACAAACAACACACGACCATGGAGCTGGTAAAAATTGGGAACTAAAGAAGAAATAATTGAAAAAAGAAAAGTCGAAGACGAAAGACAAACAGATCAAGAAAAAAACAAATCTCAAACGAAAACGAAAAAGACGATAATGGAGGGTTGGGTTTGTTTGATGTGAAAATCGAATTTCGTTGTTTGAAGTGTAGCAATCGTAGAAAATTAAAATGACACGAAGCAATGATTTGGGTAGCAGCCGACATATTTCGGTTGTCATGGATACATGACAGGATATACAATTTGAATGTGTCT
>OZ038493.1:87480764-87485764 GCA_964036315.1 Acanthosepion esculentum
GACAGATGCAGTTATATATATATATATATATATATATATATATATATATATATATATTCCTAGATAGATAGATAGATAGATAGATAGATAGATATGAATCCTCTTCTTCTCCTCCCATCTATGGGTAAATGGCAGGACTGACCGGGTTCTATAGCTTTGGGTGGCAACTGGTCTACAGCAGTAAGAAATGGCAACCTACTGCGGGAAAAAATGCCTCATCAGTCATGTATCGAAAGATACATGATCGCCTAAGCGTGTATCACGCATGGCACACAACTGACTGTTTGTTATCTCTCCTAAACTCTGTTCAGCCATCCATTTACTCAAGATCATTCTTCTTCTTTTATGTGCTGTGACCCCTGATGTTGGCGATCATGGCTCTCCACAATTTCCTATCCTTTGTAGCTTTCAATTAATTTTGTATGTTTGTTATCGGAGAGCCCTGTTCGAATTCCAGTCGAATCCATTACATTCACTTATGTGCTAACAACCTTGGGGAAGGTATGAATCCTCTTCTTCTCCCCCAGCTATAGGTAAATAGCAGGACAGAGTGAGTTCTATAGCCTTGGGTGGCAACTGCTCTAGAAGAAGGGCAACTCTGAATTCAAAACCTGATCCTCCTGGTAAGGGGTTGCGCAGTTGGCTAACCTACTCACTTAAAAAAACTGGCTTGTTATAAGAACCGCAACGATATCTTGCGGCCCTATGTTACTCAAGGAATTTAAAGGCATCATATAATATATATAGTGTATGATATAAACGGGACATACTGTATTTATTACATATGAATGACAGTTGTAGGCTTATACGTCTGTGGTTTATGATGATGTGTATGTACTGACAGGTGTATGTAAATGTTGGCAAAATCCTTTCTACATGACCTTTTAGTGCTAAAACGCAGGCTCATTTTTTATGGGATTCTTCAGGAAAAACAGTGCATATATATATATATATATATATATATATATATATATATATATATATGAAAAAAGTAAGTAGTAGAAATATAATATAGTTGTTATTATTTCATTATTTTTAGCCATACATTTCCGTTGTCAGTATTGAATTTATAAAAATCAATTTATTTGATTTATAGCATTTCCGATTGTTTGTTTATTGATTTTCCTTCAAGTATTTCCGTTTCTTTAAGAAATTTTCGTATTTGAAGCTTTCAAGAATTAATACCATTTTTTTAACGACTTCATTTGTTTCTTTTCCCTAGTTTCTTGAAACATACGAATTCGACGTCAGAATGGATTCCCAAGAGCTGGTTCAGCGCTGACCATGATCACTTTCTTTACTTAGTTAGCAAACAGTAAATGTCGCGTTAAAGATGTTCGTTGTTGTGTAGTAATGATTATCACCGACCAAGCACCTTTAATTTAATTCTCAGATGCAGACTACCAAACATCCACGCCCTGCTCTTCTTAGAGTCCAACCCCTTCTCTTTGTCATTCCATTTGGCTTGTCCATAACATGAAGTCAGGTTCTAAAAGAATTGTCACCTACAGATAATCTCTAAACTTTTCTAATTCTAGTTCAGTGTCACTATAGGCAAATGATGATATCTAATAGGAGAGACCTCGTCTTTCTATTTCATCTGCCGAATCCTTTCTTAAAACGAATGGATTTAGTGGCCCACAGGAGGGAATTGGTCGCCTCCTTCTTTTCTTCAGAGTTTCTTCCTATGGGATTATTGGCTAAAGAAAAATAGGACAGATGACAAGCTTGCTTTCAACTCCTGTTTCAGAATTAGCTTCTCTTAGCTGTGATAGTGAAATAGGAGTAGATAAGGTCGTCTATCATCCGGTTCACACTCCTCCACGGCGTTTCGAGCAGGAGTAGAGGTTTATCTCTCGTTTCCTTTTTACGATTGTTTGTTTGGTTGCTTCTAAAACTTCTCATTCTCTTTCACGCTCAACAGTAGCCACTTACGTTTTAGCGGCATTTTCGCCCTACTTCAAGTGAATAGACTTTTTAAAAAAATAAAAAGCAAAGAGAAATGCTGGAAATACGGAACGTGAATTCAACCTCATATTTTAAAGAGGGTCTGATTTTCTGATTTTAGACCTAAAGTGAGAACGAAAAATGCAAAAAAAAGAAGGCTTGGAACTTTGACTAGACTATACAAACACCTACCAGGTATATTAGGTATACTTTTTTACTGCCACGTTGGACCAAGTTTAAAACGGGTTCAATTCTTCCTCCTGGCATGGACATAACGATGTTCCGCAGTGTTCCAAAATTCTCACAATTGTTTTAGATTAGACGGCTTCACATTCAGGATTGGAATCTCTCATTCCATCTCATCCCAAAGGTGTTATAAGGATTGAGGTCCGGTAACTATGGAGGCCAATTTAACAGAGAACACTCATTTCTCTATTCCATGAACCAATCTACTACTGATTGTTTTTTTTTTGTTTTTTGTGGCTCATATACTAATCACCAGTTTTTTTTTATTTTTAAGCCCAAGATAACTTACCAAAATACCAAGTAAATGTAATTAAAAGAAAGATTTTCTTTTTCAACTTTTATTTACTTTTCTTCAGAAGGAACTTCGCAAGTGTGAAAATTGTACGCTCTGAATCTAACGCCTGATGAATGTTGGTTGAAAAATACAAAATTGCCCGACAAGGTGTGCAATCTAATAAGTGGAAGTCAATTTCCTGTCTTTATTTCTGAAGAATATCTAAACCAGTTTAGAAACTAACAAGGCCTTTTCATGAATTTTGACATGAAAACTTACTTTCATATTTTAATGGCAAAAGGATTGTTTTATTCTTTCTTGAAATCATTTCAAAATTTGAAACTAAAATCGAAAATTGTTTTGCATTGAAGAAAGAAAAAGTCCTTTTCTTTTTGATTAAATAAAGAAAGCCAGCGATTGGTACAGTAAAATAAAAATAGTCCATATGTAGTTTTCAAAGTCACATGTCAACACCTCGCTAGAAAACACACACACACACACACACGCGCGCACACACACACACACACACACACACACACACACACACACACACACACACACACACACACACATATATATATATATATATATATATATATATATATATATATATATATATATGTATATATATATATAATTCTTACGTACGGACAAAAACAACTTACTCACTCACTACAAAGATGAATTCTTGTTTCGATGCGGTTGCATCTCGAATGGTGAGAACCAGAAATCTTTTGTTTTGGGGATTCACCAGTCGAAGTGCATCGAAACAAGAATTTGCCCGGATGTAAAAATTATAATAAATAATTATCGCTCCACTCTAGCCATCAGCCCTCTTTTGAATTAATCAACGTTAGAATTTATATTATTTTCGTTCTCATTATATCCGGGTATATATATATATATATATATATATATATATACGAGTCACCACCCAGAGGCAACAGTCTATTTCATACTAAGCGCAATCGTCAGGCCATGTGTGTTGAGTTTTTGCTCGACTATTTATATATACAGGTCAGTGACGCATTGTGGGTAGTCTACTGTATTGCATTGTGGGTAGTCTATTGCATTGTGGGTAGTCTATAGTATTATTCTAACGGTTATTTTGGTGGACGATAACGCTTCGAATTATTCTGGGGTCTACTGAGTGGAAAAATACTGGATTTGAATGCAGTTCGGGAGCTATTTTATTTATTTATTATTGATTATTCTATTGTTAGTTGTTATTACTAAGTGCTCTCGTGTTTAGCTGTGCGTACGTAGTTTGTTAATTTGTTTATTATTTACTTAGTTTATTTAATTATTTATTTGTTTGGATTAATTTTTCTGGTAGTTATTGTTTATTTATTTTAATTTATTCATTTATACTCAAGTCTACGATGTGCTAGAAGGCCGGGTTCCGCAAACAAAGATTTTAGGTCTGGATTGAGATGTAGTATTTCCCAGTGACTTTCGATTATCTGAGACAGAGGAGGGAGAGTGGTGTTGAAAGTGGTTACTAGAGGGATGCGTCTGGATTTATTTTTGATTTGATACTTTAGTGTGTCTTCTCTAGGTGTGGAAATTACTTTGTTTATTTGTTCCCTAATTAAATGTTGCTTAGAGCCACGTGCTGTGAATTGATACTCGCCATTTTTAGCGTGTTTACTTAGTTCTTCATTGTTAGAACATTTCCATGTGATTCTAAGTGCTTGTGAATAGGGAAGGTTTTACTTTGAACTATTGGGGGGGGGGCTTAAAGTGTAGATAGTTGTGTGTTCCTGTGATTTTAGTGTGTAGTGTCGTTTGTAGTTTTCTGTTTTTATCGATGTAGATGCGGGTGGGTAAAAATGTTACCGATCTTGTTGATTTTTCATGCTCGAACTTAATGGAGTCGTGTACCGTGTTTAGGGTCATAAGTAATTCAGTGAGTTTCTCCTCACTGCCCGTGTGTATGAAGAAGATATCATTGATATATATCATGCATAGAATATACAGTCGCTACGGATGAAGGGATAAGTATGGGTCTCCTCAAATTTTCCCATGAAGATTGTGGCATATGATGGAGTTGCAACGGTGCTTATGGCACGTTCTCTTATAGGTAGTGTTTTCCAAAGAAATCGAAAGTATTCAATGTAAGAATATGTTCTTGTTTTGTTCTTTTAGTAAGTGCATGCTTTTAGGGCGGTTAGTCCTTCAATGTGTTTGATGTTTGAATAAAGTTATCTTACGCCCATAGTTACTAGAGTTGCATTTTTGGGACTGTTTGTATATGTTTAATACTGTTTAGTAGGTCTGTTGTCTCTGATGTAGGACTTTACTTCCTTAGCTATGGGCTGTATATAGTGGTCTACGTATTTGGATATTTTAGTCGTGTGGCAGTCAAATGATGAAATGACCGGCCTTCCTGGGTTGTGGTTTTTGTGTATTTTGGCAAAAGAGATAGAAACGTGTAGGTGTGCTGTTTGTGGGTGTAAGTGCTGCGCATGTTTCCTTGTCAATTAGTTTATTTTGAAGCACCATGTTAAGCGAGTTTATTATTTATTTATTT
>OZ038493.1:87498264-87585764 GCA_964036315.1 Acanthosepion esculentum
TCCAAATTATTATATCATGGGATTTTAGTAGATTCCCTCCGAATATGTGGTATTTTGGTAAATGTTGGATGGGTTCTTTAGGTGATAGTCACTAGTAAGAATGAAGGGGTCATGAATGAGATTAACTCGGTGTAGGATAGTCAATGACGACCAGCCTTTCTTCACTCCCCTCTGGCCTTTGTACTTCAGTTCAAAATAAACTTCTTTAATCGTTTTCCTGTGAACACGCACCACACCTCACCTACAATGTACACGAAACACGCTACCTGTTCATTCTATTGTCTTCTCAGCGTCTTTTTCTTTAAATCATTAAATAATTCATTTTGAATATGACTATAATAGTTCTCCTCGAACTTGTAGAGCAATTTCTGTACAATTTTGTATATGAAAAAAGCGTTAAATTTTTTTTACAAGTTATTTATCTATTTAAATATCATTGATGACTCATTGCCGAGTATTAGAAGTATTTATTGGAAATGATGCAATTTCCCGTCAAGGAAAGTTCTAGAAAAATCGGATCAACTTTGGCGCAATTCTTAATATATAAAAACACCTATGCACATTTTGAAAAAAAAAAAAAAACAAAAACATCCGAGCACATATTTTGACCAATCGGATGTACAAAAAAAAAAAAAAAAAAAAATACGCGGTCGCTTCGTAAGAAATTTGTGGAGCTAATGTGTGATCCAATCAGAACATTTAAAAAATGAGAATATTGTCAGGCCGCTTCAGAACAGTTTACTTGTCCGGAGAGATGAACACAACTGTATCTCACCAGCAACCTGCTCCATACAACTCTGTCTCAGTGCAGCCCGCTTCTTTGATCGATAAATGAACAGTATCAAATTATGATTCTCAACTTGGCGATAATGCTTTTAACGGTTGCTGATATTTCTTTATCTATTTTATCTATTTAAATATCAATGACGAATCATTCCCGAGCATTTGAAATGTTAGGAATCTTCTTAAATATGATTTCTTTGGATTATTTGAAATTCTGTTAGGAATCTTCTTAAAGATGATTTCTTTTGGATTATTTGAAATTCTGTGAGTATTTCAATCAGAATTCATAGAACTAGGAATACTCAACTTTTCTAAGAATTGCAAGAATTATCACGTGCTTTAAACGATGCTATCATTCTTATCTCTACATAAACTACCATTTTTTGAAATATTATCTGAAGGATATTTCTACTTGAGGTGAAATGATTAAACAAAGTAGATAGCCAGTAGTGGTGACTGTGTGGAAGAAATAGTTTTCTAGCCGAAACATCGTGCTCCTGAACAGTCTTATTGTGTTCGCTGTATGTGTTAGAATTTATCTGAACCTAAATAGAAAATATTACGTATAGTGATCGTCGTATGTTTATAAGATTATTTGTTTGTTTTCGTTTACATGCAAAACGTTGTCCACTCTGAATAAAATATTTCTGGTCGAACGGTAAACGGGAAAAATATTCACTGCCAGATTTTGAATAGAAAACATTCGGCGCAAAAGTCCAGATAAATGGGAAAACAGTAATTTGCTTCTCTACTCTGACAAAAACAGCCGCCCGCCCATCAATCATTGGCAGATAGGTTATGGCTTCCAAAATTGTGACAGTTATTTCCAATTCTTGTCCCTTGTGATATTTTCCGGCTCTCGAAATGCTTGAAATTGTGTCGTTTTGACGTGACTGACGAGAACGGGGTAAAGTAATAAAACAATATAAGTTTAAATATGGTTCACTGTTGAAGAATATGATATATATATATATATATATATATATATATATATATATAATTTATTTACAAATTACATATATATATATATATATATATATATATATATATATATATATATATATATATATATATATATATATATATATAATTTATTTACAAATTACAAATATATTCTTCACTTGCCAATGCGGTTCCTTCTCGAGTCTTTTAACCCTATTACCTCTAAAGTCTAGACTCTAAACAATAAAATTGTTTTTACTATATATTTTTATATTTTTTCCAGGGAATAGTGTTCGTCTATTGTCCGGTTCACACACCTCCCTTGCCTTTTGGACAGTATTAGATGTTTATCCTTTGTTTACTGTTTGGAATTAGATTTTGTGTTCCTTCTAAAATGTTCTCATTCTTTTTCCCTCCCAGTCACCATTTGCGAGTTAGTGGAATTATCATTTTCTTTGGGGTGAATTGATTTATATATATATATATATATATATATATATATATATATATATATATATATATATATATATATATATATATATATATATATATACGTGTGTGTGTGTGTGTGTGTTTATATGATTTATATATTTATATACGGTGAATATATATATATATATATGTGTGTGTGTGTGCATCTGTGTTTATATGATTTCTCTCTCTCTCTATATATATATATACGGTGAATATATATATATATATATATATATATATATGTGTGTGTGTGTGTGTATATGTGTGTATGTGTGTGTCTGTGTGTTTATATGATTTATATATATATTTATATACGGTGAATATATATATATACATGTGTGTGTGTGTGTATGTGTGTGTGTTTATATGATTTATATATATATATATATTTATATACAGTGAATATATATATGTGTGTGTGTATGTGTTTATATGATTTATATATATATATATTTATATACGGTGAATATATATATATATATATATATATATATATATATATATATATATATATATATATATACCATAATGAGAAGCCACGTATACTTTCTTAATATGTATATATAGAAAAAAACAACAAAAAATTGTATATATGTTATTTACATATATATAAAAAAAAATATAAATAAATACTTTCAAAAAAACATTATATATTTTTTATAATTTACAACTTTTTAGTTGTTTTATATATATACATATATATATATATTTATATATGATGCAAAATTTATATGCATATATATATATATAGATATATATGTGTGTGTGTGTATGTGTTTATCTGATTTATATGTATATATATTTATATACTGTGAATATATATATATATATATATATATATATATATATATATATATATATATATATATATATATATATACATATATATATATATATATATATATATATATATATATATATATATATATATATATATATATATATGATGCAAAATTTATATGTATATATATAGATATAGATATAGATATTCTTCTGGGAATATAAAATTTTATGTCTCTATCTATATATTGAGTGAATTGTCAGCTGATTGGTGTTACCTTCAGCAACCAGACTCCAGAGTTTCGTAAACGGTTCCTCCAGCAATTACTCCTTCCACTCAAGTGCGTGTAGGGCTCAAATTCCAGTCGATTGTGTTTTAGGTTGAATGGCTTTCTCTTTTGTCTTCGATGATAGCCAGCTTAAGAGAAAGAAAACACTTTTGTGAGACTTCGGAGTACACCGTGTACCATTTCCCTCTTAATTATACTCCTCAAAAGTTTGGCTGGTTCTGCTCAAGCCTTTAACACCGTATTCCAGTGTCTTAGAAAATGCCACAGCTTTCAAAGTTGATCTAGAATAATTCCAGTACCTTGTAACTAAAAGGGGTTCACTGAAATGCACCTTCTTGAAATGCAAACTTTTTTAGCTATGGCACACTGGTTCATATTCTTGCACATCTCACTGTCTTCATCCTACTTTCTTTGGGATTCTAGAATTTCTATAAACAGGAAAACAATTAGTGCTGTAAGGATAAAATGTTTATATGTTAGATAAAAGAAAATAAGAAATTTTCACGGCCATTTTATGTCTCAAATCTGCCCCTCTTATTCAAAAAGCCTGTGATCAAATTTGATACTTAACCATGAAAATGTCTCTTATAGGGTCATTGTTTCATTTGTGAAAAACGTGATACATTTATAATAATGATATGTTTATGAGCTACAATTATATGAAAATGTGCTATATTTCATTTTTTATGGTACTGCATGTATATACAGGGTGTCCAAAAATCTATACACACTAATCCAAACCCTACCACAGTCGATCATACCAAGAATTAGAATGGTTTTGGTAGATGAGGAATTTTATTTTTAGCAATATGGGGCTCCACCACACTACGTTCGTGATGTAAGAGTATACTTAAATGAAATCTTGCTAAACAGATTGATTGGAAGACGAGATTCTATCTATCTATCTATCTATATATATATATCTATCTATCTATCTATATATATATATATATATATATATATATATATATATATATATATATATATATATATAAACATATATATATATGTTTGTTCATTATTTATCTATCTATCTATCTCAGTCTGTTCATATCTATCTATCTATCTATCTATATATATATATATATATATATATAAATATATATATATACATATATATATATGTTTGTTCATTATTTATCTATCTATCTATCTATCTATCTCAGTCTGTTCAAATCTATTTATCTATCTATGTATCTATGATTGTTTGTTCATTATCTACCTATCTATCTCTCTGTCATTCTGTTCATATCTACCTATCTATCTATCTATCTATCTATCTATCTATCTATCTATCTATCTATCTATCCCTGTCTGTTCATATCTATCTATCTATCTATCTATCTATCTATCTATCTATCTATCTATCTATCTATCTATCTATCTCTCTCTCTCTCTCTCTCTCTCTCTATATATATATATATATATATATATATATATATATATATATATCTTTTTTGTTCATTATTTATTTATCTTTCTATATCAGTCTGTTCAAATCTATCTCAGTCTGTTCAAATCTATCTATCATTGTACATTATCTATCTATCTATCTATCTATAGAAGTTAGTTCATATCTATCTATCTATCTCAGTCTGTTCATATCTATCTATCTACCTCAGTCTGTTCATATCTATCTATCTATCTATCTATAATTGTTTCTTCATTATCTATCTATCTATATCAGTCTGTTAATATCTATCTATCTTTGTTCACTATTTATCTATCTATATCAGTCTGTTCATATCTATCTATGTCTGTTCAAATCTATCTATCTATATATAATTGTTTCTTCAGTATCTATCTATCTCTCTATATCAGCCTGTTAATATCTATCTATCTATCTATCTATCTCAGTCTGTTAATATCCTTCTAGCTATCTATCTATCTTTTTTTCTTCATTATCTATCTCTCTATATCAGTCTGTTAATATCTATCTATCTATCTATCTATCTATCTATCTATCTATCTATCTATCCCAGTCTGTTTATATCTATCTATCTATTTTCATGTGAGGATACATAAAAGATAATGTTTACGCTACAAAGCCATCAACAATCGCTGAAATGAAAGATTCCATAGAACAAGAATGCCGTCAAAGACCTATCGAAGTGTTGACTGCTGCTTATGGTTCCATTGCGTCTCGTTGTCAGCAAATGTTGCCATCATAACGGACATCAAGTTGAAAACATCCGATGACAAAATCTTAAGAATTTGCATTTGTAATAAATATTGTCTTCATAGGCATTAATTAAATTATATATAGTTAGTTCCTGTTGCTTGAATTATTTCTTGAGAATGCTTCAAAATGTGTGTGTGTGTGTTTGTGTGTGTGTGTAGTACGTGTGTATCATGTTTTTTTCATTAAAATTTCAGCAGACAGCAGACAGACAATTGCGATTCATTCACAAAAATTCTTTTACAAAACGATTATAAAAGCTGTAAATATGTACATAAAAATTGGAAAGAAAACTGGTGAAAGAAGGAAAAAGAGAAAAGACAAAAATGGTGAAAGAAAGAACAAGACTTCGTGAAAGAAAGAAAGAAAGAAAATTATTGAAAGAAAAAGAGAAAGAAAGAAAAATGATGAAATAAAGAAAGAAAATTGGTGAAAGATAGAAAGAAAGAAAAGAGAACGAAAGAAAAAGAAAGAATGAATAAAACAATATGAGAAAGAAAGAAAAATGCTGAATGAAAGAAACAATACTGGTGAAAGAGAGAACAAAGAAAGAAAATTGGTGAAAGAAAGAAAGAAAGAAAGAAAGAAAGAAAGAAAATTAATGACAGAATTAAAGAACAAGAATGATTTACGAAAACAAATGAAAGTCTGTTTTAGAAGATTCAGTACTTAGGCAACAAAATGAAACAAAACGCAAGTAGCTGTTCTTCAATTCTGTGTGTTGGTTGAGAGGAGAGAAAATCTCGCTTATTCTCGCAAATTCGCGTCAGTTTTCTTCAGTTTCTAGGCTAGCCGACTACCTGATGGACGTCAGTCTTTTTGACAGGTTAGCTAATTTTTATGAAGTAATCTGTTCAGGTGTGAACGTCCGAGAAACTTGCGCGAGAAAATAAACTAATTTTTTGTACACGAATCTGAGGAAAATTGCAATGGAGAAAATGGATAAATAATTAAAAAGCTGATATAACTTATATTGATTTGCTGTAACTTCCACAAAATAAATAGATTTATTGCATCAAAAATTATTTCTTTATAATTTGAGAAGTAGATTACTTTTTACTCGAATCTGCAACGACTAAACTGATATTATGTCGACAGATTTCATCCATTAACATTAGTATGAATGAATGGAAACCTCTACAAATGCACCAATATACATATATATATATTCATAATTAATTCATCAAGAAGAATCCTCAACAGAATGCGGAAAGCGCTGGACGGCCATTTCGTCATATTTTGGGGATTCGTCAACAGTGTGCATTCACCACCGAGAATTGAACACAGACCGTTACGATATGACGCAAGCGTCATACCCACTGAACAATCGGGTCTTGGTGGCGGTAAGTTAACAAACCAGACTCGATATAGCGCCAGCTTTTCACAAATTCCATCGTGTGACTCATCGGAATCTACTCATACCAACAGATTGTGCCCCCATTACAGATTCTATGTGGAGCATTAGAAGTCGGTTCAAGCAGTTACACACATATATATATATATATATATATATATATATATATATATATATATATATATAAAATTAAGGGGGATTTGAATAATCATAATTAATTCATCGAGTCTAGAAGAATCCTCAACAGAATGCAGAAAGCACTGGACGGCCGTTCCGTCCTATTTTCGGGACTCATCAACAGAGCACATCCGCTACCGACTACCGAGAATATATATATATATATATATATATGTGCGCGCGCGCGCGCGCGCGCGCGCGTGTGTGTGTGTGTGTGTGTGTGTGTGTGTGTGTGTGTGTGTGTGTGTGTGCCCTCTTTTTACCGTGTTGAGCTGGGCTTTTTTTACTGTGTCAGGGCATATGGCCGCTTGATATTTTTTACTTGTTTTAGATTCATTGTTAGGTATTTCTGCTTGTCTGTGTGTGTGCATGTGTGTGTGTGTGTATGTGTGTGTGTGTGTGTGTGTGTGTGTGTGTGTGTGTGTGTGTGTGTGTGCTGGATTTTTGTTAATATTTGCTGATATTTCTGTGTATGTATATTCCTTTGTGAACTTAGTGTGTTTGTGAATATTGTGATATCTAGTTGGTGCTTTCTTTTGTAATCTGTTTTTTTTTTTATTTGTTCAAAGTCGGCATGATTCGTTTAAGTGACAAGTTTCTCCACATTATATATATATATATATATATATATATATATATATATATATATATATATATATATATATCATTGAATACGTCAGACAACGTGCTTTTATTTCGTTTTTTATACAATCTCTCATGCGATCTAATATTTTTTTCATTTCGGATGATAAATTATATAAAAACTGCCCGAATGTTCTTTTTATCCGAGCGCTTTCGGCTATGCATTTAGCCATTTTCAAGGATTAAATATTTTAACTGTTAAATAAGAAATATGTTTTTGCATGTAAGTTTTATAAAATGTTTTCATTTTTCAATACACTGTCAAGATATTGTGTCCATGTTCATAGCTAATATTATTCAGTGTTGTTTTTTTTTGTATTCATTAATAAGGCTTCCCTTATTTTTAGCACTTTATTTTATTTTTTTTTATTTTTATTTTTTTGCATGTAGATGATGCTATTATAGTAGTGTTGTCAACAAGTATGTTACAAATAGTGTCCAGTAGGTCTCCATGAATATTTAAATGAGATCTAATTGAGCTATTGTCAGAAAGGTGTAGAGTGGGTCTGCGTGTCAAACATGTTGTAGTGTGGCCCTTATAATTATTTACGAATTTTGATTGATCAGGAATACAATTCCTTAATGGGCATTTAAATTCGAAAATAATATTTTCCCTATTTAATTTTGTTCTAAGAGGTGAATTATTATTTTTAACTATAAGGTTAGAGGTTTTTAATTTTTTATAATAAATAATTAATCTTTTTTTTTTTTTGCTATTGTCAACTGGTGTTATGCATTTTTTTATAATGTTCTTAATTCTACTTTCGTCTATTTAGTCTTTTATTCGTTCATTTGATTTTTATAAAAAATATTAATGTTATTGTTTATGTTTCTATTCTCGTCGTTGCTATTAGCTACCTCAGACAGAAAATGCTTAATGTGGAAATCTAACAATTAATTAGGAAATCCGTTATTAATCAGCGTTTGTTTTACATTGTTTAATTCTTTAAAGAAAAGCGAGAGAGAGGTTGAATTTTCATGCGCTGTCGTGAGGAAATTTATAATAACACCTATTTTATATCTAAGAGGGCATTCACTGGAGAAATTAAGATGTCAAGAGTCTTTACTAGTTGTTTTTTTATAAATAGAAATTTTAAAAGTATTATTACTAAAATCGACGAGAACATCTAAGAAAGGAAGTTCATAAGTAAAATTTAGGACGTAATTTTGTTGAACTTTAGCTTTCAGATTTTCTATTTCTTTCTTGTTTTCAGCTAAAATAAATATATTGTCTACATAACGAACATATATTTTAGGTATAATAACTTTAGTAAAAACCTTGTTTTCAACATAGGATATATATTAATTGGAGAAGCACGGCCCGAGAGGGTTTCCCATACTTACTCCATCATTTTGTGTGTAAATAGTACCATTCTGGCTATATAAAGGAACTCTCGTGGTGCAAGCGAACAATAGTTTTCTTAAAATATTGGGTTGGATTGATGAAGGTGGAATTGAATTATTTTTATACGCCGAATTAATGATAATATCGATAGTTTCGGAGACGAGAACGTTAGTAAATAAATTCTCTACGTCAAGTAACGCAAGAATGATTGGTTTGTTTTTACTTTTGTGCTTTTAAGTATTTGGAGGAATTCATGGGTAGATTTAATGCTATAGTTATTAGTGAGATATGGGGTAATAATATCATTGAGAAATTTTGATAGTTGGTATATGCATGTTGGAATCTGAGAAATGGTAGGTCGTAATGGTTATCTCGGTTTGTGTATTTTAACATTACAGTATAAGAAGCCAGGTTGGTAATCTCCAATAATCTGCAAAAAAGGCTAAAAATAATGGAAGCCTTATTAATAAAAACAAAAAACCAACACTTAATAATATTAACTATGAACATGGACACAATATCTTGACCGTGTTTTGAAAAGGGAAAACATTTCATAAAACATAGATGCAACAAACTATTTCTTATTTAAAAGTTAAAATATTTAATCCTTGAGAATTGCTAAATGTATAGCCGAAAGCGCTTGGATAAAAAGAACATTCCGACAGTTTTTATATAATTTATCATCAGAAATGTAAAGAATTATTAGATCGCATGAGAAATTGTATAAAAAACTAAATAAAAGCACCTTGTCTGTCGTATTCAATGAAACGTGCATGAAAGAAGGATTGCTGCCTAAATACACAAATATATATATATATATATATATATATATATATATATATATATATATATATATATATATATATATATATAAAGAGAGAGAAAGAGAGAGAGAAGAACGCATTCAAGCGTAACAGTCACCAAACAATGTTGATTACTATGTTCGAAGTATGTCTATAAAAGCTAAATAAATAGGAAAAAAGAAAAGAGTACTAAACCGTTATCTGTCGTTCTATCTGGCAGTGGGTTCTGGGCGATGTCCTCACAGATAAAGAAGAGGCATAAAATAAGACTAATCTAGATGTACGGCAGGATGCTGATGATACCATGGACCGAATTTGTGAGCAAAGATGAGGTTTTAGAGAAAATGGAAACAAAAAGGAGACTTACACTTAACACTAGGAAGAGACAACAGTAATTTGTATGCCACATAATAAGGAGAGATGGCTTGGAAAATCATAAGAAACAGAGGAAAACAACGCATCACCTGCATGGCAAGCTTATTGGAATGAGCAGTGTCTAGGAGAGATAGCCAAAACACAAAATATATTAGTAGCTGCAAAGGACAAGAAGATGTGGAGAGAGAGATAGAGAGAGAGAGATAGAGAGAGCTATGATCACAGTATGATAAACGAAGTAAATATGTATTCAGTTTGCTAAATAAGAAATCTAATCTTGTACCATAATTACTGTTGTCACAATAGAGTGTATTTAGAAATGTGGATGTGTCGGAAGATCTAAAATCAGAGAAACTTTTTTTTTGTTTGCCTTTTTATCTTTGCTTTCAATCAAATCTCTTTTTGCTCTTTTCTTTTACTTCTCTTTTCACTTTTATGCATTATTTCTTACCCTTTTTCGTTCCCTTTTTCGTTCCCTTTTTCGTTCCCTTTTTCTTTCTCTTTTTCTTCCTCTTTCTGTCGCTGCAATTTGTTTTTCGTTTCTCCCTCATTATCTTTCTTCTATTATTTTTTCTCCGCTTATTCTTTCTTTTCATTCCTCACTCTTCGTTATTAATTCCTTCATTCTTTGTTTTCATTCTTTTCCCTCTTTTAGTACGTCATCCTTCGTTTACTTCATCGATGTTTTCTGTTTCTTTTCCTTCTTATGTATTTCCTCTTTTCTGTCTTCTTTTCCCTGTTCCTCTTTATCAACAGTTCTTCACGACACTTCTTGTTTCCGATACCGTTTCCTTCCTTCCTTCTTTCCTTCATTCCTTAATTCATTCATTCATTCCTTCATTCATTCATTTATTTATTCAATCATTCGTTCATTCATTCATTCCTTTCTCCCTTCCTTCCTTCCTTCCTTCATTCATTCATTCATTCATACATTCATTCCTTCATTCACTTATTCATTCCTTCCTTCATACATTCATTCATTCATTCCTTCCTTCATTCATTCATTCATTCATTCATTCATTCATACCCTTCTCCCTTCCATGATTAATTTATTCCTTCATTCATTCCTTTATTCATCCATTTCTTCATCATTTATTCCTTCCTTCCTTCATTCATTCATTCCGTATTTTATTAGTCATTTTTTTAAATCTTAAATTAGATGCAATTCGTGATTGAAAGAAAATAGAAATAAATCCCTTCCTATCAAATATGAATCTGTTGATGCGTCTATGTGTTTTCGACATTATATATATATATATATATATATATATATATATATATATATATATATATATATATATATATATATAACACCAAAAATCCCAAATTAACTCATGTGGGTAGAATCTATTTCAGATCGGGACAACTTAATAACGATCCACCTCACCCTTCGAATGTCTGTGTGGAATTGGGGTTTTGAATTTATTTTAGATAGCAGTGCTATATATATATATATATATATATATATATATATATATATATATATATATATTGTAAGCAATAAGAATTAGGATTACTCCATAATATTGATAATGATCATAATAAATTTCCAAGGATTTTCAAATCCATCACGTTAATAAGAAAAATCAAAATGGAACATACATATATATATATATATATATATATATATATATATATATATATATATATATATATATGATGCATGTATATGTATATGCATATTTGTCACGACCTTTTATATATCTCATGTTTTTACGCCTGCTCGCGAATGTGTCAGTAATTGGGTATGACCGAGTTTGTTTCTTTGGCATAAAAGTTATATATGCTCTTGTGAATAGATATGTGACAATGTTGTAGGTTATATACCAATACGCATGCGTGGCTCCGTGATACTCACAAGCGTGTTACTTATATATATGATATGAAATCTCTGCTGGAGTGTTATATAAAATTTAGAATGCAATAATTTAATCTGTTTGTGCATGTCTATATTTTTATTAAATAAGCAAAATTACGGAGAAAAGTTTTAATTTTTTTTCTTTAGATATTTTCTTGGTTTATCGGTGACAGTTCATTGGGTGCTTGCTGGAAACAGAGACAAAGAAGGTTCGAATTGTGGAATCGGAGAGCCGAGTTCGAATTCCAGTCGAATCCATTACATTCACTTACGTGCTAATACCCTTGCGAAAGGTATGAATCCTCTTCTTTTCCCTCCAGCTATGGGTAAATAGCAGGACAGGGTTCTATAGCCTTGGATGGAAACTGGTGTACTGCAGAAAGAAATGGTAGCCTACTGCGGGAAAAAAATCTGCCTCGTCAGTCATGTATCGAAAGATACATTATCGCTTAAGTGTGTATCACGTATTGCACGTAACTGACCGATGAAGCTAAGATTAATCAAATATCCTAAATAAATCATTATTTTACTAAATTTAATTAAGTTTTCAGTTTTTTTTAAATTACATTTTATTAAGACTTCCTTAATATTCTATAAAGTTCATCGCCTTTCATTCATCGATTTAACAATTTTTCTAATGTTTCGACTTGCGTCAGTATTTATTGCTTCCCAGGGATCTTCTTTGCTTTAATATTGTTTTAAATATAATTTAATATTTAATTTAATTTTGTTTTACCTTCTCGCATTCTGACTTTTTAATTTGGAGTCTTTGAGACATTTTCTGCAAAGTGGACAATAAACAATTTTTAAAAAATGTAAAGAATTATTGCCATTTATAAAAATATTTTTAGCTCTTTACGTCTTAGTTGTGACTAGTACCCCTGAAAAACGTCTTTTTCCCCCCCCAAAACCTCCAGTAATTATTGGCATTTATCTTGATACCATGATCAGCAATAAAAATTCTATTATAACTGTGCGTGCCCCTCCCTTCGTTAGTTCTCACGACCGTTACGACCTGCCAATAGGTCATAATTAATGGACTACTCCGTTCTGATCTCGTGAAAAGAGGGGGAAAGACACTACTTGATGTCAGTGTGAAAATGAAAGAAAGAAAGGTACCTAAAGAAAGAATTGTTTAGGGTCTCCAGCAAATATCTCATAAATAATGAACTTTGAAAATAAATATTTAACGACACTTGAAAAATGTGATGAAAATTTGGCAAGACGTTTTAACACAGCAATGATATATATATATATTTATATATATATATATATATATATATATATATATATATATATATATATATATAGAGAGAGAGAGAGAGAGAGAGAGAGAGAGAGAGAGAGAGAATTAATATAAGTAAAGGTTATATATATATATAAAGTGAACATTGAAGTCAACATTCAGAGGGAAAAGACTGTTTCATGCTAGACGCAATCATCATGTGTTGTTTTTTTCTCGACTATTTATATATATGAATCAGTGGTACATTGTGAGTAGTCCATTCTAACGGTTATTTTGGCGGGAGTGGTTTGTTTATTTATTTATTTGGATTAGGTTATTTTGCTTTTTTTAAATTTTTATTTTATATATTTATTTATTCTTTTCGGTTTTCGATGTTTCAGTAAAGTAGTAAAACATTTTTTTGACATTAGTTTTGATCGTTTATTTAATAGTTTGTTTTGGTCTGGGAAGGTAAAGCTATTTTTCGTCCAATTTTTGGATTGATTTTTGTAGTCTATTCTAACTGCTATTTTGGCAGGAGTGGTTTGTTAATTTTTTTTATTATTTAATTTATTTAGATTGACTATTTTTACTTGATTTTGCTTATTTACTTTTATTTATTTTAACACTTGTTTGGGCGGGAGCAGTTTGTTATTTTTTTATATATTTGGATTAATTTATTTTACTTGTTTTTTCTTATTTATTACTATTATTTTATATATTTTTATTTATTCTTTTCGTTTTTTTAATTAACGTAGTAAAAATGTTTGAGATGAGAGTTCTGATCGTTTATATAGCAGTTTGTCATGTTCTGAGAAGGTAATTATGGCTATTGTTTCGTCCGATATATATATATATATATATATATATATATATATATATATATATATATATATAAACGCACACCCATTCAAAATCGTTTCTTTTTCATTATTTTATATACAGAGGAGAGGACGTCATTGGTTTATCACGGGTTATAAATTTGAGAACGTTTATGAATGTTCATCAGGTTGTTGAGAGGTCAGTCAAAGCTGATGTTGTTGATATGACATTAGAGGCTGTAGTTGTTCATCATATGTTTTATCTTATTACACTGGTAAAATGAAGGTGCATACAAAATAGAGGTGCTTCACTTAATTCCTTCATGCAAAAATAATTGCACCTTTATGAACGTCTGCTGAGCGTTTACGGAGAACAAACAATGGATGTGAACTCAGGCCGTGTTTATGTTCTTCAGCAGTTCTGAGAGCGATATGCATGTCACGTCTCAGGTGCAACTGCTGCCGCAACTATGAAATGAATAAGACCAACGACTATTTTGCAAACTGAAGAATTGCTCTATCCAATGTTAAGCTGTTCCGAACACCTGTTATAGATACCGAGGTAATAAATCGGAAGCGAGATTTTTGGGGCGTGTATTGTGATTTCCCATATATGCATGCATATATGTCTACATAGATACGTACACACACACACACACATATATATATATATATATATATATATATATATATATATATATATATATATATATATATATATGCTTTTGTCACATATTTTATATACCCTGTATCCATCTGCGTGTGTAATATTTGAGCGAGCTGCTGATATTCTTTCTATTATGCATCGAAATGCAGACTGAATACACGTTTTCAAACGGAACATCAGAAATTGAAAAAAAAATTCCATAATCGCGTATTGTTACTTCCTCCTACTGCCTTACGTAGTCTCTTCTGATCATATGTTAAAGAAATAACATACACACATGCAGGCATATATATATATATATATGTGTGTGTGTGTGTGTGTGCGCGCGTGCGTGCGTGCGTGTGGGCGTATAAGATAGAACGTTTCCATATGAAACTCTAGGAGAATATTTATATGTTTGCTAGAGTTTTTATACAGGGTGATTGAAAAGTAACTTCCTATTTTATGTAAAATGGACTCTCTGATATTATATACATATGAAGAAAGTATACGTGGCCTCTCATTATGCTATATATATATATATATATATATATATATATATATATATATATATATATATATATATATATATAGGTAGTAATCCGTTGGTATAATCCAGGCGAGTCCTATTAAGGTATCGTAATTCCTTTTGTAATTGGATTTCTTATATACTTTACAAATTTACTAATGGTATCGTAATTCCAATTGCAAAGTGTTTATATATATATATATATATATATATATATATATATATATATATATATATATATATATATATACGAGGGCTTTCTTTTCGTAAAATTGCATTTATAGGTCTGATGAATTGGATCGTAATGACGATTCCAACGTAATAAAATATAATCATGGAATATTAGTGTTTGAGCCTTTTGTACGATATATATATATCATCATGATCCAATTCATCAGACCTATAAATTCAATTTTACGAAAAGAAAGCCCTCATATATATATATATATATATATATATATATATATATATATATATATATATATATATATATATATATATATATAAACCTAGTGAACCAGGATCTACCTACCAAGGTTTCACCTAGCGGATATTCAAGGTATAACTTAAGAGCCAGTTATACCCTGAAGATCCGTTAGGTGAAACCTTAGCAGATAGATCCTGACCCACTCTGTTTTTTATGCTTTTCTCCACTTAGTGTATTGAGCATCTTAGGTCTTTTCTTACTCTACTCCAGTGGTGTTTTTTTCTTTTGCCTACGCATTGCGGTGTTGACTGATTTTTTTCGACCAACATGGATGTTTTAAGTCTTTATTTTTTTTACTGATGTTTTTCCCCTCATATCAGTTTGTTTAAATATATATTTTTATTTGCAAATTGTACTATCCGGGTTTTTCCCACACCAGTCGAGTATAGTTATTAAAATATATATATATATATATATATATATATATATATATATATATATATATATATATATATATGTATATAGATAGATAGATAGATAGATAGATAGATAGATAGGGAGAGAGAGAAAGCGATAGATGTAGAGGTGAGGTCTCGCGACTGCCCGCTTTTCTTCACATATTTATAGTTGCCGTCTTTCGTTTTGCATTTTGGCTTTCTGTGGTGTGTGAATCGATAAAAAAAACTAGCGATACATTACTCGGACAATGAAGAGTTCGGTGCACATAAGATATTGCCATTAGGGAAGAATGCATTTGAAATGAATCGTTTTAAAGGCGCATTTCGGTCGACTATTCGGGGACGCAAATCTAACAATGAACATTGGAAATTGTAAGTGTAAATGTTATCGCGCACCCAGTGTCAGGTAAAGATTAAAGTAAAGATTCTTTTTTCTAATTGTTAAGTTGGCAGTCAACACTCTATGATTTACTGCAAAATCAGTGAATTTTTTTTCTCTTTCAAAAAATCAAATTACAGGTCAACTATAGATTAGAAGATTTGCTTTTAGTGTCGAACTTATATGCAATAAGCAACGCGTTAGTCGTGTGTGCAGCCACTGTGACCTTCAGTTGAAACTGATAGAGAGAGAGTAACAGAGTAGTTTCAACTATGACCTTGAAAGGTGAGTAGCATTTTGAGATTTAAATGACATTCAACGGGAAACTGTTTCATAAACTGTATAAAAGAAACTGTATTGTTGCATATTTTCTCCAAAGAACAGATTTCTGAAGCAATGAATTAAAAGCACATCTAGCTTTGTCGTATCTATGAAATGATTTCAAAAACGTAATTTTAAGAAATATTCCCGAGTGCAATCACTGCTTGCTTATAAATTGAATTGATAATTTCTGTTTGAATTTCTGTGAAATGGAGTTTTTATTTACACTAATTGCGTTTTTATAATCAGGTGCATATAGATCTTGCTAACCTAAACGGAATGCCGAATTGAACCCTTTGTTTAATCTACGAAGCTAGACTGTTCTCGTTCCTCTGCCCATGTCGCGTAGGGTCTACTTAAGTTCAGTGTGGAAACAAGGGAAGCAATAACTGAGTTGTACTAAAAATAAGACCTAGACGAGATCCCTGGACCTATCCCTGTGATCTTGCACGCACAGCTCAGTCGGTTGGAAAGTAACTGACTTGTAATATTCAAGGCCTCCAAAATCAAGCTCGTAATGATTTCTTGTCACTGAGCAGACACTGAATTCAGTCGTGATGAATGAGGCTGCTTGGCGGGAACACGTCTACTCGCACTAATGACCATTCCAGACCTTCGATCTTTTGTATATATTTGATATATTACTAAAGACGTCGGAAAAATGGTTGGTTCCTTGTACGACTCTAGAAAGTGATTCCTTTTGCCATTGCTATAAGAGCCAGATCAGAAAAAATGGAGTATTACTGCCACATCTTGCCTGGAACTGACCCGTCTTCATTCTCCAGCCTCGACAGAGTTCAAATGCGTTTGCAGCCTACAACCACATTCCTCATGACGAAACCTTGCTCGCCTCTCCCCACTATTTTCATGCTCCCACCCCCGTTCACGCCAGGCCATGTATACTCATCCTTATTCCCTTTATATTCCATAGGTAAGGAGTAAGTCCCCCACAGACAGTTTCTTTACCATTACTGGTGGAAAAGACTCTGATATCTGAAATATTGACCTATTCAAATCTAGGGTTAACAATTTTCTATCCTACATATCCTCATAATATCACTTCATGCTTCCTTCTTGTATGCCCTTACAACAAACTCATTTAGTAATGCTCTAACTTGAGTGGATCTTGAGCCTTGTATTGGCTGAAATAGACTTTCTGTAAAATGGTCAAGTGAACCGGAAGAAGGACACGTAGCAGCACATTGACCCCACGGAGATAAACATGGTGATGTACACCAAGTCTTTAGGGGATCGTGAGCAACGAAGGCCATTTCATACGACCCCAATTCATCCCTTGGGTTTTCAAGGTCAATGTAACCGTCTACATTGTGGTCAAGCTCTGGATGGAGACTTTGATCATACATGTTCCAAACAGATTTTGTTCCCCTCCCCACATGCCACATATAATTAACAAATGAGTTGATGTCTGAGAATTTCCTTCTAGCATAGACACCTAACATGTGAACTCCAAGCTGCCCTGCTTTGAATTCCAGGAATTATTACATTTTGTGCGATATCGAGAGGAAGGACAAACCATCCAATGGTTCATTGAAAGCCCCGTGGATATGATAGCCAACATGAACGAGATTCACCTTCCAAATGCCGTTTGGTTGAATAATCTTTTTTCCTGTTTGTCTAAATTGTACAAATTTACAAATTATTTTGAAAATATATTGACATATTTTATTGTTTTTGTTTTTTTTACTAATATTTTTTGTCCTTCGTAACTTGTCATAATTTATAGTTGATTCAGTATTCAATATTTTTGTCCTTCCTAACTTGTCGTAATTTATACTTGATTCAGTATTGAATATTTTTTGTCCTTCCTAACTTGTCATAATTTATACTAGATTCAGTATTGAATATTTTTTGTCCTTCCTAACTTGTCATAATTTATACTAGATTCAGTATTGAATATTTTTTGTCCTTCCTAACTTGTCATAATTTATACTAGATTCAGTATTGAATATTTTTTGTCCTTCCTAACTTGTCATAATTTATACTAGATTCAGTATTGAATATTTTTTGTCCTTCCTAACTTGTCATAATTTATACTAGATTCAGTATTGAATATTTTTTGTCCTTCCTAACTTGTCATAATTTATACTAGATTCAGTATTGAATATTTTTTGTCCTTCCTAACTTGTCATAATTTATACTAGATTCAGTATTGAATATTTTTTGTCCTTCCTAACTTGTCATAATTTATACTAGATTCAGTATTCAATATTTTTTGTCCTTCCTAACTTGTCATAATTTATACTTGATTCAGTATTGAATATTTTTTGTCCTTCCAAACTTGTCATAATTTATACTAGATTCAGTATTGAATATTTTTTGTCCTTCCTAACTTGTCATAATTTATACTAGATTCAGTATTGAATATTTTTTGTCCTTCCTAACTTGTCATAATTTATACTAGATTCAGTATTGAATATTTTTTGTCCTTCCTAACTTGTCATAATTTATACTTGATTCAGTATTGAATATTTTTTGTCCTTCCAAACTTGTCATAATTTATACTAGATTCAGTATTGAATATTTTTGTCCTTCCTAACTTGTCATAATTTATACTAGATTCAGTATTCAATATTTTTTGTCCTTCCTAACTTGTCATAATTTATACTTGATTCAGTATTGAATATTTTTGTCCTTCCTAACTTGTCATAATTTATACTAGATTCAGTATTCAATATTTTTTGTCCTTCCTAACTTGTCATAATTTATATTTGATTCAGTATTGAATATTTTTGTCCTTCCTAACTTGTCATAATTTATACTAGATTCAGTATTCAATATTTTTTGTCCTTCCTAACTTGTCATAATTTATACTTGATTCAGTATTCAATATTTTTTGTCCTTCCAAACTTGTCATAATTTATACTAGATTCAGTATTGAATATTTTTGTCCTTCCTAACTTGTCATAATTTATACTAGATTCAGTATTCAATATTTTTTGTCCTTCCTAACTTGTCATAATTTATATTTGATTCAGTATTGAATATTTTTGTCCTTCCTAACTTGTCATAATTTATACTAGATTCAGTATTCAATATTTTTTGTCCTTCCTAACTTGTCATAATTTATATTTGATTCAGTATTGAATATTTTTGTCCTTCCTAACTTGTCATAATTTATACTAGATTCAGTATTCAATATTTTTTGTCCTTCCTAACTTGTCATAATTTATATTTGATTCAGTATTGAATATTTTTGTCCTTCCTAACTTGTCATAATTTATACTAGATTCAGTATTCAATATTTTTTGTCCTTCCTAACTTGTCATAATTTATATTTGATTCAGTATTGAATATTTTTGTCCTTCCTAACTTGTCATAATTTATACTTGATTCAGTATTGAATATTTTTTGTCCTTCCAAACTTGTCATAATTTATACTTGATTCAGTATTGAATATTTTTGTCCTTCCTAACTTGTCATAATTTATACTAGATTCAGTATTCAATATTTTTTGTCCTTCCTAACTTGTCATAATTTATATTTGATTCAGTAGAGGTTCCATGTCAACGGAAGCTGGGAAACTTTTAAGGGAAATAAAATTCAGTTTATAAACAGTAAACTGAAGACGTGTTGAGTTGTCCTAAAGACACAAAGTAATTAGAAAGCGAAAGAAAAATCATTGAAATATGTTTTGAACAGAGACACGATTGCAGTAATAACAATAAAATAATCGATAGGGCTATGTTTCGCAAATTTAATTCTGGAAAAAGATTAAACTATTTTCACGAATGAATGAGAGAAACACAGACGCAATTATCCGATAATGAGGAAACTACTTTAAGAACACATTTCTCTTTTTATTCATTTTGTCTCTTCTACAGATACATTCCATCGGGGAAAATTGAAACACACACACACACACACACACACACACACACACACACACACACACACACACACACACACACATATATATATATATGTATGTGTGTATGTATGTATGTGTGTGTGTATATATATATATGTGTATATATATATATATGCAATTTTCATTAAATATGACAGACAAGATGCTTTGATTAAGTTTTTTATATAATTTCTCATGTGATCTTATAATTTTTCTTTTCAGTAGATAAAATAAAATAAAAACTGACCAAATGTTGTTTTTTTTCCGAGCGCTTTTAGATAGACATTTAGCCATTTTCAAGGTTGTAATATATTAACTGTTAACTAGAAATCGATTTTTGTATGTATATAACGTTTCATTTTCATATATCATGTTTCATTTTGAAAACACGGTCAACATATTATGTCCCTGTTCATAGTTGATATTACTGAGTGTTGTCTTTTTTGTTCTTATTAATAAGGCTTTCATTATTTTTAGCCTTTTTACATGTAGACATAAAAATATGTAAAAAAGGATTTGGGGTTATGCGTTATATATTTTGAATAACTTGTTGTTAAGGATTTAACCATTTTCTTTTAATTTTTTGTTTTTTTACATTATTGCAGTCATGTATATTGGCTTGAGAAAGTAGTAATTCTTTCAAGTTTTGATATCTTTTCTTTTTATGTACCGTGTCCCTTCAGGACGTAGGCGATGATGGCTCTCCATTCCTCCCTATCTCTGGTAGCTCTCAATAAGGATCGTCCCTCTGCCACCTCCCCCAGGTCACGTTCTGTCATCCACCTGTTTAAGCCCGCCAGGTATGTCATGCATTGCATTCCCTTGCCTCTCTTTCCCTCTATTCGACCTGTGAGTATCAGATTCTCCAGGCCCTCCTAATTATGTGTCCCAGAAACTTCAGCTGCCTCTTCCTGATGTTAAGTATAAGCTTCTTCCCTGTTTGCATCCTCTCCAAGACCTCTTCGTTGCTCACACGCTCGGTCCATAATATCCTTAGTATCCTTCTGTAGAACTATATCTCGGTCGCCTCGAGACTCTTCTTCATCTTTGAGGAGACTGTCCAACATTCGCTGCCGTAAAGGAAGACAGATGTCAAGTAACAGATCAGTACTGTTTGTTACCAAAGAAATCCTCCTATCTCGCAATATTCTGCCCAGCATTTGGAATATCTTGGAAATTATTCATCATTCTCATCATATCCATAATGGCTTTGGATGTGGTTGTAATTATTTTAATGTTTAGACTGAATAAATTGTTTTGGACAGTGGATTCTGTAGGTAGTATCATGCGTCTGTTTTTATCTAGTTTATCGTTCTTGATAATGTTATCTTCTTTGAGGTCGTTTATTCTGTATACTTTCCTCTTACCATTGTGGATGGCATAATAAGGATATTGGAGGGTTTTTTTTTAAGTGTTTTCTATTTATTTTCGTACACCACCAGAAAACACCAACACAAATTACCAAAAATACATAAACCGGGCATCCCAATGAGATCCATTATATCAGGAACAGGCAGCGCCTCACATAAACTATCCGGCAAACGAACCAAAATTTTAACCCCACTTCTTAATACAAATTAGCCCCTCACATATAAAAAAAAATCTGGTAATCTTTTTAAATAAATTTAAAAAACCTAGACATCGAAAACAAATCTATGACTATAGTTCAGATATAAAATCTTTATACAGAAATGTTCTCGGAAAGAAATTTACTAAAGACACACTTAACTAAAGCCAAAACAAAATTGCCTACTCTCGCAAACAAATGTGGTATTTATTCACCAACCAATGTTTTTTCACCTTCGATAACAATTTTTATAGAGAGAAAATTGATTTACCGATGGGGTCTCCTCTGACTGGCGTTTTGGCTTCTCTATTTTTTGAATTTCTCGAAACTGGTCCTTTTAAAAATATTTTACCACAAAATTCTTATTTCAGAAACACAGATGATTCTATACTAATATATCCACAAGAGGTAATTTTATCCAATCTTGTCAACAAACTAAATAACGTGAAAACCACGATAAACTTTATTTTTGAATCTGAGTCTCACAATACTTCACCCTTTTTAGATATCATGTTACATAAAAATAATAACGAACATCAGTTTGAGGTTTACAGAAAATCTACCAAGAGAATGAGCTGGTCAATTTTTATTCCCACCAGTGTATCAGGATCAAAACGTGAATAATTATAGGATTCTATTTAAGAGCACTAGGAATCTGTAGCCCCAATACTTACCCAAAGAAGAAATATGAATAGAAAACACTTTCAAAGAGTGTTTAATCTATAAAATAAATGCCAATGTCAGTGTGTCACAGTTTTTCAATTAAAGGGACACAACACTCAATTGCTCTTCTTCTTTATAATAAATGCTAATGTCGGTATATTGCAGTTTTTGAATTAAGGGACACAACTCTGATTAGCTCATCGCCTTCTATATAATAAATGCCAATGTCAATATGTCAGACTTTTTCAATTAAAGGGACACAACTCTCAATAGTTTATCTCCTTGTATATATTAAATGCCAGTTGCATTGTGTCACACTTTTTCAACTTTACTCCTAGAAGCCGTTCCCCAATATATCATACCATTTTAGAATCAGACTGAATATATAAAATTTAGCGCACTAATCGAATATTGGTATATATATAAAATTTTGCGCACTAATCGAATATTGGTATATATATAAAATTTAGCGCACTTATTGAATATTGGTATATATATAAAATTTAGCGCACTAATCGAATATTGGTATATATATAAAATTTTGCACACTAATCGAATATTGGTATATATATATATAAAATTTAGCGCACTAATCGTATATTGGTATATATATATAAAATTTTGCACACTAATCGAATATTGGTATATATATATATATAAAATTTAGCGCACTAATCGAATATTGGTATATATATAAAATTTTGCACACTAATCGAATATTGGTATATATATAAAATTTAGCGCACTAATCGTATATTGGTATATATATATAAAATTTTGCACACTAACCGAATATTGGTATATATATATATATAAAATTTAGCGCACTAATCGAAAATGCATTAATCGAGGGATTCCTGCATATCTTTCTTTATGTCCCAGTATGATGTAAACTTCTTACAACCGTTTATTATTTATTTCGGGCGCTTATTCGTATAACTATGACGTGAAAGACAAGGTCATTCATTTTAAGCGAACTTCGCAAAAATGTGACCACCGTACTGTTTGAAACTGCATACATTAGGGAATGTCAACAAATAGGTGAGTCAAAGTATTCCCAAATGTATGTGCAGAAGAATAATGTTATTAGCGGGGACACATTTCCAGGTGTCTGGGCAATGCACTTTGTGGAGCCGAATTCCACATAGATATCGGCTAATTCTACAACTGTCTGCTTATATCCGCCTACTTGCAAATTAGCATACGTCTTGTGAAATAAAATTAATGCAACTTCAGAGAAGAAAATGTTGCGTAGCTTCGGTTTCTCAGTGGAACATGATGCGACCTAAATTCGAAATCTAAATTCATCGGCAGGTGGCGCTTCTGTCGACTCGTGTGTTCATTTCTTGTTAATGGAATCGTAATTAGAGTTTGGTTCGAGTCGAAACAGCGTGGGTATACTTGACCAAAGTTAATTTTGATATCAAAAATAAAACTGCAAATAGTGACATCTCGTGCAAGTCTCGTCGCATAAAATAATAAAAAGATATTCTGCAGAATTACAAAACTTCTAAATAATTCCGTTAAAAACTATGTTCAATGGCTTCATATAGGTGAAAATCTTTTATGCTAACTGTCGGATAATTCTGGTTAAATGGTATTTTATTTAAATTTTCTGTGTGCTGTAAAGATTAGTTTCTAGGGTACAACACTATTTATCTATCTATCCTTTATATACCGTACCTATGAACACTAATGGGTATTTCCCAATCCTCATAAATACATTGGACACTATTGTACGTGGTGGGTAATATGCTGTCCACCACTAGCAGTGGTCTACCTACTTCACGCCGCTGGCGAGTATTGTATTTTGTTGATGTTATAAAGATTACCATTTCATTTCCAACCTCCGTTTTGGTTATTGCTCATTCAGTAAACCTTTCTAGGTCACAACATTATCTATCTATCTATCTATCTATCTATCTATCTATCTATCTATCTATCTATCTATCTATCTATCTATCTATCTATCTATCTGTTATATACCGTACCTATGAACACTAATGGGTATGTCCCAATCCTCATAAATACGTTGGGCACTATTGTAAGTGTGTGTGTGGGGGGGCTTATGTGTTACTTAAGTAGTCCACCACTAACAGTGGTTTACCTGCTTCACGCCGCTGGCGAGTATTGTGTTTTGTTGATGTTATAAAGATTACCATTTCATTAACTCTTTCTAGGTTACAACAGAATGCCATTGGGTCCTGGTGCCTTGTTTCTGTTCATCCTCACCGCAGCCAGATTTACATCAGACTTTAATATTTCACGTCCTTCCATGTTTTTATGTATTGTAGGTTTATTTCCTTTCTTTTCTTGGTGTATTCGTTCCGTCTTTGAAGTATCTTTTCTTCTTCCATTATGAGAGTTTCCTCTTTAGATTTCATACATCCTGTTCTATGCTACCATTTTATGCATACCTACTGTCTATCAACGACATTGCTTTCATCTCTGTATATTTCTCGTTCAGCTATTGATCATTTTCCTGCTTTCATTTCCTTCTAATGTTTTTGATCAACTTCCTATTTACTATAACATTCATTGGCATTGTTTACTATCTCTTTTTCATCATCTCAAGAATTTCAACTGTCATCCGCTTCTTTTTTTTTTCCTCTCCTCTACTTGGATGACATCGTTGGGTGATGTCACTGGAACTTTCCAGAGTATTCCTGGACCCTTCTATGATTTTATATTTGTTCCTAACTCAGAATACATCTGTTTATAAACTGAGTCATCCTGGAATCTGTTAGATTGCATTTTAGGCGTTGCTTTGGATTTCTTTAATTTGTAATTTGAATCTGAGTTTGTATATGACTAAGGGAGTACCTGGATACGTCTTAGCTGTTTTGTTAAATATTAGGTCGTTTATTTTGCTTTTTGTCCGCCACCCCCACTCCAGGACTTTGCATGTCCACAAGCGTCTGGTGGTTCTTGAAACCAGGTATTGGTTGTGAGTTGGTTGTTCTTTGTACACCATTGGATCCTTTTTGCCTCTGCGTTCTTTCCTTTCCTACTTTAAAATTTAGATTTCCCATGATGAAAATAATCCCCTGCGGTTTACATTGGCTCTTGATGTTACCTAGAGTGATATAATACTTCATTTCTTGCGTACTCTGTGAAGTTGGCTCGTATGTTGTCTATACTGAATGGCGTCCCTTTCAGTTGAAGAATTCTGTCCAACAGTTACAAATATCTCAGAACATATTTCTTTACTGACCATTAAACAAAAAAGAAGAATTTTTGCTTTAAATACTCTGGAACGTTGGCTGCAGCGTGAAATTTGCAGCCTTCGTCTGAAAAAAAAATTCTACATTATTTTATTGCATCGCAAGTAGGGATATTTGATCACAAGTTCATAATGATGTTCAGCCATCAGCTAGCATATGTTTGCAGTGTTAACGAGATTAGAAATCGTGTGTATGCGCTAACAATCGACGAAGGTGTCTTTGGCTCGGTGCGTGTTTGTTAATCAGGCCAGAAGAATCATTAAGTATGCGCTTTGTGTTCGTCGTGGTCAAAATAAGCGACGTACCTTTTGATATGAATGGCAGTTGATAAGTTAGACGACATTCAACGTAATCAATTTAAAGGCCTCTTGGCAAACTTATGCATCAGGGGAAATGTGGAACACCTTAGAATTGAATCAAATAGAATTTACACCAGAAGCAACTCACCGGCTCCTTCTCAAGCATTGGCTTATCTCATTGTTGTAATCTAAAGAATAGATCTAATGCTGTTAATTCTCTTTCCGATTAGTACAAGACATTACTTATTGGCTTCTAAACTTTGGCGCCTGCTTTCAATTTGAACATAAAAGCACTAAAAAGATATCTGGACAACCTTTAAGCTCTGTCTCTCTCTCTTTCGATATATATATATATATATATATATATATATATATATATATATATATATATTATAATATATCATTCATAAAAAAAGTAAATCAGTAAATTTAATGATATAAAATGGCGAAATCCCTTCGCTAACTAAATTTTAAAGATGCATTATCCCACTAATCACTTGATGAATGTTATGATCCTTGTTTTTTTTTTAAATTATAAACAGTTACCATGCATGACGATGACCGGAAGAACCGTTGAAAGTACTTAAGTATTTAAGGAAGGAAGACCTAATACAGTTTATAATTTATTTAATGAGACATGAATTAATAAATAAATAAATATATATATATATATATATATATATATATATATATCAAATATGTGATGCAGTTTAATTTATATTACAATGAATCATTCATACAAAAAAATAAATTATTAAAATTAATGATATAAAATTATAATAGATTGTAATTTAAATTAAACTGCACCACATATTTGGTCTTTAATTTGATAACAAAATTAAATTCGAAGCTTTTAGCTTCCATTTTTGAAACATGGTTATTACTGTGTAGCGAAAAAAAAGCATATTTTAAATCAGTTAATTTATAATATTAATGCTCTGTAAATTTACATTGAGCACTATTGTGCAAAAATAAGAAATATCTATAAGAACACCGGATTATATATCTAACTGTTCTATCTTTTTATTTATATATACACACATACATATATATATATATATATATATTAAGACATGTCTCATTAAATAATTTATTCAAGTTTTGTCTACTTATTTTTAATATTTTATTATACATACATACATATATATATATATATATATATATATATATATATATACATATATATATATATATATATATATATATATATATATATATATATATATATATATGAGAAAGAAAGAAAATGTAACAGACAGGATATAGGAATCAACAGTACAAGATAACAGCAAGTTTCTCGGTTAAATGCAATCTGCAGACCGGTCAACATATATTCTTGAATCATATATCTACATGTCTACACTGCCTATATCTGTATTCACTGTTTAAACTATATATATATATATATATATATATATATATATATATATATATATATATATATATATATATATATATATATATATATATATATATATAAGGTAAATGCTCTGTTTATATTTTGTCCATTTCATAATGTGTAACGTCATTTGTTTACATTTGATACGCCATGAGCAGTTATGAATGTACGTGAAAGATTCATAGAAGATTAAAATTTATAAGCAGTAATTTCGACCTTGCCAATTGAACGATCCTCAGTCGGCGAATCGGTTAAAAGGCCACGTCAGGCAGGTTCCGTATAGGACACAGGTTCGAATCCTGTCTGAGGACGAATATTTTCTATGAAAATTTCTTGGACATTCAGGCCGGTAAATGTTATTTAATACTGTTTATCATAAACAGAGCATTTACTTAAATACTTGTATCTATAAAAGGAATGTTAAACATAATAATGTCTTTATATATACATATATACGAGATGAGGTGCATTAAAAAAGAACTCGTCGTTATTTTTTCCTGCCAAAACTAATGCCGCGTCAATAAGATATTCTTGTAGGTTGGAGGTGATGCCATTCTTCATGCGCATGTGTGGAAATTTTCGCGCCGGTGTGCGAGAAAATTCAACAAGCATTATATCTATTGAATATGCACACTTATGAATAGAGCCTATCATCCGAATCCAACATAGACAAATTAGAATCATTATACACTTACAAACGTTATTTTTTCTACATACATGTGAAAACATGTGCGATACCCTATCCGCGTCAGCCGTTAACCAGAGGAGGTAATACAGTTTCGGTGGCTAAGGCGGTACTGCCACTCCTGGCGCTAGCAGCAGCATTTGCCATCGGACAAGGTATTGTTTTTTTCTGCAGATATGTAAATATTAAAATTTTACGTCGTGGAGTGTTTTTCAGTAGAGTCTCTCTGTGTGTAAGTTATTTTGCTGTAAGTAGGAATGAATGGTGACGGGTAGATTCTTATAGTGAATGAGTAAATTGTAACAGATGAATGGGTCGTGAATCTGATTAGCTAGGTATAAGATAGTGTCGACCAGCCTTGATCCATCTCCCCCCTCTTTTTTCGGCCTTGTGTCACAATTACTGTATTTAATCAGTATTAAATCGTAGACAGCGAGAGATTTTCTACGGCACCAATCAGATGCCAGTTTCTTAATCCCTGTCTCTTGGACCTTAATCATTCGCTGACACTCACTGTTAGAACTCCTTTATCGGCATTACTACAACTGACTGGTTCGATCCTCAAAAATAGTAAAGAATCTTTCTTTTCTGCGGTCACCGCCCCCCCCCCCGCCAAAACTGACATTTTCCAGTCAACTAACATAGCCATTCTTCGCTCAAACTGAATTTTGGAAAAACTTAATCTAAAAATTGGAGCAAAATGAATGTTTCCCATGAAGAAGACGGAGTGATATTTTTCTATTTTCGAGACGCCCATAATTTATTTTACCCTTCCCTTTATAGAGAGAGCCTTTTGATTTTGTCGGAAGTGGTCGGGTCTTCATAACAACTTTCTTTTTGTTTTCCGCCTCATCACCCCTATCATTTCACAACATTGATAGAATTTGTAAATATTGGTATTTTAAGACATGAAGTGTTTTTCAGTAGCAGCCCTATGTGGTATTTTGGTAGCTAATGGTGACGGATAGATTATTGTGGTGAATGAGTATATTGTAAAGGATGAATGGGCCGTAAATCCGATTAGCCAGGTATAAGATAGTTAATGTCGACCACCCGTGATCAATCTCTCCACTTTTTCCAGCCTTGTGCCACGATTACTGTATTTAATCAGTATTAAATCGTAGATGTGTCAGTCTCTGCGATTTTTTATACAAATGCAAACCATATTTTCAAAGCTGTGTTAAATGTGTTTCCTTTTTGATCGTTAACCAATACACAACGCGCTCGTAGAGACCGGTTATCAATGACGTAAAATGGAAGGTAAACAGAAGTGTTTCACGTCGGAAGTAGCATTGAGTTGAGAGCATGGTTTTCATTAACTTTGTTTATTTTGGATCTTATAAATAAAGTATTACTTAAAGGTTTTCATTTAGGCTTGTAATTCGATAATTTCCTGAAACTTCGAATGACGCGCCGTGTCTCCTTGAATTAGAAATAGCATAAATTATACTAACGTTGGTTTAACTAGTCGAATACACGTGAAACATGATCAACCAATGAAACTCGAACAACACAAAAGTAAAAATACCAGAATTTCTTTCTTCTTTTTCTCTATATCTCATTCTCTGATGAAGCTTTAATGAAAGTGAAACATATTAGATTGATATACGTTTACTATTTGCATCTATCTTATCATATATATATATATATATATATATATATATATATTTGGTTTGCAGGTCTGAAAGATTGAAGGCTATTTTTATAGCTTTCATGAAATAAAGATTATTACATATGCTATTTTAAGTGTTTCATATTCATTAATTAATTACATTTACTATTTGCATATATCTTATCATATATATATATATATATATATATATATATATATATATATATATATATATATATATATTTCAGCAGCATGGTTTCACTGAGACATGTTTAATTGAATAATTTAAACATGTTCTATCAACTTATTTTCAATAAATTCCTTTTAAAATTTTGGTGTCATTATTGAAGGACCAGAGAAAATAAAAAATGCCCGGATGATGACATTGCTATGTCGAAAGTACTCGGAAATAGAAGAAATATGTATCAACACAGCGATTTTCTCTAGTCCTTTAATAATGACACCAAAAAGCTTATCCGCGAATATGAAAAGATCATATTGAAAATAAAGAAACAGAATTTATATATTCTTTTACATACATATATATATATATATATATATATATATATGTGTGTGTGTGTGTGTGTGTGTGTGTGTGTGTGTGTGTGTGTGTGTGTGTTTATGCGTGTGTTTTTACATAATCTATAAAACTCGACGAACGTTCAACGTTTGTATCTAGATGCATCTTGTATACTGTTTACTGCTTTTTCGGATTTTTTGCGCTTCCATATCTTTTACTACAGTAATTTACAAATTTTATCTACGTTTCAAATTTTACATTAAGTGTTTGCCTAAAGGCAGAATTTTTTAATTATATCTTTGTATATTAATTTTCTGTTACATTTATAAACATTTTTTAAAAATTTTAACTTAATTTTGGAATTGAACGGAACATTGTATTTATCATATATTAAACTCGTGACTAATATTTCGTACATGAATCGTTTCGTATGCTATCTTGTAATATTAACATGTTTATAGATATATGTAAATGTGAAGTATAAAAAAGCAGTTTGTTACGATATGCAGTCAGTTCAGATATTCCATCGCATAATCTTGGTAAATCCAAGACGCTGCTAACGGACAATGAGAAAGATATGACTTCATTCATCTCTTTGGGCTCTCCAACCATTAAACTTTTCCAAATATTCACGGTCGCACTACAATGGTTAAAAGAAAGAAAGAAAGAAGGAATGAATGAAAAAGGAGAACGCAGGTACGAATCCTACAGGAAAAATAAACACGCATATATGTGTGGTCGAACATGCCGGATCAGACGGTGGTTCCTTCTGAAAAGGAGGATACAGGTGCGAATCCTACAGGAAGAGAAAAAAACACGCATATCACGGACTACGTGAAGTGGTAGAGGCATGGATTTGTTTGAGTTATAATTAATTTCCGTTTTGCTTTATCAATTTTAAGATTTCAAAAATTAATGTACAGTTGTATTTATTTCAGTCATATATTCGCCATTATTTGCAAGGACTTCTCGTCACTTATTTGGAAGCTTTTCAATACATTCTAACTAAAATCCTGCCTGTTTTGATGTGTAAAAGTTTTCGATGAAGTCATAAATGTGATTTTCATTAGAAAAAGTTTTCCCCCTCAAACCATTTTGCAGTGATTGGATAAGTTAGTCACTGGTTGGTCCAAGATCAGGTGGATATGTTGGGTCGGGTAGAACAGATAAGTCAAGTTGCAAAATGTATGTCAATGTTATTCTTGCTGACGTTGTCATGAAAGAGAACAAGATTTCTATCTATTTTTTTTTTTAATTAATTTAAGCTATTACTCTTATTTTTATATATGTAGCAGATGTTACCATTCTCTGGAATTCCTCAGTCAAAACAGATCGAACAATACAAGCAAATCGCCCAGATATCATTATCAAAGATAGAAAATATGTTTGCACACTGATTGTCAAAAGCGTACCAAGTGACAAAAATATGTCTGAGAGTTTCTGAAAAACTAAGCAAGCACAAGAACCTGTATATGGAAATTGAAAAAAATATGGCACTTAAAAACTAAAACTGTTCCTGTTGTGGTTGGAGCTTTGAGAATGAAAAAGAAAAAACTCAAGAACTAATCAAAAAAATCCAAGGCGCTCCATCTCTCCAAGAAACCCACAAATTATTTAAAGAAGAGCTTTGTTCATTTGAGTTTTTGATTTAATAGCTGCCTTTTGTTTTATTAAGAGGGAAAAAAATAACACCCTTCGCGTGCCGGAATCATTTTTTATAACTGGGTATAGGATTATAAAACAAAGTCCAAAAGTGTAAATCAGAGACGTGTGACAGAAAGTAGCTGAATTTGTCCCTGCTGTGATTTAGTACATTCGGGATTGTTTCCAGGAATTTGTTTGTCTCCCAAAATGCCTTGGGGATACCTAACATTATAAAGACTGCGCAAACGGACGCGCTGCTGGGATCAGTTCGTCTGCAAAGGAAAGTGTCTCTAATCTTTGAGTAGGAACTGAGATATAAACATCATCACCCGGACGAAATAGCTATCGGAGAGGACGCAATCTCAATAATAATAATAATAATAATAATAATAATAATAAATGTTTACGAAGGGCTTTATCTATGTAATATTTTTTTTTTTTTTTGAAGTGGAAAGTGTCATGATGACATTTCTAACCTTATGTCCCTGGGCGAGACCCGGAAAGAAATGTGTAAACGCCAGATATCAAAGAAAATAAAAATAATAATAATAATAATTATAGAGAAGAGCATGATTTAAGAAAATAAAAAAATAAAAGATACAGTGCTTAACAATGTTTAACAATATTTCGAATGTATATCTGTCTTCTTCAAGTTATGCTTAAAAATTGCTACATCTATAACAAATACAACGGTTGTACTGGTAATCAACGCGACAAAGTGAGGGAAACACCAGTAGCGTGAATAAGATGCAATTGAAACGTGAGTAACATGATAGGTTGCGTGCTCATCAGGAAATCTTTCGTCAAATGTTAGTACGAGCAATTAATCAAATAGTTTAGTATAAATCTCATGGAACTCTCCAGTCATTTTGTTTGTTCCCCTGGAGTGAAACGTGAGTAATTTGCATATGTTATTATCTTCATGGGTTTTAAGTGTTTAATGGTCAGTTTATTCTGGATATATTTTCAAAATATGCATCTTAAGGCATTCGTTGAAATTACAGTCGTTCGTTCCGGAAGTTTTGCTGATGTCACATTATTGTGTCGGACAACATATCTGTTGTCATTAAATCTTTTATTTAATTTTTCAGTTGTGCAACCCACATCAACCAAGTCATGTTTGGTACACTGGGCGCCGTATATAAATGGGAATCAGCGCAATTACCACCTTTTGAAGAAATCGTAATGTTTCTCTTTGAATTTGTGATGGAATTGACTTGACTCATGTTGCACAGCGAACAGGGTTTTCTCCTTTTGTGACTTTTTTTCTAGTTTACAACGATCGCAAACCCCAAAGGAGTTCTGAGTGTGATCGTTTGTATACGTGAGAATTTATCTGATATATTTGTTTCGATTCAAAGAAACGATAGGATGAAAAATATCGCGAAATATGTTCTTAGGTGTCGTGCAGTACTTTCGAAGTGCTAACCAAATGTTGGTGCCAGTTGATGACGAAAGAGAATCAGTCAGAATTTTTGATTGTGCCTTTTTAAGTGTTTTGATCTTGGATAAAATTATGGCAATCTTTCTTTTCGGCTATCTCATTGGCAATTTGTCTCAGACACGACTTGACGCAACGCAGAATGATATCACTGCCAATCAAGATGGCATGATAATTTCTCTTTCCTTTTCTTTTCTTAACTCAGAACCGTCTCTAAATGTTAAAAATATTGAAAGAGTTGCATCAATTATTTTATTTAATAATATATATATATATATATATATATAAATATGCATGTTGTAACTTAGAAAGAGTTACTGAATGAGGAATGACCAAAACGGAGGTTGCAAATGAAATTGTAACCTTTTAAACATTAACAAAATACAATACTCGCCAGCGGCTTGAAGTAGGTAAACCACTGCTAGTGTTGGACTACTGAGACAGTATATTACCCCGAATTACAATAGTCTCCAACATATTTATTAGGATTGGGACATACCCATTAATTAGTATTCATAGGTACAGCATATAATAATAATAATAATAATAATAATAATAATAATAATAATAATAATAATAATAATAATAATAATATATGTATGTATGTATATATTACATAAAATAAAAATCTAAGATTACCTCATTCGAATAGCTATTTCGGCCTACAAGACTTAATTATAGGAATTGTCGACGCCTGAGTTTTATGGGCCGAAATTAGCATTCATTTGGATTATATACCAACGGATTATTACATCTATATGTGTATAATATTTATAATTTTAGCTTGATACATGGTTATCATAATGGATCACTCAATGAAGATGATCCCGTCCTGATTATGATGATAAACTACATCCAGCAGCAAGACCTGTTAGGTTCCCGATTATAGGCTAATATTTAAACTCCAAAGTGGGGCCAAAGCACTATGATAGTATAAAAATAGATTTTTATAGTAAAAATACCAACAAAACATTTTCGGAAAAAATATTACCAACAATAGATTTGACTCTTGACAAAATCCCTTTTTACAAAACTACGTCAATGAAACCTGATCCTCAAATTGAATTCTTACAAAGAACAAATATTCTATTCATACGAACCCGTTGTAAAAGAATGTCCCACACTCCATATACCTATGTGGACTGACTATATCAGTAGCTATATATAGTGAGCACAGGATATACCTGGGGGTTTCCTTCGGAAATTAGTTGGAGATTCGTCTACAGGTAAGCTGGTCGAACTCTCTGCCTTCGGGCAGAGAGGAACCCAGACGAGGCTATGCCAAAGGGCAAAGTCTCGTCTGGGGTGGTAGACAGCTACCCAACCCCGTGTATACGGTGTCTACGGGGAATTTTAGTCCGAGCCTATAGGCTCGGTTTTGCCCTGCATTAAAAAACGACCTTGTGCCACACCCTGCCTCGCGGTGAGGTAAGGTTAATAACCGTGCTTCGGCAATTAGTTGGAGATTCGTCTCCAGCTGTGCTAGTCGAACTCTCTGGTGGTCTCATCTGGGGTGGTAGACGGCTACCCGACCCCCGTGTATACGGGGTCTACAAGGGAATTTTTGCCCGAGCTTGCGGAATCGGATACCCCACATTAAATTTGGACTTGCGTTGCATCTGACCGCGTGGGGCCGTTGGTAGATATACTTGCTTCGGGAATTACTAGCCTACTGTCTTTCAGTAGTGTTTTCTCTTTTGCAATAAACCTCTCTTCTTTCATCTACGCGCGTGTTGTTCTTCCTTTACTCGAGTACCAGCTTTGCTTGTAACCACTTTAAGGATACAACCGAACCCATCCTAAAAATCTGGTCGGTATCAAATAAACCATTGAGGTTGATATGCCGTAAAATAATAATAAAAAAACCCAGACCAAGCCAAACCACAATGAAGGTTATATTTCCTGCACAAGTGAGTCGTCTGCGAAAAGTGCGGACAAACAGTTGCGCTACTGCTAGCGCATTATATATGTTTTTCATATATAAAGAGACATATATATTCGTTTGTATACGATTTTTTCCATTTCTCTTCGTTTGAATAATGATTTTAGATCTTGAATAGAAATTGGGGCGGAATTATCTTCCTCTAACTGAGCCATTGAATATCTGCCTTTCATTAACGTTGTAGTCTATTTACGGCAACCGCCATTTGTAATTTTATATGCCATTTTTAATAATTGATCATTTTTACATCAAATATTCACGTTCAATATATGAATTCCAAATAATATTTCCATTCTTCTCTAATATATAAATCAAATTCTTTACGGTAAGGGAGATGCTTTGAAAAAGTTTTTATTTATATGAATTCAGAGTATGAAACTAATGCGAAGATGTCGACAAAAATCGAATCTGAGATAAACTTAAATTGGAAAATGAATTCTTTTATCTGCAAAAATTATGTTTCTTCTTACTTTTTTCTATTTTATCAATCAAGAATATCAATCATTTCTGCTTTGGTTCTCATTTTGACCTTTGTTGAGGGTCACATAACAATTTACTGGCAATGAATTAAGAGAGATTTGATGCAATTTTATACTATGTCCTAAATATGAGGGGAGTATGAGAACTATTATTTTCATCTTGACATTAATTTGGGGAAGGACTCTATCTCTCTCTCTCTCTCTCTCTCTCTCTCTCTCGCTCTCTCTCTCTCTCTACATATATATATATATATATATATATATATATATATATATATATATATATATATATATATATATATATATATATATTCACAGAGTAAGTACGTAAAATTTCGCCTTTCTTTCAACCGTGCGCCGATGTCATAGGGGGAAATTTTTTGTTGCCGAATCAGTAGGATTGAAGCAATCGGATGTCTAACCACACCGACTAACTGTGAAACAACGAAACAGTCTGTCTGTGGATGACACACTATATATATATATATATATATATAGTGTGTCATCCACATATATAGTGTGTCATCCATATATATATATATATATATATATATATATATATATATATATATATATATATATATATATATATATCCTAGTGAGCCAGGAACAGCCTACTTAGGTTTCACCTAAATGGATCTTCAGGGTAAGATGACTGAAGATGATATGACAAAGGAACATTGATAAAAACACAGACTAAAAACTAAAATTAGCATAAAACCTAAAATCAGCATATAACCATACGACGAAAGAAAAAAAAATAATAATAAAATAATACTTTTATTCCAATAACCATTCTTTCTTATGTTTACACGCGTTAAGGATTTCAGACGTTTGGTTAATTAAGATAATCTGGTTTTGCTAAAAGTAGCATAATAGGCAATGTCTTATTACCGGCTTCATATTTGTGACATTTTTCTTTTACTATTTCCCATTTTAAAATTGAATCGATTCCTTCTACTTGTTTCATATTACATATATGGTTAGATAGGCTAGTGCTATGTCTATAGCTTTCGTGTTTAAAGCTGCTTAGTTGGTTATAGTACCGTTTTTTTTAAATACGTTGGGTGGACCCTATATATACTTTTTTGCTCTCGTTGCCAATGCTAAGACTATTTCTAGTATGTTGTTGTTGTTGTTGTTGTTGTTATTATTATTATTATTATTATTATTATTATTATTATTGTGTACGGTATCATCTTGCCAGTGAGTAATTTTAAGTGCCTAATTCCCAAGTACCCCCGGGGTCTATGAGTAAAAAGAGCAGTTCTGTTATCTTGGCATATTGGGGAGAATTTTGCGGATAATATGTGAAGTTCCGCTCAAAGTAATCCTTTGTAGCTCTGAGATGCTGATATGTCCAGGAATTTTGCTCACATTATTTTGGGTACCTTTCTTTATCGTACCCAATGCCAAAATTACAACAGGGAAAATTGTAGTTTTAAGTTTCCACATTTTTGTTACTTCGATTTTCAGATCCTTGTAATTTGACAATTTTTTCGAAATTCTTTTAGAAACTTTGGAATCCAGTGATGAATTAGTTGGCAGTTTCCTTTTTTGACATTTTTTTATGACTATACCTGGTCTATTTGCATAAATTCTCCTAGCTCTGAGTATTATTATTATTATTATTATTATTATAAACATAAGTTTAAACCACCTTGTAATTTCACTTTCTTGAAGTTTAAAGTAACACAGGAGCAGGTAATTTATGAGTTAATTCTACTCAGAGACTTACACATAATGATGTTCTGTATTCATTTCAAGCCAATCGAGATGTTCACCACAATTATTTTTACAACACAAAACATGTTTCCGCTTTAAATAACAAAACAACCAATGACAAGACCCGGCCGAAGGAAAGTTTTATTTATACACAGAAGCTATTTCCCAAATGTTCCCTATTTATTATGAGTAGTCCAGTTAAGCCATCTTATGTAATACCTTAGCCAATGGATACTGTCACAAGATAAGATGAAATTTTGAATGGATTTTAAAACACTTATAAATTGTATTCGTCTATTCACAAAAAGGTATGAAGAGAAAATAAAAATAAAAGAAATATTAAATTAAAAGGAGCTTACCAACATTTGATAGCAACAAAACGCGGTCCGTCGAATGAAATCTGGTAGAAAGAATTGAAACCGATACAAAGAAGTCAGGTTGATGAATATGAAACATTAGAGGCTTTCTCATGAACAAGGATTTGCTGGCACAACCACAAAAACGTGCTCTGTTTTTGTTTTTTTAAGAATTCATATGGTAACAGCATCAACGATAAACTCTTTCGGTTTGGCGAGAAGAATTATTATATTGTATTCAGCATGGATGCCTTACGAGAAGTTATAAAAGATAATAAAGACACATCTGTATTCTCTTCATATGTTCAGGTTATCACAAAGAACTGTGGAAGAGTCTGTAATATTTTGCAAAGTTATCACAAACTCTCGCCAAACCAGTCTGAGAGACTATAATAGTATTGTTTTCGACATCACCCAATTCTATCCTTGTGTCGCCCGTCCAACTTAACAGTAGAATTATCAACTTTAAACATTTGGAGCACGATCGAGCTCTTTTTCAATGTATTTTGGCTCTTGTAAATCAGCAACCAGCTCTTTTTTTTGTTATAAAATAATATTATTTATATTCTCCTTGTTCCTTCGTTCCTTACTTAGTTCGTTAGCACGTACCTTACGCCCTGTCATTACTTTAAATAAATAATAGACCATTTCGTTTTGATCGCGAGGAGAACGGAAAAGGCACATCAGAGACACTGTTAGGTTTCAGTGCAAGAAAGCAAGAATGAACGAAAAAAATAGGAGTTAGAGACAATAACGTTCTCATGCTCTTAATGTCTGCTTCATTGAAATAGAAAACATTCTCAATTTTTAAATCTTTTCATTTGTACCTTCTTACTTCTTTAAATAATGACCTTCATTCTTACTTTTGATTTTATTAAGATATTTGGTTGAGCTCAAATATTTAAAGATGCCATAAGGGAATTTACATGACGATTAAGGATTCGTGGAACTCGCAAGGAGTTTATTAAATCATTCAATATTACAATACATCAGAAATATCGAACATGGCAGCTAGTACATATTATAAATATTTATAAGAAAAATATGTAGACACTGTGTTGAATATGCTGCAAAAAGAGTACATTTCAACTCGAAAAGAGCTCTGCTGGAAATTCTTCTTAGCAACCCATGAGATTGTGTACTTGTTTAATTTTGGAATCTCCGATACGTTAATTTGCATTTGAAGCTGCCTCTTTTTATCACAGACGGTACCCAACTAACCCTACTATACTGTACAGTCGACAAATTCAAAAACAAACAACGCGCATGCGCGAAATAAAATAAAATAAAATGGCGATAATTTATCCATTGTGTCCTGTACCTATACCAGTTATAACAAATTTGGAAGAGCAGATAAGGAAATGAATACAGAATAGGCTGCACTATGGGTAGTTTCTCCAAATAATGCAAAATGCTTCTTCTTCTTTATGTGATTTGTCGATTCAGGACATCATGGCGATCATGGCTCTCTACAATTTACTGACCTTTGTAGCACTTAATAATTTTTCTCCTTTTTTTGTTACTTCTCCCAAAGTCTGTTCTGTCATTCATTTATCCAAGCTCATCAAATATGTTATGCGTTGATTTCCTCTGTCTTTCTTTCCATCAATCTATTCTGTGAGTATCAGATTTTCCAAGCCCTCTTTCCTTATTACATGCCCCAGAAATTTCAACTGCCTCTTTCTGATGTTAAGTATAAATTTCCTTTTTCTTTCCCTTTTTCTCTAAAACCTCGTCGTTGCTCACAGGTTCGATCCATGGCATCCTCAGCATCCCTTTTAGAACCATATTTCTGTTGCATCAAGCCTTTCCCTAATCTTTGAGGAGATTGTTTAGCATTCGCTGCCATTAGGAGGACTGATATCATGTAACAATTCAGTATTCTTTTCTTTGTTTCTAACAAAGTTTTTCTGTCTTTTAATACTCTGCTTAGCTTTTGGAAGGCATCTTTGGCTATCCAAATGCACCTTTGGATTTCAGAGTCGCACTTTCCAAACACTGACTAGATTTTGTACTTGTTTAATTCTGGTATCTCCGATTCGTAATTTGCATTTGAGGACTGTCTCTTTTGCTAAAGATTTCGGGTTAACCCTACAAAACCCAAATTTTAATCTAAGAACTCGATTCATGTTCTTAAATAGTCTCATCGGATCTAAACTCACATATGATTATCAGCTATATGCAACGGTTTCCTCATAATCGTGATTAAAATGGCTTCAAGCGAATTAACCCGTTAGGTTTTAAAGAAAGCAATCCTTAAACAGATAACATTAAATTAGGGTATCTCCTGAGCGTGAAGGAAAAAGTTTTGACCTTCAGAAGAATACTTAATGCAAAGGTCCATTTTACGAATCTTTAGATGAACTGCACCATCGTAAGACTACTGCAAACGTTGAAGACTGCCACCCACAAGAAGTAACAAGCGATATTTGTTGAGGTGAGAATTTTATACTTATATTCAACAGCACATACGTGATCGCTTAACACCTTGCAAATTTGGTGTCGAAGTGAAAAGATTGTTTGGCAACACAAACCAAGTGAGAGAAACATCTTAATGATTTTATTGCATTTTATTTATTTATCTGTCTAAAATACGTCATAATTATAATGCAGTTATAGAGAAAATGAAGTTGCATGCTTTCATTTTTCCAAAGCAAACGTGTGTATCGGGTCCAACTTGTAAATACTGCATTGTCCAGAAAGTTAACACGGATTTTTAAGTGCTCTTGGATATTGGACTTTTATAAATTTATTCTTTCTACCAATTCTCGCGTTGTGTAATACGGGTTATTCTCAATTAATGTCTTGATTTGTTCGTCAGCTGTAGTGGGGGTCTGCCTGAGCGTTCTTCATCAATAAGTCTACAGTCACAAACTCTAAGTTTAGCGAACCACTTCCGTACAGTTCTGTCAGCTAAAGCACTTTCACCGTACACAGCACATAAGTTTGTTGTTGCTTGCGAGGGATTTTTACCTTTACGGCAAAAAAAAGCCTCAAGTGTCTAAAATGAACCTTATAGTCTTCTATTTTCATAGTAATGCAAAATTGACACAAATTATTTTAAACTTTTTTTTCTCAAGAGGTAGCTTGAAGTGTACTCTATTTGGAAATGTAAGCATATTATATCTGTCGATAAATTTGGCATGTTCTAACGTGTTGGAAAATGAACGACTAAAACTCGGCAGGAACTTTCCGGACAACCCAATATAATATTTGATAATTTTTGAATGTGTTTGTAAAACAAGAACCGGCTTTAAATATGTATTCACTGTAAAATATATTGACTATATATATATAAACCTCAAATATATTGACTATAACAGGACTATAATTGGTGTAGAAGAAGAAGAAGAAGAAGAAGAAGAAGAAGAAGAAGAAGAAGAAGCAGAAGAAGAAGAAGAAGAAGAAGGAGAAGAAGAAGAAGAAGAAGAAGAAGAAGAAGAAGAAGAAGAAGAAGAAGAAGAAGAAGAAGAAGAAGGAGAAGAAGAAGAAGGAGAAGGAGAAGAAGAAGAAGAAGAAGAAGAAGAAGGAGAAGAAGAAGAAGGAGAAGAAGGAGAAGGAGAAGGAGAAGGAGAAGAAGAAGAAGGAGAAGAAGGAGAAGGAGAAGGAGAAGAAGAAGAAGAAGAAGAAGAAGAAGAAGAAGAAGAAGAAGAAGAAGAAGGAGGAGAAGAAGAAGAAGAAGAAGAAGAAGAAGAAGAAGAAGAAGAAGAAGAAGAAGAAGAAGAAGAAGAACGGTGATCCACTGGAAACTGTCGAAACATCTTGGATTTTACTATACAATTCAATATTCTATGCAAAACAAACAGAATCATTCCGATCGTAAAGAATATGAATGGTAGACATTACTTTAACTTCAAAGAACCCCGGGCGTTTTCAAGAGAATGAGAAATTAGAAAGAGATATGGCCCTTACTAGAAAACAGGAAAAAACTGTGGAATTGGAGAAGTAGAAGATTGTCTTAATGGTTATTAAAGGACTTTGAACACTCTTGAGAAACTTTTCAAAAATCTTGTAAGAATTGGAAATTTGAAATTCGAGGAAGACTTGAATCATTTCGACCATGGAATTGTTAATATCAGAGATGAGAATGATGAGCTTACCGTTACTAAATCTTTAGTAAAAGCGCCATCACAGATATTACAGCTGTGAAAGATAAAATTAGAAATTCAATGCATAAACTTAAAAACAGAAGATAAAAATGCATAAATATTATGGACTAATGGCAGCAGGCAAAAGAAAGAGAACAATTTTGTCAACGTGAATTGAAATAAGCGTCCTAAACATAATCTTGAAATTCGATTCGAAAAACAAAATAAACGCGTAAAAAAACAAAGTGTTGTTAATCATTTTAGTTCTGATGCAGCTAAGAAAGCCAGCTAGCAAATTAGAAACACAGTGAGAAATGGGCAGTTCATCAAAGTGAATTTAACTGAAGGCCAGTCGTACAGAATGAAAAATGTGAATGAAATCTTTCTTTACCTCCACCTAGTTCTCTTCTTTACCATTATTCGTTTTATAAGAAGTGTAATCTGTCAGCATTTGTTAAAGGGGTGGCCAGTCTGCAAAACGCCATTGCCGGAAAAGACTGTCTAGAAGACATGGGCAGACAGGAAACCGAAGGAAATAAAAGAAGTATTTAAGAAAGACATATTGATTTCAAAACGAGGCTTGACAAAAATGGAGGTCGTTAGTACCATAGATGACATATGTCTGTGTATGTGCATCCATCATAACAATTTACTCGTGTATAAATGGAACGTTGTTTAAATCTATAAACATTGGCTTGTGTATGGATATTGATATATAAATATTTGTGAGTGCACTTATTCGCATATATATATATGTGTGTGTGTATGTGTGTGTGTGTGTGTGTGTGTGTGTAAAGTGAACAAATACACACGCATTGTTTAGAAAATGTAATACACACACAAACACATATATATGCACACACACACACGCATATATATATATATATATATATATATATATATATATATATATATATATATATATATATATATATATATTCGAAAGTCTAGCAAACCTAGGAAAAGTAATAAAACGGTTGTGTTTCACTTAACAACCTGAAACAAAACAAAATTGTATGTGCAATATTTACAAACCAGCTTTAATGCGACAGACAAAACTGAGATGTCCAAATAATGCACAGACTACGAAAGGAAAATAAATCTTATTGATGGCCACGAGTCGATCTGAATGTTGACACACTCATTTAACCACATCGCTACCTTGCAACGATTTCTAGATCTTATGGAAATTCTTGAGCCTTGTAAGATATAATGTAAAATAGGGTGTGCTTTCAGTTAACTATACGCAGCTGTATATATAAAAACGTCATCACACACGCTAAAAGATAGAAAGATAAACACGAATATATATATATATATATATATATATATATATATATATATATATATATATATATGGCCGAGTGGTTACAACGTGCGAATCTTACCATAGTCGATTTGTCAGATTTTGTTATCGGAATGGATCGAGGTTGATCCCAGCGTGTGGCACATTTGGAAAGTGGCTGAAAACCATAAAACGGGTTGGCCCGAGCCTTGTGGGTGAAATTGGCTAGACGAAACCCTGGCAGGCCGTCGATAGATGTGCTAGCACAAAGACACAAGTCAGTGTGACCGAGGGTTTGAGCGTGCTGGCCTTGTTCAAATTAATCACGCTAGATAACACGCTCTCTTCCAGAAACTAAGGTCTTCTCGGCATAGTTGCAGGCTCTGTGGGTGTTGAACAAACACAAATGTGCCTGAGCGAGCGTCTGCAATAGTATTAGTTGCTAGCTATTATATATATATATATATATGTGTGTGTGTGTGTGTGTGTGTGTGTGTGTGTGTGTGTGTGTGTGTGTTCATAATAATTCATCATGTCTAGACCTAGAATCCTCAACACACACACAGGCAGAAAAGCACTGGACAGGCGTTTCGTCTTCTTTGGGATTCATCAGCAGTGAACCTCGTCTACCGACTCTGATGCGATGCAAACCTCATACCATTGGACCAGAAGTTCACAATATATCGCAGCTCATCCTATTTCAGGGGGTTATTCTCATCCAAGTATACATAAGCCACAGGACTAGCCCCAAGAGCAACGACTCCCTACACTGAGCCGCTCAATCCAGAGCATTAGAAGCTGGATCTAGCATAGGTTTATGTGACTGATTAGTAATTTGGGGACTTGTATAATTTTCATAAGAATTCATTATGCCTAGAAAGGTGGTGATAGGATGAGCTGTTCTAGATTGGATCTAGCAACTTAGTTTCCTCTCCGCCACCGTGGCCCGTGATTGCGTATCGTAACGGTCCGGGTTCCATTCTCAGAGTCGGTAGAGGATGCGCACAACTGATGAGTCCTTTAAAGGACGAAACGGCCATCCAGTGCTTTTCTGCATGTGTGTGCCTTGAGCATTCCGGTTCTAAACATAATGAATTATTATGAAAATTACACAAATCCCCAAATTACTAATCAGATATTATATATATGTGCGTGCGTGTGTGTGTGTGTGTGTGTGTGTGTGTGTGTTTGTGTGTGTGTGTGTGTGTGTGAATATGGTATAGCCAGCAACTATTCATCCAAACAAGTTTGATTTAAAAAAAAACGGTTTTTTTCTCTATATATTTCTAAGATGAGATATTGTAATTATTTACATTATTTACATTGCTCGGACTGTTGTCCTCATCTTTAAATCCATATTCACGACGTTTCGGCCGTTGTACGCTCCGACCTTCTTCAGGTGATCGGATTTTTATTTCGTCCATCGGGGCAGATTGTCCTAGTTCCACGTGCCATGTCTCAGTTATCTCTCTTTAACGAAATAAAGGATTCAGTTCGAATAAAGTATTCAGGTCGAAATCCCAATCACTTCGAGTCGGCCGGAGCGAACAACAGACAAAACGTCGTGAATATGACAATAAAGATGAGGAAAACAGACCATACGATGAAAATAATGTAAATAAGGTCTCTTTGTTTATTTTTTATTATAATTTTTGTATAAGCTATTGAGTATTGTAACACAGAGTTGGGGATAAACTGTCCGGTGAACATATTTTGTTATTTTTCTTTAAGAACTTTCGACCATCGCAGTCACTATCAAGACCCGATGCGGTGCCTGTGTGGTAGTTAGAATTCCTTTGTCTACATCCTATACTTATTGTAGACTTACTGATTCATCGACGTATCTCGGATGCTTTGATCCCTTGTCTTTCACCAGATGAAGACACTTCAAAGTTTGCCAATAGAATTTATGAAAAATTTTAATAATAATGAGAATTCGGACAGGAAGTAGATATTTCTTTATTTCGTCTGAACACGCCATTGTCAGAGGCAATAACGCTTTCTTTAGACTAAATAGAACTAATCAAATTTAGAGAGTCGTCCACTGGGATTTCATCTTGGGTTTGAGTATCGACTGAACATTAGCGCACTAACAAGCCGGCCACGGATTTCTCGAGTTAACTACTTAGAGATCCGTAAATGTGCTCATTCGTTTTAAATTCATATCCATGTGTGAGCACGAGAGGATTTGCGTTTTTATGAACTTTTATAAGTACTTCTGCTTGCATAAGCGGATGATTCTGACAATGGAGAAGTGAGTCAAACTTGAATACGTCTATTTCCACCCTTTTAATCCCTTCATTTGCTCTTTGTTTCTCTCTCTTTCTCTTTCTCTCTCTCTCTCTCTCTATCTCTTACCCTCGCTCTCTCTCTTACTCTCTTTACACACACACACACACACACACACACACACACACATATATATATATATATATATATATATATATATTACGACCCATTCATTCTCATATAAAATATTGATCCGTCTTCTTGGATGCGTGATGGGGTGTTTCCAAAAGAATCTCATTGGTCATAGGATTAGTTTGTGGTATTCAGTGAGTTCACTTGTCGCTTTACCATCATGTTTACTTGAGGCCGGAAGTGTTCATAAGCTTCCAAAAACTCAATCGGTTCAGTCATCGATTTGCTTCACACACTATATATATATATATATATATATATATGTGTGTGTGTGTGTGTGTGTGTGTGTGTGTGTGTGTGTGTGTGTGTGTGTGTGAGATAAAAATATAGTTTTAAGGTATGCTCTACTTATGAGTTAAAGTGCTCGATGTCAGGGTATGTAAATATAAAAGTGGACGTTGAGTTCAACACCTGGCGGCGACAGTCTGTTTCATGGTATCTTATGTCTTCCTGAATTCTGTTCTTTTATTGTCCTTTCTCCTCCCCCAACGTCTTCTTATTCTCTTTCACTCTCAATAACGCATTGAGTCTTAGCGTCATTATCGCCTTGCTTGGCTGAAATGATTAAAATAAACACATCTCTGATATTGGGCACCCTTCCACCTATAACAATACCTGGCTTCCAACGATGTCTATTTGCTAGCTAATCTCTGTTTCAGACGCCCACGCACCTACATTCGTTTATACTGCAATTATGCTGAGCGAAGCTTAGTTACAATTTCTTAGAGAGAGCGCATTTACATGGCCTCATCAGTTATCGAACAAGCCCAGTACGCTCAAGCCCTCGGTCACGATGACTAATGATTTCATGCTAGTACAACTTTCAACGGCTTCTGAACAGTTTTGAATCCCGCCACGTGTCAGGAAAATCATTTCTTGGTGCTATCGACCTTGGGAAACAAACCCAACATGCGACACCGTGTCAGAAAACCCATAGCATGGGGCTGACTCAAACCTTGTGAGTAAAACTAGCCTTTTGAGTAAAACAAGCCTTTTGAGAAAAACTGGCTAGACAATCGTATTTGCGAAAAGATATTCGTACATTAAAAAAAAAGATTCTTAAATATAATATGCAAAAATGTCTATAATTTTAACAATAAAAGAAGACTTATTATTGGCCCTGATCTAGAGTCTTGGGTTCAGTTAATTTCCAACATCAGTAAAGTTGCCTCTCTGTGCCTGTTCTATAAATAATTTCACGGGAATTATTTGGATGAACTCCTTGCTAAGGTGCCTAGGCGTTTTGCATTTAAGCGCGGTACTAGACTGGTGTCGAGATCTCATCAATTTACAGTTGAGCTGGATAGATGTAGCCGTAAATTCTATGCTAACTGTTCCTTTTCTCATGCTGCTCGCTTATAGAACGCTCTTCCGTCTCCATGCTTTTCAGCCAACTTTAACCTGAAAAAATTTAAATGCAATGTCAATCGCTATCTACTATCCTCCCGATGACTTTTTTTCCTCACTCCTTAGTAATGTTTCTGTTTTATAATTCTTTCACATCCATTAACACATTGTGACTAACTGGCTTTACTGCATTGCTCGGGGTAAAACCGAATATATATATATATATATATATATATATATATATATATATATATATACATACATGATGTGATGGAATAACCTGCCACCCCCATGTGGCGGCTCTATAGGTGGTAACCTCCTATAAGTATCCGTGAGGACAGCGGACAGGAGAGTTGAGCTGGGATCTGCGAGAACTAGCGGCCTTCCGATAGCAGCACGCACACAACTGTACTGACTTGCGACGACCGTGCGCATAACTATTACTTCCTTGCTTGTTGTACTGGTTTCTACAATAAACCTGTTACTATTTATCCACCATGTTTGTCCATTCCATACTCCTATTGGCACGGAATATAACAATATTTATATATATATATATATATATATATATATATATATATGTGTGTGTGTGTGTGTGTGTGTGTGTGTGTGTGTGTGTGTGTGTGTGTGTGTGTGTTGGATCACTACAGGGGGGGCGCAGGTTAGATCCCCGGCGTAAGTCACATTTCCTTTACTTAGATTTCTCGAATGCTCAGAATGATACACGTACTGCACACTGTTTAATAGATAAATAAATATAGCTTTATAAATCAATATAAACAAAAGAATATTTGGAAGGGTCCGCCAGTCAATGATCCGACGGGTGCATGCGTGTGTAGAAGCAAGCGGAGGAAATTTTCGAACATTTGTTATGAGTTTTGTTGAGGTTCATCGATGCCATATGTTTATGTGGCTATTTTACCTTGTTTGGGTGCCAGGAACCCGCCCTCGAGTTTTCTAAAAGTATTTTTAGAACGTATCTTGGATTGTACATTTAACAGCATCACCGTAAACTTTAAAATGTAGGTGTAATTGTATGTAGACCTCAAGAACTAATGTTGGATAGTTTTCACCGTCCCTCTGTTTATTTCTCTGCTGATAAAGAACACAGGCGGGTTCGAAAATTCCGAACTTGGAACCTCAATCTCCGTGCTTGATTTTTGTCACCCGGTTAATATTAATAAATGTTTCTCGTACTGATTTCATCGCTACCCTTCCGTTTGACTTTGTTTTATTGACCAACTTATCTACTCTATTTTATAAACTATATGAAGCACACGTGGACTATTTTTTTCTAATTAAGTATTTTGGACCTCACCTTAACAACCCTCAAATCCACGCTAAAAGACAAAATGAAAATGACCTAAAGGAACTTGCCTCGCCTTGACAATGCTTAACTCAACGCAAGAAGACAACATGGATATAACTTAAAGAAACTTACACAAACAAGATCGGACATCCCCAACCTCAACACTCGTAAAAAACTAAATATTGTCCCTAAAGGACTGTGATTGCTAGTATATATATATATATATATATATATATATATATATATATATATATATATATATATATATGTATATATATGTATATATATATATATGTATATATATGTATATATATATATATATATATATATGTATATATATATATGTATATATATATATATATATATATATATATATATATATACGCACCGTCAGATACACTTATGTTCGCCGCACATCTTTCTTTGTATGTTTCATTCCCCAGTTTTTGATATTGTCATTATCATTATTATTAGTATTTTTTGTTATGTTTTTATTTCAGTTTATTTTTTCCGTGACCCCCCCCCCATTTTCTGATAATGATTTTCAAAACAGGATTCTTTAATCCTTTTTTTGTAGTATTTCGTCCCTCTTTTTTTTCTCGTTTATTTTATTTTATTTTTATTGCCTTTTTACACTTTGATCCTATCCCGATACACAACACATTTATTTCTGCATGTTTTGTTCACTTCCCTTTTCATATTATCTTCATCTTTATTTTTATTATTGTCGTATTATTTCTTTATTTTTATTTCAGTTTATTTTTTCTGCACCCCCTTTTTTTCTAACAATGATTTTCCTAAAAGAATTCTTTATCCCATTGTATTGTGAGCAATTTATTTCCCCTCTCTCTTTCTCTCTCTCTCTCTCTCTCTCTCTCTCTCCTCTTTTTCTTTTCTTTTTATTGCCAATGTTGCGATGTTCCTACACTTTATACAAACTCACAAAATCATTCAACACTAATACCGTCCCCACCGCTGGTCCTGTAACCCTTTTTCCTCTATGTTCAACATCTCACTCCCATTCCACCCACCACCAATCACAATTTTTAAATCTACAGTAATTTTCACATGAAGTTTCGCACAGTGAGTAATCAAACAAGGAACGGATTTTTTCTAACAGTTCCACCTATAAGCATGACTTTAGCCAGCCTCAAGAACTAATGTTGGATAGTTTGCACCGCCCCTCTTCTTATTCCTCGCATCCACTGATGAAGAACACAGGCGTGTTCGAAAATTCCGAAATTGGAACCTCAATCTCGGTGCTTCATTTTTGTCACCTGGTTAATATTAATAAGTGTTTTCGTATTGATTTCATCGGTAGCCTTTCGTCTGACTTTGTTTTATTTACTAAGTTATCTACACTATTTTATAAACTATATGAAGTATCGGTGAACTTTTTTTCAAAGTATATATATATATATATATATATATATATATATATATATATATATATATATATATATATATATATATATTAGGTACCTCTACGATATCGCTAAAAAATGGCATAAGCATGATTAAAAAGATGCCAAACTTGACGAAAACAAAATTTTATCGTCTAAATGCTTATGTTATCTGGAAGAGGAAAGACCAAATTTTTTTTTCATTATTTTGTAAAAATTTTTCCTTCTTTTTAGAATATTCGAAATTTTGATTAAAAAACTTTGTTTATCTTTGTATCACCGTCACGAGTGAAATAACATATACAAGTTTTATCACTTTTTTTTTGTATGACACACATTATTTTTGGAAATCTTGCAAAAATGAAAATAATTGTCGAATGTTAATGAAACTTTCAGAAAGTATTCACAGATGATCGAAATTATAAATATGTTTTTTTTAATTAAAGTCATGACAGAAATATTTTTTTATATTTATTATCCCCCCACCATAACTAATTTTATGAAAACTCTAGAAATTCGCTTGCGTCGGGTTTAGTGATTACAATAGTTAAAAGCACAAGGCTTTGAAGAATGCAAATCACGTTTTGTTTTTTTTTGTTGTAATTGGTCCACCCGTACCTGAAAATCAGCTCCGAACTGTAACATACAAAACTCAATAAAACAAATATATTATTTAATTTCAAATGCTTTTATTTGCTTTTAGCTGTTTTTATTAATATGGACAATATTTTCTGAAAGCAAAAAAATTTTTCGATGAATAATAAATTTTTAATACAGTTATTTCTAAATTATTTAATTATAATACATTTTTTACATTAAGTTGTTAAAATATTTTAAAATTAGTTAAAAGCCGCGTCGGGTTTTCTAAGTGTCCTTATGATATAGATCTTGTTTTAGTGTTTTGTAAATTGTATCGTTTTGACTACTCCGAACAAAGCTTGTAATTAAAAAATGTAATTTTGTCTTCAAAAAAATCGTTAAAACGGTTGTTATTAAAATGTACGAGAGGTAACAAGTATTAAAAGGTCACGTGACTTGAGTGTCAATGGTGTTGCAAATTCTTAGCGAGACAAATGTTGTGCATTTTGAATTAGCGTTTTTACTCATTACAAAAATTTGAACATCATCCTAAGCCATTTTCACCATCAACATTAATACATTTTTAAAAATACCATTTATTTCATTTATCATTTTACATATTTCATTGCAATTTCAATTTTTTGAAGTTGTTTTACAGCCTTCACTTTTTTCTTTCAGTGAGCCGTCTGTCAATTTTTCAATTACGATTCATTTTCATACTGTACCATTTGATTTATTTTTAATTTTTTTATATAGCTACTTTTTCAATATATTTCTTGAATTTGTGAGATTCTTTTTATAGATTTTTTAATTCATGTATATTTTTTTGTTATGAAATAAGAAAGATAACATATCCAACCGAGCACTGAAATTTGGCGCACTCAGATATTTTTCGACAATTTTTTTTTTTCGTTTTTTATATTTTTTGATTTAGTTTTAATAGTCTTCATTGAGATTTTAATTCATTTCATTTACATATTTTTCATATAAATAAGAAAAAGAAAAGAAAATTACCTAGCAATAGCTGATATTATTTAATTTTTGTCATCATCATTTATTTATCAAAATACTAATTTACATTTTTTTTTTTTTTGCTCCTTATTAGTTTGTTTCATTTCTAGACATAAAGAACAACATATAACTATCTCGGTGATCATTGTGAATTCAAATAAACTATCCAGTATTGCCTCTGAGTCCTTGGTCCATTCTCTCTGCAGCTCATAAAAATTCATTGTCATCACCCTGCTCAAAATGTGTTAAAAAACAAAAATACATCAAGCCATTTCTCAAACTTAAATTATAAAAAGAAAAAAAGATAAAAATTGGATTTTTTTACAAGGTGATGACAACTTGTTATTGTTGGCTGGCTGGCCCTTGACCCAGCAATGTCGAAGTCAATTTTTTGGGCTTAATTTCAACACTGTTTTCCTCAATGCTGATTTCAAATAAAAAAACATGCAAAAAAAAAAACCTGGTTTCTAATGTTCAGATATAGTAATTTTAACAATTTTTTTTCATATTTTATGGCCAGAAAAAATTTTTTATAATCATTTTCATTTCACCAACCAATTTCACTCAGAAATGAAAGAGCATTCTTTGCTTTCAGGAAATATTTAGTTTCATGGGATGCAGATAAAAAGTTTCCTTGATATTTTGTTCAGATGATGACATAAGTTATTTTTCAATATTTATTTCAGGGCAAATAGGCTGCAGAGTGTAACAAAATAACTATTGATATGTTTGTGATGATTTTTACTTAGGATAGAAATGTTTTATCAAGCAGATATGTATTGACTTTAGGAGGCTACAGCTACGTGACGTCATTTATGTCCTTCCGTATGATCATTCGGATCTCACGTTAGCTGTCGATATGTGATGATAACACATCACTCATTGCCTGTCAATAGCGAAAGATGTTAAGATCGCCTCCCTTTATTTTAAACCACATTTTTTTTCGAAGGAAGTAAGTAAAAGTTTCCTTAGAAATATATTAAATAATCTTTAAATTAGATTTTAATTAATTGATTTTTAAAAGAAATTTAAACTCGGATTTTAAATTAGTTTCAAAATTTTTTTTAAATATGGCTGATAATGATTTTTTTTCAATAATTTCGCTGATAAAACATTTTTAACTAAAATTTCGGACATGCAAAATTTTTTAAAAAATACTCAAAAAATACTTCGGTATTTCTTCTTAATAATGATATATATACTTAAGCAAATAAAAAAATTTTTCATCAAATTTAAGGCCTTTCTTGTCAAGCTATACTGTTTTTTTTACATTTCGTAGAGGTACCTATATATATGTATGTATATATATATATATATATGTATATATATATATATGTATATATATATATATGTATGTATATATATATATATATATATATGTATGTATGTATATATATATATATATATATATATATATGTATATATATATATATATATATATATATATATATATATATATATATATATATATATATATATAACAGATGTTTGTGTGCGTATGCTATTTATGCATGTCCACATTAATCGACCGATTTCCATAAATTATATACACATGTTGCAAATTTATGAATTTAAGTGAAGACCAACTTTTCAATCTTCACGCGCCCCCCCCCCCTGACATTTTGGCAGAAAAATTGATAAAACTGAAGTTGGGTACGACTTTTTGCAAAAAACAAATCTAAGTTACACGCGAACAAAATATTTACTGGGTTAGCTGAGGTTCTTTGCACTTAATGCAAAACATCAACTCATGTTACGAGGTTTATAAAGAGGCCTCGATACGTTACCCGCAAGATTGGCTTCATACAAATGCAAAAACTGCGAAAAAATTGGGTTCTTCGTATTGCTTAAAATAAAAACTTGAATAACTTCCTAAGTTTTTATCCGGTTTTCTTCAAACATGTCGCAAAAAAATTGTCATCATGCAAGAAATAGCATATTGTGGGATTAGTCCTGCTCGATTCCCCGCGTATAATGAAAAACCACGAAAAACTGTTTCAAAAGACCGTTTTTCGGACATAACTCCCTGTTTTTTCATAAGATGCTTTCCAAATTTGCCATGTAAATTACATATGACAACCAAATTGTCTTTCATGAATGCTTAGTTTAAAGTATTTCAGTTAAGCGGACGAAATGTTCGAAAAACGAGGTCCAAAATCGGCTTTTGGCATTTAGCCAATAGTTTTTCCATATAATTTAATCCTAAATTGGCAGTCTTTGATGCAAATATTGTGTGAGAAGGATTATTGAAGCGTTAAAAGGGCAAAATTCCCAAAGAACCTCTTATTAACCACAAATTTATAGTAAACGTGCGAAGAAGGAGGGTGCGTTCATGCATTTGTACCTGCAGTTGAATCAAGTTCTGACATTTCATCACTGTTTTTCTTTGATTATTAGACTTGTGAACAACGCCGTACTATTTGAAAGTTATTACGGCCATAGGAAATTTACTGAATATCTAAAACATTGAGACAATTTGATCCCGAGCAAACAGCACACAAGAATTTTTATTGATGGAATTCGTTTATTAAGAACAATCAAACACTTGCGAAGGACATACCATAAAATAGGTGAGAGAGGAGAGTAGCATAGTATAACAACGGATAATGCATGCAAACGGGACGGAGGCTGACATTTCTAGACAGGCGGAGGCGCGTATACATGGCGGTGCGGTTATACAAATGCAGCCATGTACACCCGGGCAATGCCAGAGACCTCGGCTAGTATATATATATATATATATATATATATATATATATATATATATATATATATATATATATATGTGCGCGTGTGGTTCTAACGTACAGCGGCTCGGAAGGAGAAATATAAGAGCCAAGTTCGAATTCCAGTTGAGTTCGTTATATTCACTTATGGGCGAATATTCGTAGAAAATCTATTAATCCATTTCTTCTCCCTCTATCTATAGGTTAAATAGTAGAAAATAATGGTCTCTTTAGCCTTGGTTATACAACAGTTCTCCGCTCATCTATATATGAGTTTGAATGCAATTTAAAAAAAAACAGTTGTGACAATCTGAACTAGTGGAATGTAGCCCATCCGAACATTTACAATAGAAATAGCAATAGAATAACAAGAGGCTTGTAACGTTTCGTCTGTGTGAAAGTTCTTGTACGGTAGAAAATAATTCATCACCACCTCGGCAGAGTAGACACTTTCGAATTCTAAGACTGGAAAGCGGCGGTGGGGGAGCTGGTTTGCTTCAGTTCAGGTTTATATAAACCAAATTAATTATTAAATTAATCCCTACATTTAACTTTAAATTTCTTAAGCCGTCTACAGCAGCGAACTTCAGTAAACCCAGAGCCGAAATTAAAAATCTTCGTTCTCTGTGGAACGACGACAAGGTTTCAAGTAGGCCTCCAGTTCTGGGAGCCAGTTACACATTATCTTGTCCTTTCATAAAGAACGTCTTTCTCTTTAACCATATAGATTTATGCATATATTACTGCATATTTATTTGTCATGATTTGTAAAATGTTTATCAACAGCCGACTTTGCAATAATCAGTGCCCTTATAAAAAAAAAGTTGTTATGATGCTTTTAACTGTTATACGACTATACTGGATATGTATAAATATTTAGTATTGATATTATTAAAAGTAACAATGTTTATTCACACCAATATGTTTGAGTGGGTAATAATTTAACCATCTCGACGTTTACACGAATGTTTAAGTTTGCCTATATAGGATGATACGTGTGTCAGTGTAATAGAATAACTTGTCTGCCAAGATTCAAGAATGTTTGTCATCAAAGACCCACAAAGACCTATTCAGATCTTCGTTTCCATGGGAAACGTATCCCACCGTTCACTGTATCTATTTCGATCTTCGTTGCTCTCAACTAACTTTCTTCATACAAATTATCATTTGTAGCATGAATAATTATTGGTAGTTGTAGTGGCTGTTATATTAATATTCAATACTGACAACCATTATATATTGTTAGAAGTCCAGGAAATTTTCTCGTCTACTAAAAATCTATTATATTCATTTTATTGTTTGCGATACTCAAATTATTATTTGTGAATCAAACTTTTCTCATGTCCCTCGTAGGTGATCGATTAACACCTTTCTAATATTCAGCTATCATCAGAGAGTCTTTCTCTTTCCTTCTTTCTTTCTTTCTTTCTTTCTTTCTCCTGTTGTTTATTCCTTTTCTTTCTTTATTTAGTTATTCTTGGATAACTGTTTTTCTCCTATTATTCCTTGTGGAATTCCGGGGTCACTCTGAATGTGCCTGTGTTTATAAAATCAATTGTCTTTTTTCATATTCTATATCTGAAACTCGCGGGCATTATTCTGTCATTTTATCATTACCATTATAATAATAATAATAATAATAATAATAATAATAATAATAATAATAATAATAATAATTATTATTATTATTATTATTATTATTATTATTATTATTATTATTATCGGCTCTTCACTTTTTTTCGTTTTCATCTAGAGATCTTTCATTATGGTGTTCTTCATAAAGTTGTACGACCTCAAACATCATCTCTCTCAGAATATTTGCAGTGCCAAGCAACGCAGACTTCTGTATTGATGGGATACCAGGCTTTATTCCGATTTTCTTAATTTACGACTTGAAGTTCGCTTGTATAGATCCCAACACTCCAATGATAACGTGGACAATAGTTGCTTGAACGTCTCACATTATCTCAGTCCGAATGTCGTTGTATTTCTGAATTGTCAATTTCTTTGACCTTTTGATATCGTGATCTCCAGGAAGAGACACATCGGCCAGGAGGCATTGTCTTGTTTTTTTCTTTTTCTTTTTTTTTTTCTTTCAACGATGCTGATGTCTGATTTGTTTGCCTCGGGAAAGCGGTTTATTTGGATATTGAAATCCTACAAGATTTTGACGTTTTCGATCAACTTCTCTGGCTTGTGTTACAATTTCTCAGCAACTTCAACTCCATACATCCCACTTGGGTAACAATTATTATTATTATTATTATTATTTATATTAAATCTACAGAAAATTATAAGGTTTGTAAAACTTCCAGGCCCGGGAGAATGAACAGAATGAGAGGAGAGTTCCATAATAGTATCTCTGTGGTGGGTAAAGGAGAGGAGTTTCGTTTTGGAGGCAGTAAAGTTTACAAGCCATTTCCTGTCCCAGTCAACCACGGATTGGAGGTCCTTTTCGAGATCAGCAGCCAGGTTAGTTTTGTCAACGATGCCAGATTTACTATTGAGGCAGGAGTAAAAAGTAGAGTCGTCCGATCTTTAACGCGCATGTTTATAGCTACGTACGCAACAAATTAATACATTCCTGGCCCAGAAGAACGAACAGAATGACAGGAGAGTTCCATAAGATTTCTACTAAGCTCTTTGATTAATTCCTCTTAACTGATCAACTAAAGGAAAATTCCAAGATGAACATAATCACCATCATATTAAGCACGTTTCAGTTACATGCCTTCACGCTGCCGGTGTTTCATTCATTTTCATGCGTTCATTACCAGTATATCCGTTTTTTTTTTCATTACAAGACAAGCAACATTTTATCACCCCGCCATTATTTCATAAGATTGATAGAATTTTATATATATATTTGCAAACACAATCGTACATATTGAAATTTTTACGCACTGGGGTGTTTTGGTTTTATTTTTACTAGGTGCCCTGTGTGTGTGAGGTATTTTGGCGTATGTAGGAGCGAATGGTGACTTATGGTGAATGAGTAAATTGTAATGAAAGAATGGGTCGTGAATCTGATTAGCTAGGTATATGATAGTTAGTGTCGACTAGCCTTGATCCATCTCCCCCTTTTCCGGCTTTGTGCCACAATTACTGTAGTCAATCAGTCATAAATCGTAGACAAGCAACGTTTGTACAAAGACATGATTTTTTATAGATTTATATATTTTTATATTTTAAATTTTTTTTTAAATATAACTTGAAGAAGACAGACATAGTCTCGAAATATTGTTTAACATTATCAAACACTGTTTTTCCTCTTCTTTTTCTTTTCTTTTTTCGCGCGCTTTTCTTAACTACTATTATTATTATTATTATTATTATTATTATTCTCTTTTATTTAATTTTTTTATTAAATAAAATAATAATAATACGAGAGGGAACTGAAAAGTTGTTCTCGGCTGATTTACGAAAGTAGGTTGAACTTTTCAGCACCCCCCCCCCGTAATAAAATATTCCCGCTGTCGCTTTAGACTTATCTCTAACTAAGGCATTCGGAAGGCTCCCAGGAAATATAAAACGAACAGAAATACTTAAACCAAGAATCCTGTCACATTTTAATCAAACGTACAGCATAGATACTCAGCAAATAGGAAATTATAACAAATCTAATTTACATTATTTAAATTGTTCGGACCGTTGTCCTCATCTTTATTGTCATGTTCACGACGTTTCGGCCGTTGTAACCTCCGGCCTTCTTTAGGTGATTGAAATTTCGAACTGAATCCTTTATTTCGAACTGAACCCTTTATTTCGTTAAAGGGAGATAACTGAGACAACCGAAAGTGGTACGGCAAGTGAAACTAGAACAAACTACCAGGGTGGACGAAATAAAGGCTTCAGTTCGAAATTCCAATCAGTTGGAGAAGGCCGGAGCGTACAACGGCCGAAACGCCGTGAAAATGACAATAAAGATGAGAATAACAGTCCGAATAATGTAAATATCTTATCTCAGAAATATAGACAGATATAAAAAAAAATTTAGTTATAAGTAATTTCCGATTTTGGGGGACCAATTGCGATGACGAATGTATCATCCTAAGTAACCGTTCCTTAAATATATTATAACAGGCGATGAAAAGTGGGTTGCATACGACAATATTAAACGCAATGATAAGAATAACTCTCCACAACCGACTGCAACAGCTGGAAATAAGATAATGTTGTGCGTGTGGTAGGATCATTGGGTATTATTCATTTACATTTATATATCATTTACAGTTCTTAAAACGCAATGGAAAACTACGAATTTTTTTTTCGAAAGCGCCCTGCGCTCATCAATACGAACGCATTCAGCAAGAACAAAACAGGGAAAGGTTTAAAACTGTTAGCCTGTCCTACTCCAACTGCACTATTCACATGAACTTGCATCGACCGATTATTCATCTTTTTTCGATCGCTTCAAAGCGCTTTGATGGGGAAAAAATTTTCCAATGAAGAAATTCACCGAAAACTTTTTCACGTCAAAACCTGTGAAATTTTACTCAAAAGATATCGAAGGGCTGCCTGGTGATGGAGAAAAATTCATTGCAGATAATGCTGAATATATTACTGAAAAACATTCAATCATACTTTATTATTTTAAAAATAAAGTCGCTACAGAAAAACGAAAATTATTTATGACCCAACCTAACATGATAATGCTTGTGTGTGTATTTGAGTTCATTTTGATTTATAACAGTTTCTATTTCTTTAAAGATGTTTATACACCCTTCTTGAAAACTGCGCCCAGAGGGTTCACCATCATGCTGTCGAAAAACCTCTAGAATCAGTACCATGAAAATTTAGGGTATGGAACATTTGAACTCTAATAGACAATCCCAACTCAGACAGGGCAGAGAGAACAACTTTTGTTGGTCGTGAACTGAAGTTCAGTTCTTGGCATTGTTACTTTGATGGAAACTCGAAGATTTGGAGAAGGGCAACTCAAAGGCCAGTACACTTCTGGAAAGGACTTGATCATGAACAACCAAGAATCCATGGAGTTGGTTTTGCCACCCGAAATGATCTCTTTCCCAAACTGACAGAACTACCTTATATTGTATGACTCTAAGAATCCAGCTAGTCAACAATCAACATGCCATCATCATCAGTGCTTATGCACCAACTTTGGACGCTGAAGATCAAATCAAAGAAGACTTTATTTCTCTTACTCTAAGCTTCATAACATCCTGTTCTATGCAGCCAAGAAAGACAAGATCATCCGTTCAAGAGACTTCAATGCCAAAGCTGGGAAAGACCACTCACTATATAGGTACACTTTGTATGTCGTTATGTGAACACTTGTACGTGTAATGATGTGTATGTTTAAGTGTGAATCTATATGAATAGTTAAGGGTGTGTAATCGAGTTGTTCGAACGTAAGTGTTCTAACAATGAAACCCGGCTTCACATCTCCCCATGATCGATTTATGAAGGAAGATTCTTGATAGTATCGGCCTGGGGAGACGTTGGGATCCACATGAAAAAATATAGAACGGATTACTCCAAGCCTTTTGGGTGAAACTATGCAAAAAAAAACTGTTCGGTAACCCTCTATGATCGTGCTAACACAAAATCATAAATCATCGTGACCGAGGACCTCACAGTAACGGACTTGTTTAGCGACTATCCGCACAAGATTTTGCTTTCTTTCTCAAACACTAAGGTCTGCTAAGTATAGTTGAAGTATTAACTACAAACTGGCTCTTTGGGTAAATTATATAAAACATGCCTGAGCTGACGTCTGAAAGAGGGATTAGCTAACCAGTCGAGCAGATGGATGTACTTGGAAACGAGCAGCCAATCATTCAATAATTTTACACGTGTGTTTCCGTCTTCTTATATAAGACATAAATTTATGTGTTTGTGTGACTCTCTGTGATTCTCTTTTTATATAATTTTTTTTTTTCAGTAAAGAAATTGGTTACCCGCAGACACGCTGAATCTCCTGTTTCTCTAAAATCATTTTACTTGCGACTTTTTCCTGGTCAGTGATTACGACAATTTCTCACTGATGGGTACGGTATAGGTGGAGCAGTGATTGGTCGGGGATACCACGTGACTTGACTTGACTGTCCCCTCTTTTCCTGTCGATAGCAACATTGAATAAAAACTGTGACTTATAACTACAAGAATAGACAGAGTTTAAGACAAGAACCGATTATTTATTAGTCGTCGTAACTCTTGTCTGTCTTTGCTCGAGACATAATAGTGATTTTCTACTTATCACATCGATTTCTGAAGGAAAGACTAGCCAACTGTAGACGACAAAAGTTCTGGAAAACACAAAACAAAAGCAACAACCTGGGGTGACAGCAAAAATTATGATAAAATCAAATTAAAACAAAGAAAACGATTGATTGACAAAAGCTGTTATTAATAAAGACTTTTTAGAGACGTGTCAATATTTCGAAAATATTCTTTCTAAAAATGAAATACCCATTCAGAACATAAGCGGTCATGGCTCTCCCAGACTTCCATTTCTTTATTATCTGTTAATTGCCGTGTCTTTTTAGGAAAGATAGTGGAGGGAGTTTCCTGTTGCTTTCTCCACAGTATGGAATTCATTTTCCCTTCCGATAGACTGGTTGCCGCTCAAGGGTAGCTTGTTTAGTCTACCCTGCTATTTAGGTGAGGATAGTTAGAAAAGATGAATTCGTGCTTTTTCCAGTGGCATTTGTGTGAAGGTAACAGGAACAGTTTAGGCTGGATTTTGAACTCGATCTGACCGATTTCAGTTCCTACGTCGATAACCGATACGCTGCCCACACATTCACCTGATTAATATTTACTAATTTGCGTCTGATTAATGGTTACCAAAATTCAAGGAAGACAAATGGCTAAGATTTCAAAAGAAAACGTTCATATAATCATTTGCAGAATTCTATATTGTGTCTTATTGTCACATCAAAATATCCAGCTGAATTTTTTTTTAACGATTTTTATCGAATTTACGAATTATGAATCCGATTATCTTCTGAGAAAATTGATCAAGTTTGCATTCACAAAGCTGGATGTAATATAACAATATTAGGAACCTCAAAAAGGCAGATTTTGTGTATTTCCAGTTTAATGCTGATTCTTTCGTAATTTGATAAGTAGAATCAAATGGTGTGAATTAAAATTAATTTTGACTAATATTAATAACAATAATTAAAGCCTCAAGATGGCGTAATACGACCATTTTTTACATTCCGAGTTTAATTCTGATTCTTATGTAATTTAATGAGTAGAATCACATGGTGTCAATTAAAATTAATTTTGACTAATATTAATAACAATATTAGGTGCTTAAATATGGCAGAATGTGTGCATTTTGTATCTTTCCAGTTTAATGCTGATTCTTACGTATCAATACGATGTATTCTACTGTTGTTTTATTGAAAGTATAAAAAATCTTTATCCTTATTGAATAGTTGCAGGTCCACCTTTCCAATATTGTATAAGATTTCATCGCAAATTTCGTGGATTCTCCATAACTGCCGTAGGCAACTCTCGCTAACTGATTTTCTTGAAAACTACATCTCATGACTTGAAAACTCTCAGCTTATATAAACGTCACCGCCTCTATACGTTTCGTTATATATTTTCCTACTAGCTACCTTCCAAGATTCTTATTAGAACAGCTCACTGATTGAGGGAGTGACTTTCAACAGAATCTGTGCGGAGCATTAATATAAACATACAGGCAATAATATTTTATTTCATTTTTGCGATGATTGCTTGTATACATTAATTATGTCGTACTATTGTTCTGATCTTGATTATTATAGCTATTATAGACACAGCGTTTCGGCCAAATAACCTTAAGCCATCGTCAGGTTCCATTTGATTGTCTGATATGATATATCTGCTGAATATTTTGTTATTTTGTCCCCATGATGCCAATTATTATGAATTTCTGTTCAACCAGTGTTTCTCTAACTGATCCATGGATTGAACTTCCGACCACTCGATGAGAGTAACAATTAACCAATTTTTATATCCACTAGGCCACCTTTCTCTCTGTTGTGTAATTTGGGTTTTTTTTATATTTAATGCCAGACAGTTTTGACATTTGCTTATCATGTTGGCTTCGTATTGCTTTTCAATATTTTTTATTTCATTTTTGCAATTGATAGTTTTTAATATATTTTTTTAATATTTTAAACAATTGTTCTATTGATTATTAGAGATATTATGCAAGAAACAATGTTTCGACCAAGTGCAACATGGCCACCGTCCTATATCAACCAAACAGTATAATAATTGTAGTAGCTATAATAATAAATGTTTCTATTGTAGCATGTATTAAACCGAGCACAAAGTTCTCTCCGGGTAGTAATCCTTATGATGGAAGGTATTTTTGTTTTCTGTCTGATGCTTTTTGAAACCTGAAATGGTGGAACTTATTTTCAGATGAATATTTCAAAGACATCGTTGAACTCTTGTCTGAAACATCATATTTCACGTCGCCCCGTTTAAATATCTAAAAGAGATTTTTACTCCATTCATAAAAAAGTCTATGATATTATCTTGTCAAGATGGAAGAAAAGAGGCGTATAAAGAAAATTTCGTGAAACACTTAAGTTCTTTTCTCGTGAGAGTGATATGTCTCTATGTCAAACGTCTTAGGCGGGATTGATGAGAAGAATAATGCAAACCATCCAAAATCATTGCTTATTCGAACAGGCCAAAGGTTAAAGGAAGCGTCGAATGAATCAATATATTTAGAGGCTTTAACTTTTTTGTAAGCATTTCACCCCAAGCAAGGCGGGAGTGCCACTAGCACGCAAGGGGTTACAGAGAGTAGAGAACAAGAGTAAAGAGGCATGTTTGGGGAAAGCATAAAGAGAATGACGGCGAACAAGATCAAGGTATCAGATGATGTCGATTGACATTACACTTGAAGATTATAGTTATCAGGGAAGCAAGTAAGAAGACGAGAATTCCACAGACGGGAAGTGCAAGAGAAGAAGCCGTTTGAGTAGAAGAGACGGTTACATTTAACCGTTTCGACAATGAAAGGGTGGGACCGAGATACCAACCTAGTAGCTCGCTTAAATTCATGCAGTCTGGGAACCAGAGAAAGCAACTCGTCGGAACAGTTGCCGTGAAAATACTTATAGAAGAGACAGAGGGAAGCCAGGGGACGTCTGTGAGAAAGCGACTGTAGACTAGATGCCAGATCAGGATCTAACACATTGCATATCCGTCTCTGGATTTTGTCGAGGACCTCGAAACTTACAACGGGGGCACCAGTCCATATATGACAGCAATATTCCATGCAAGGATGGATGGTTGATTTATAGATTTGAAGGATGGACTCAGAGGAGAAAAACTCTCTGGCACTCGTGAAAATCATTTATTAGGTTGGCCAGAATCTCCTGACATACATAGGAAGCAGAAAGAAAACAACAGAATTTTATGGAGCAACACCAACATTTATTCCTCAAAATAAAGACCTTCATTCTCGACGATCTTCTGTTAGCGACCAGCCAACATTCGAATCTGTCCCAGATAACAGTCCACTAGCTTTGAATAAATAAAAACTGTAAACAAGCTTCCTTCACTTCATCAAAATTGTTGAATCGCTAGTCGCGGAGGAAGTGTGCCATTGAGGGGGAATAGGCCATAGTCACTCGGAGGAGCAGCATCGGGACTGAATGGTGAATGTGGAAGACGCCGTTCATCTGTTTGAACTTCCCCTTATTCGACCTGGCAGTGTTTGACCGCGCATTGTCATGCTGAAACAAAGCCCGATTGACCAAGCAGGATACTCCTTCTTTAGTTTGTCGTGCACGCGGTTTAGTTGCTGGCAATGCAGTTTAGCGTTGATGGTGCGACCGTGTGGAAGAAGGTTAAAATGCAGTACTCCTTGCAAATTCCACCAGACAGATATCAAGATTTATTGTTTTCTTTCCGCTTCCGAAGTTTAGTCAGAACTTTCTGGCCAACCTAGTAATAGTACTTCGTATTATTTACTAGTTTTATTAATCTGCGTCCATATGAATGTAGGCTTAGACATGCATTCGCTAACCTACAATTTCATCTGTGATTACCACGTTAACTTTCCGGCCATCAGACCTCGATTTTTGAGCGAGGTGTCTTCTTGAGAAGATCCCAGTGGTTTGGAAGTACCGGAAATCCATACCCACGGGTTGACCCAACACTGTAAGTGATATTAGGTAGACACAGCTGTTTGGAACCTGTCGATGGTAGTGTGCTAATATAAAGTCATCGTGATTTGGATGGTTTGAGCGTAATCGTGGTGATCATACGAAATCATATGCTTTCTCCCAGAAACTGTAACTAAGGTTTGCTCAGCATAGTTGCAGAATAAACGCAGAGATTAGCACAGTGGGCGTTGGACACAAATATGAACGTGCAGCGTCTGCAACAATGAATTCACTAGCCAACCTAACAGGTAAATTACCAAAAACAGGAAATCAGCATATTTCTGGATACGTGCATGCCACATATTCAGAAATAAATAAACGAACCTCATAATTACAGGTGCGTTTTATTTCAAGATTTTGCTGATTGATTTAACTTTAACAGACCTATTGGAATAATTTGAAATCAAATTCTAGTAGGGATTCATCTAAAAGATTAATTATTTTATCCACCAGCTGTCATTTTCAGGTTGATCATTTTATTTCATTTTTACGCCTTATCAATCCTTTGCAGATTATTTAAATTATGTTTAGATTGTAAGAATTTAAATTATGTTTAGATTGTAAGAATTTTCCTTTCTGAAGATAATAATGATATAGTGACACAAGACTTACTAATTAACCCATAGCTGGGGAGAAGAAATGGATTCATGCCTTTCCCAGAGGTATTTGCGAGTAAGTGAAATTGGTATCCGTCTATCCGATTAACAATTCCGAGACATTATCCATTACAACACGCCAAGCTAACTGCCCAAGCGGTCACCCATCTGGGTACTGATCAGGCTCAATGTTGCTTAACGTCGGTGATCGTACGAGAACCGGTGTTTCAATGTGATGCACTTTAAACCAAACGCACAACCAAGTTTACCTGGTATTCCCAGGCTGGCCCCCATCTGGGTAGTGTTCAGTCTCAACGTTGCTTAACTTCGGTGATCGTGCAGGAACCGGTGTTTCAATGTTATGTAGCCTTGAACACTTTAGACCAAATGCACATCCAAGATTACCTGGTATTCCTAAGCTGTCACCCACCTGGGTATTGATCTGGCTCAACGTTGCTTAACTTCGGTGATCGTACGGGAACTAGATTTTCTGTAAAAAAAAAACTTCATAAGGTTAAAACATTAATGAGCTGTGTAAATCGGCTCATTCCACTGATAATTTGATTTCAATAAAATCGATTTTGATAGAAATATGAACCTTTTTTCAGCCTTTCGTCGAAACTGTGAAGGTTTCTTTTTCGTTTTCTTTGCCATTTCTTTTAAATTGGAGAAAGGCTGTTCGTAGATTTATAAACGTACGAATGTGATTTTCTTCTGTAAACGCAAAATGTGCTTTCTTTTCCTTTTCTTTATTTTTTCCACTTGAAAAGGAAAAGATATTATAAATGACTTTTCGCCAGAAACTGAATAAAAGAAAGAAAAATAATCCTTAGGTTCTTGTTTGTTTGTGCAACGTTGATATCTTTTTTATTATATATGCGGTGTTTTGGCACAAAGCTGTGCATTTGATAAACTATACAGAGCACAAGAATTGGAATAAGCACTTCAATATTTATGAATAATATAGGCTCATATTTCTAAATATGTGAAAATATATAGACACATCACATTATTTATATGTACACATGAATCTGACTACAAAAACACATTCGCTTTATGTTATTCTCTACGTATGTTCGTCTGTGTGTAGCTATGTGTATCTATGGCTGTGGAGATGTTATTTTTTTTTTCCTTGCTTTAAGATTTGAATACTCGATTTCAGATATGCTTCCACCCAAAAAAAAAAAAGATTATTATAGCCATCCTACGGAAACTAATAAAAAGAAAAAAATATCATTATTGTTGAAATAAAAAATAATAATTGAAAAACAAAGGTGAGGAGAAAATGGAAATATAAAGTAAATACTTTACAAACAAATTATATTTCTGGGTTGAAATCTAGTGAAACTGAGGGAATAATAAAAAAAAGAATTTGTCTATTTTCAATTATGCACACCCTGTGACCCGTGATATTGCAGTATTAAAAGAAAAGTGCTATATATATATATATATATATATATATATATATATATATATATATATATATATATATATATATATATATATATATATATGTATATATATATATATATATACGTACATATATATATATATATATATATATATATACATATATAAACATATATATATATAAACATATTCATACACACACGCACGCACGCACACACATACATACATATATATATATATATATGTATGTATATATATATATATATACATATATATATATATACATATATATATATATATTCCTGGATATATATATATATATATATATATATATTCCTGGACAAGATAAACCTTGTCGGTAAAATCAGTTTTATTGCATAAATTTACACACACACACACACATACACACACACGCACACACACGCATATATCTATATATAATCATATATTTATATATATATTCATACACAGAGACACATACGCACACAACCATACACATACACACACATACATGTGTGTGTGTGTGTGTGTTTATGTATGTATTTATTTATTTATCTAAGCGTAACATAGAAATATAGAAATGCATGTGCATTTATTTAGGATTCTCCACGATAGATGACGTCTAAATTTATTAGTTTTAGTCAGAATTTTGCTTGTTATTTTCACGAAAATAGGTTATAAATCTCCATTTTTCAAAATGTTTTTGTTCAACTTAACCTGCATCGGTAAGTATGTGTTTATAGGTGCGTGCACGCGTAGGTGAGTCTGAGCAAAGTGTTTTTTGTCGTGACTGATTTATAAATAAAGCCAATATAAGTATTAGCCTCTATTTTAGCTGAAGCTGTTGCATCTTCTTTAGCGCTGACAATGTTGGACATTTGAGCAAATATTGAGGCAGTTGAATCATGAAACAGGTAGAACCTCTTCCATGATGATCGACACGGTACAGCATTTCTGCTTTCCACATTTTATATCCTGACAAATAAAGCAAGGCTCAATGAATATAAAGAATAAAAAAAGCTCTGAATATAATTGGTTCCCTAACTTAACTCCTCCCTGCAGATCTTCTACTGCTTACTGCATCATTGGCTCACTCCATTCTTGGTGGTTATGGTATAGGGCCTAAGTTTCGGCAAAGCTCCTCTCTTTCCGATCACTCTATTTACAAAATATATTATAATTTTCGATCATGGTCACTGATCCTATGACACGGTCATGGTGACACTGACCTCCTGAATGTTTCAGAAACTGACTCTATTTCTAGGTCATGTCATACAGCCTTTTTTCCACAAAGATCCTCTCTGTCTACTCATTGATGTTGTCTGTCGAATTCATTTTTTCTGTCTGCTTCGTCCTCTTTTCCATTGCAATGTTTCCTGAAGGATATTTTTTGGAGAGGGCGTCGGATTTTCACACGTGACTTTTTTTTATTGTGATCACAATGTTTTCATACCAACCAGTCAAAGGAAATGGCTTTTGTTATCTGTTCATATCTATCTATCTATCTATCTATCTATCTATCTATCTATCTATCTCAGTCTGTTCTTTCTTTCTATCTATGTATCTGTCTGTTTGAGGATATTCATTATAACTATGACCCTGATGATGAACGATGACGTTCGAAAGGACTCGGTTGTCTTTTGGAAAATATATATACCAATATAATTTTGAAATAAAAAGTCTCATTCGAAAATATGAGAAAATACAAAAGAAAATCAGCAGGACTAAGTTGTCTTTGGCGTTTAATACAACGTGTTTAATATATATATATATATGTGTGTGTGTGTGTGTGTGTGTGTGTGTGTGTGTGTGCGTGTGTGCGTGTGTGTGTGCAAATATATAAAAAAAATATTAGGAAAAAACACGTTAGGTAAATAATCCGATGTTCTTTAGTATTTTTGTTTTTATTTAAAAAAAAACAGTGCTCAATACAAAACTAGAGGCTAAATTATAATTATTTTAAAAAAATATGCTTCCTTCGCTACATAAGAGTTCTCATGTTTCAAAAACAGGAGCTAAAAACTTCAATTTAATTATAAAAATTAAATTGAATTAAAGTATCAAGCGCTGTTTCATCCTCAAGTGAAATTTTTGGAACAAAAAAGTTCCCAAAAATTTCGCTTGAGGATGAAACAGAACTTGATACTTTAATTCAATTTAATTTTTATAATTAAATTGAATTTTTTAGCTCCTATTTTTGAAACATGAGAACTTTTATGTAGCGATGGAATAATATTTTTTTTTAAATAATTATATATATACATATATTTATGAAAATTTCTCAAAGTTAACTTTTAGAGAAGACAATCTTTATAAATAAATGACAATAGGAAATGTGGACTTTTTCAGTTAACAATATGAAAATAGCGTTTCCTACATTCCAGTTGCTCTGTTTTTTGTTTTTATTAATTTTCTTTTTTTAATTAAATTCATTTCGTTTTTTGCTTTGAAAAAGTCCACATTGGACGAAACGCGTCAGCAATTACTGTTTTCCTATTGTCATATATATATATATATATATATATATATATATATATATATATATATATATATATATATATATGTCTTCCATCGGGATAGGAACTCATCGACCCTTCGCGATCTCACGTTTATCACTGACATGAAGTGAAATAATTATATTAGATCAATTTCTAAATCTGCTGCGAGAAAGATCAGTTCACTATGTCGTGCTCAACAACCTTTGCCTCTCAAATCAATGTTGCACATCTATAAGTTATCCATTCCTTCTGTGCTTCAAATATTACTGCCATTGCTGCCATATAGGGTCTGGTGGTTCTGTTATGAAATTTCTTGAGAAAGTCCAAAGTAGAATTAGCTACGCTATCGATCCTGACCTGGCATCTCGGCTATAGTCACTTTCCACCGGCTGCAACCTAGTATCCCTTTGCCTCTTTGTTGAAACTTGACTAATGCATGGAATAATAATGCAAACACAAAATGTAGTTAGAATAAAATGATTTGAAACAAGAAAGTGTACACAATATTTACATATAGTCTTTTGTATATTCCTGGGAAGAACGTTCCTGGAGAATGTGTTGACTTAGTCGCAGTCGGGCAGAGTCTCTAGTTGGATCTCTTGATTTGCCTCCCTGTCTTCCGGTACCAACCATATTTATATCGTCGGTACTCCGCTATGCAAATTAGGTGGATCCTACCACAACACTCTTCTATAAATATTTTCACGGTATTTTTTCTGATGACATTTCCTCATTGGTATCTTTTGCTTTCGTGAATTTAAGCGCAATACTAGAGTGGCATTTAGGTCTTAAAATTTCACTGATGAAATTCCATGGTGGGAACATAATTTCTATGCTGACAGTTTCTTCTCCCGCACTTCTCGCATGTGGAACTCTTTTTCTGCTTCCTGCTTCCCTTCTCGACTACGAACTTAAATCATTTAAATGCAATGTGAATCTTCTTCTCTCTCCTGGATTGTGTTCTTTTATTTATCTCTCGGTTTCTTTCACTCCCAGTAAACTGTTGTGTCCTGATGGCTTTATTGCCTTGCATGGGTTGAAATTACATATATATATATATATATATATATATATATATATATATATATATATATATATATATATATATATATATATTATTAATACGATAATATAAAAATCCGCTACTCAGAGTTCGAAGTAATAATATATATATATATATATATATATATATATATATATATATATATATATATATATATAAGTGGACACTTGGATCGACACCGAACGGTGATCGTCTGTTCTATGCTTGAATGTAATTTTTAAACCTAAAGTTTGCGTACAAGCATAAAGCAGCCTGTCACTGTCGGTAGTGTCCACAGTGTCCATTTTATATTTAGATACGCTCCATCCATGACATTGAACACTTTTATCCTAAAATATAATACACCTTAAAATTATATTTTGATCATATATATATATATATATATATATATATATATATATATATATATATATATATATGTATATATATATATATGAAAATTCTCGAGAAAATACCCCCCAAAAAATATGCAATATATATATATATATATATATATATATATATATATATATATATATATATTAAAATTAAGAGAAAGAACAGTAAGATTTATAATCCGGTGTTCTTATTAATTATTTTTACTTTAAAAAAAATCAGTGCTCAATACAATTCTGCAGAGCATAAATATTATAAATTTTCTAGTTTAAAAATATGGTTCCATCGTTACACAAGAATTACCATCTTTCAAAAACAGAAATTAAAAACTTCAAATTTAATTATAGAATTACAAAAAATTCGCTTGAAAATGAAACAGTACTCAGGATTTTAATTTAATTCTGTAATTAAATTTGAAGTTTTTAATTTTTGTTTTAGAAACATGGTAATTCCTGTGTCACGATGGAACCATATTTTTAAACTAGTAAATTTATAATATATATATATATATATATATATATATATATATATATATATATATATATATTATAACAAATGACCTCACACATTATGAACTGGACAAATATTTGTGTATATAAAAAGAATATATAACCATAAAAATGTGTTAAAATAATTGTCGGACTTTGTCCTTTTTATAATGTGTGACGTCATTTTTTTTACATTTGGATACGCCATGTGCAGATATGAATGTACGTGAGAGAATCATGGAAGATTGTAGTTTAAAAGCAGTAAAATCGACCTTGCCAGGCGAAGGATCCTCTGTGGCTCAATCGGTAAGGCACGTCAGGCTATATGACGGTTCCGTATAGGATACAAGTTTGATTCCTGTCGGAGGACGAATATTTTCTATGAAAATTTCTCGGACATTCAGGCCGATAAATGTTGTTTACTACTGTTTATTATAAACAGAGCATTTACTCGAATATTTGTATCTATAAAAAGAATGTATAAACATAAAAATGTCTTTATATATATATATATATATATATATATATATATATATATATATATATATATATATATATATATATAATAATTTATATCACCCCATGCAAGGTAGGGTGTGGGCGAATTACGAACAGAAACAGTAGCGTGGAGAAAGGAAAAAAAAAACAATCAGGAGGACTGTAGATAGCGATTTGCATTGCATTTAAACTTTTGCAGATTAAAGTTGGTTGAAATGCATGCAGACGGAAGAGAGTTTCACAACTGAGATGTGCGAGAAAAGAATCTGTTAGCATAGAACTTACAGCTACATCTAGCTAGCTCATCTGTAAATTGTTGTGATGTCGCCGCCAGTCTAATATTGCACTTAAATTCAAAAAGTCCAGGAACCAGTAGCGAAGCGCGCATTCAAACAATTACCATGAAAGTATTTATATAAAAAAAAAGTACAATGCGCCAGCCTTACGGCAGTGGGCAAGTTTTTGAAGTCAAGCCGCGTGATCAGGCCGAATAACATTGCTGATGCTTCACTGAACCTTATCGAGGAACTCCAGGAAAATAGCAGGTGCACCGGACCATATATATATATATCATATGAGGTAAATATAGATTTCTATTCTATGTATATATATATATATATATATATATATATATATATATATATATATATATATATATATATATATATATATATTACATAGAATAGAAGTCCAAATTTACTTCATTCGGATGTTGGCATTGTCAACTCAGGAGTGTGAAGGAACAAAATAGCAACTTAAAATTTAAACATTTAAAAAATAAAAAAGAAGAGTAAAAGGAAAAAAGTGAAAGAAAAAAGAAAGAGAGAAAGAAGGAAAGAAGAAAAGAAAGGAAGCAGTAGGCAGCCGATGAAAATATAGACATTAAGTGAACCCAACCCCCAGTATCTGACGAGGGGGAGTTGGAAGTGCCTGGCTTAAATAGAGGCAGTTAATATAACGTAGACTTATATTTTTAAATAGTAACATCCCAAGTCAGGTTGAAAATGAATCACAAACTTAAAAACGCTAGTTATATATATATATATATATATATATATATATATATATATATATATATATATATATATATATATATATATATATATATATATGTTCACGCGCGTATACATGTGCTGAGGCAAGTATTAAGAGAAAGTTAAAACACGTGAAGGATGAACAAAAAATATGAACGAAGGTTCTGGAATATAGGAATAAAGTGTCGATGCCAACACTTGAGTTTGAACATAGATCGCCAGTGAGCAAACACAGGCGATCCTATTATTGAATTAAGTGGATCACGTGACCATAGGGGAAAGGTATATATATAGGAAGTCGCGTGACGTCTAGATTGATCGCTATTTCTAGTCTATCCTCTATTACTATACGGACCGCTATTCTCTACTCTATTCACTATAATATTTCTCTATTCGGATCACTATTCGGTGGTTACTATTCGAGCGAGTATTATCGAGCAAGTACTATCAGTGCGAGTGTTATTCGACGGCGTCTGACACCAGTATTGTTCAACGGCGTTACTATAGTTGTATCTGCGATTACAAAATCTGTACTACAACGTGCATGACGAAAGTGACAACGAGTATTCGGTGACATCAAAAAAGTGGCAACGAGTGTTCGTTGACTTTACAACAAATACGATGGCAAAAAAATTAAAATCAACATAAATCAAGTAAGATACAAGAAAATCAAAAATAATTAATCAAAATTGTTTATTTCAACGATACCAATATACAGTTCAGATTAGCAGTGTCCATTGTAAGCGGTGGCCTCTTGGATGAATATTACATCAAGAAAGTTTTGGTGACGCCAACATTCTAGATAGTAGGGGGAATATTTAACTAAGGCCGTACTGGTTGCGGGGTATAATGGGTATTCCAAATTCAGATATTTTTTCTTGACATTTTTTTAACCGGTTTTACATTTAACTTTTTAAAAAGTATAAGCCATTTATATATATGTTGGAGAAGCGTTAAGCCAAAAAGCTCACCGAGCTGTCGTCCGCATCTTTATTGCCATATTCACGACGTTTCGCCTGTTGTTGGCTCTGGTCTTCTTCAGGTGACACATGTCCCAGAGGATAAAAACGTTGGTTGATTGATACAAAATGTGACTTAACCTAAAGAGTTGTGAAGTCAATCCTTGGCCACAGCAGAGAGAGCAAAAACTGTGGGAGATGAGTTATCAAACTGCATTAACAAAAAACATTCAAACGTATGACGCGTGAAATTAGAGAAATCTACCACCGTAAATTAAATAAAGGACTCATCTCGAAATTTCTACAGATATCAGCTGAAGAAGGACGAAGCATACAATGTCCGAAACGTCGTGAATATGGCAATAAAGATGGGGGAAACAGTTCGAATAGTGTAAATAGTTCCAATATCTCCAAATGCAAGACTCTCCCAACGGATTGAGTTCTCTAGGTCACTGGTGTGCTTATGAAAAATAAATATACAAAATTCGCACTTCTCTCTGCCGAGCGTCCATAGACGAGGGGTTAGAATCTCCGATTGATACGAAATTGGTCGGGTTTAGGTTCCAGCTTGAAGCGATCGGCTGTGTAGCCACACTCAGGTGGTGCGAAACAGTCCTTCTGTGGATGACTATATGTATTTGTATATTTAGGCAGCATATTTTCATCCAAGTAATGTACGTATATAAATATATATATATTTAGTGATTTTATATATTAGATATATTCTTACAGGTTTATTTAAATAATTTAGATATACTATGTCTGTTTATTTTCGTTTCAATCCTTCCGAGTCCACGAATCATTTTCTTGGTAGCCGTAGAAAATTGATTAAGAAAAATACCAAAATTTTCTTTCAAATTATTTGTATTTTCCCAACTACTTTCAGTCTCATCTGAGAATATCTTCAAGGGGTTAAATTGTCTGTGCATGTGTATACGTATTCCTGTAAATTCAAAACATTTTTACTGTTCGATTATTGCGTTTTTTATCGTTCTATATTAATTTCAAATTCACGAGGTCTAAATTATTTAACCAAACCTGTTTGAATATATATATATATATATATATATATATATATATATATATATATATATATATATATATATATGCGCGCGCGCATGTGCTTGCGTGTGTAATGTTATTTATTTATCGAATAATTCTATAATTTGTTTTCATGGGAAAAATACTAGACTTCAATGACAAGCAAACGTACAATGAAAATGTGCACTGGCGTCATACTGAAAATATGAAAACGACAATGAAGTCTCGGAAGCTTGAGTGTTACGAACATTCTACGTGCGTATGCATTTCGGAGGTGATCTGTGTGTAAGGCCCACGAACTCGTTGAGAGAGAAGAGAGTGGAAAACATTCAGTAGGAACGTGCCAATTCTTCATCGATCTATCGATCCCAATGCGTCCGTGCTGTCTGCGATAGAAATGAGTAATTATTGAACCAAAGGCTGACATGATTAGCACCAGATGCTTTGGGGTGGCCTGCTGGTCGGATACACAAATTGCCCACCTACCGGTTCGCTGGTCAGAAAGAAGCTATTTCCCTGGAGTAGAGGAAGGTTGGGTGAAGAGAAACCGGGCTCGGGGGTGGGGTTCTCGAACCGGAAACTCTTCTGGTAACGCGTAGAATATTTGGAATAGGTAGGAGTCAAATAAATGATTTATTGTGACCTTTAAACTGATAATCAAAAACCGAGTTGGAAATCATGAATCCGAGGGAGATAGGTCGTGTGATGGCGATTATGATGACAATATATCGATTATAGTGATGGTTATGATTCTGGTGGTCTTCTCTGAGGAGGAGTGTGTGACAGTGAACCTCACCGCCATCGCTACTGATAATCAATGGAATTCACGCACTACGCATGAGTACGGGTTGCTTGTCAAGAAAACAGTGCCAGTAACGAATCTAATAACTAATGCTACATTATGTGCAGCCGAAGTGATAATTGATGTAGAAACACACAAAAAGTCAAATTCAGTTTGACCTTCGCTGTTCTATCTGAAATATAGACATACCTTTTAAATGTCATTTCATTACATAACTGTTGTTTGCTCCAATAAAGCCGAATTTTCGTGAATATGTATGTTTGGTTTGGTTTGTTTTTTGTTTTACGGCATATCAACCTCAATGGGTCATTTAATGCCGACAACTTTTTTTTCCTGGTAATATTTTTGTTTTGTCAAAAATCTCTTTCTGTTAATATTTTTTCCTCAAAAATGTATAACTGGTAATATTATTTTTTATAAAACGTATGGCTGGTAATATTATTTTTTCAAAAACGTATGGCTAGTAATATTATTTTTTCAAAAACGTATGGCTGGTAATATTATTTTTCAAAAACGTATGGCTGGTAATATTATTTTTCAAAAACGTATGGCTGGTAATATTATGTTTTTCAAAAACTTATAGCTGGTAATATTATTTTTTCAAAAACTTATAGCCCGTAATATTATTTTTTCATAAACGTATAGACGGTAATATTTTTTTTTCAAAAACGTATAGCTGGTAATATTATTTTTTCTTAAACGTATAGCTGGTAATATTTTTTTTCAAAAACGTATTATCAGAGGCCTTGCTGTTGGACGTAGTTTATGGTCATACCCAGGACGCGGATGTAGTTTATCGTCATACCCAGGACGCGGATGTAGTTCATCGTCATACCCAGGACGCCAATATATATGTTCGTTTCGCGTTTCTGTATGCTTTTGTTTATTAATTAATTATTAATTATCTAACTAATTATTAAAATTCCTATTTTCTAATCATGCTTTTAATATATACTAGCAGGCTTCGCCCGCTCGCTATCGCTTCGCAAAGTAAGATATATTCACTACTTGAAATCTTTGAAACAAAAATTTTAAATGAACATTTCATTCATAAATTGGCTTGTTATAGTTAAGGAAAGTTTTACAAATAGATGCCAACTTATTGAAGGCCAAGTAAAATGCAAATTTCAAACACGTTTCTGCACTATATAAGACAATATTCTTAAACAGAACTATTTTTTATAAGAAAATCAAAACAATCCTCAAATAAAAGACAAATAATGAAGGACAGTTAATGAAGTAAACGTTTTAAAAATCAATATGCAAATTAGTTGAACCTGAAGAGTGATATTGCCTAGAAGTAGATAACAGATATTGAGCGCTTTGTGTGTAAATTACTATAAAATAGAGTTGGGGCTTTTTAATCTCAGAATTAGTCGGAGAAATTGAGCTCCAATTTCGCAATTTTTTCACATAGATTCCAATAATAGGTTTTGCTTAATTAGCTATTATGTTCCTTTAAATCTTCAAATGTTGAATGTATAACAAATTCTAATTTCTATTTTCCCCAATCTTTACACTATATTAATTTTATCTTATAAATTGCCCCCTGTTCTGTCACCCATGAAATAAAAATAATTGCTTGTACGGAAAATAAGGATCTACGTTCATCAAACCGTCTTTAAATTAAGTGGCAGCAGAAGAATTATCAGTGAACTTTTAAAAGGTAAGCTTAAACATTAAGTCAATACTTAACATGCATCAATCAATTTTGAGTTTTTCTGTCGTTTATTGATAACTATTGCATTTACTCCCCCCTAGCTATTGTGATGATGACCAAACCAAGAATCTTCCACAGGAGCCAAACCAAGAATCCTCAATAGGGCGACTGTTAAGCCAGCTTGAATTTTTTGCTAGCTTAAAATTTAAGCTATCTGCAATTTTGGATATAAGAGTTACTCCTTGAACTATGAAAGCAACGTTAATGGTTATTATAATATATTAATATATATTTTAACCTCACATAATCTGGATCTCAGCTCAACGAAATCGTTCCCTGTGCCTAACTTTTCTAGGGCTTTTGAATCATTGAAATCGGACCAGTTGGAGCGGAGGAGTTGCTTGGACTCACACACGACACAAACACACACATATACATTGTATTTATACATAAGATAATTATGTTTCTCGAAGTCTCTGTTCTAACTGTCTCATAGACAAAGTTTCTGTGAGTTCGTACGTGAGTTCATACAAACACAAAACTATAAGCCAAACAACACAATTGTAATCGATACAAAATTATAGTTGCCGAGTAAATGTACATTTTGTTGGCGGCCATATTATCATTAAAATTTCCGCGTCGCTAAAATTGCAAATAATCTTGAATATGACACGACAGAGATTAGATAAATTCTGTATTATCAATGAGATTTGACGCTTTTATTTTTTGAGATGATTTTCTGTTATAAAAAAAGCTTAGATATAAATCTGGTTTGCGCTTTCAAAATATTAACAATCGATTCGACAACATAGAAACAATGCCATTGTTATGTTTATTTTGTATTTGTCAGTCTTACAATTTCACTTTGTGCTTATAAAGTGTTATTCGAACTTGTGCTGGTATTGAAGCGTTTGCATAAAGCTGTCAATATAAACTGGTATGAATGTACTTGTTTGTATAAACACGTTCAAATATGGAATCTTTTGCACGTAAGTAAATATAAGTAAACATAATAATTGCCTGTGCTTAATATTAGACATATTCTTACTTCTTTTATCTTTCTCTGTGCCGTGTCCTTTCAGATCGTAGGCGATCATGGTTCTCCAACTCTCTCTATCACTTGCAGCTCTCAAGTTCTTTCTCTCTGCCATCTCCCCCAGACCACGTTCTGTCATTCACTTGCTTAACGCTGCTAGGTATGTCATGCGTTGTTCCCCTTATCTCTCCTTCCCTCTATTCGACCCGCGAATATCAGATTCTCCAGGTCCCCCTTCCTCCTTATGTGTCCCAAGAACTTCAGCTGCCTTTTTCTGGAGTAAAATATAAAATTCCTCCTTGTTTGCATCCTCTCTGTGATCTATACTCGGTCCATGATAACCATGTCATACTTCTGTAGAACCACATCTCCGTCGCCTCGAGTCTCATCTTTGAGGAAATCGTCCAGCATTCGCTGCCACAAAGAAGGACAGATGTCACGTAACAGCTCAGTACTCTTCTCTTTGTTACCAAAGAAATCCTCCTGTCTCGCAATACTCTGCCCGGTTTTTGGAATATGTTCTTAGCTACCCCAATACGTCTACGGATCTCAGTGTCGCATTTGCCGTCCTCTGTCAGAACTCTTCCCAGATATTTAAACTTCCGCTTCTGCTTGATTCTAACGTTCCCGACCTGCAGATCTCATTTCGGGGTCATCCTTTTACTGATGACCATGCATTCTGTTTTTTTTGTAATTTATGCTTAGTCCCTTCTTCTCGCTTTCCGTCGCTACCTTCTGTAGGAGATTTTGTAGATTTTGCCATTTCTTTATTTAGTTAAATCAGTATTTTTGTAACATTTTAGAAACAATAGATATACACGTGTATCCATCTATATGCGAAAAATGAATAACATAAGAAATACTGAATTTTTTTCATCAATGATTTAGAAAGTTGTATCGTAAACGTTAAGTTTAATAATAAAGGAATAATTTATAAAGTTTCAGTGAATTCTTTATCCGGCATTATATGTACAAGTTACCTACGAATGTAAAAGTTACCTTGCGGGTACCCATGTTTATGTTGACGGTGTGCTTTTCATTTATTGATCTGCACAGTCGAGAGATTTAATAAAGAATATGTGGTCTTCGTCAGTTTCTTTTTTTTTTTTTTTTTGATAGAGGAAAGGATGAAGAGAAGGACGGGGGAATAGATCAAGTCATCTGGAGATGTCGATTGACATTTCATTTGAATATTTGGAGATTATAGCTATTAGGAAAGCAAGAAAAAGGACCGGAGTTACACAGATGAGAAGTGCAAGACATGCAGCTATTGGAGTAGAAGAGACGGCTACATTTAACCGTTTCGACAGTGAAAGGGTGGGATTGAGTGCCAACCTAGTAGCACGTTTAAATTCATGCAGTTTGGGAAGTAGCTCGTCGGAGCACTTACCGTGAAAGTTTTTGTAGAAAAGACAGAAGGAAGCGACGGCACGTCTGTGAAAGAGCGACTGTAAACGAGATGCCAGATCAGGGCCAATCACATTGCATATCCGTCTCTGGAGTTTGTCGACGACCTTAAGACAAACAGCGGGGGCCCCAGACCATATATGACAGTAGTATTCCATGCAAGGAGGAATAGTTGATTTATAGATTTGAAGGATGGACTCGGGCGAGAAAAACTTTCTGGCGCGACACAGAAAACCAACTTAGCTTGCGGTAGATGAAGCTATTGATTCAATGTACGTGTTCTCTCTCAGGTCAGCGATCAGTGTGAGACCAAGCAGTCGCAGGGAAGTGCCCTCTTGGAGCTGAGCATCAGACATTCTAATACACCCTGATTTGTCGGAAAACCACCCTCTGATCCAGTGTTCACATTTTTTTCTCTCGATTGCGTAGGCTGGTAGACATAATTTACAGTGTTTAATAAAAAGACAGGGCGTCTACTCAAACATTGTTATCTACAAGATATATTATTGGAGCAATAGGGTATAAATAATAATAATTACACCAGGCATGGTCCTGATGGCATCTGATGTTAACTGATTAATATGTACATATTTTGTCTTGCAGATTTTTCCAGTGCAGATATTGGCCCACTCTGTCATGCCGGGTTTTATATTCAGTGGCCACCTGATACAAGATGATCAATTGTTTTATTATTATTATTATTATTATTATTATTATTATTATTAAAAAATGTAAAATAAATGATACGTCATTATATAAATGTGGCATGTTTGAGAAATCGGCTGTACTGGTAATGAAGACGTCAAAACGAATGAAACGCCTCCAGCGTGAAGGCATGCAACTGAAATGTGCTTAATATGGCGGTGATCTTGTATGACTCTACCAGAATTGCTGATGGCTGCCGTTGATAGACCGTTGTGGAAAAGAGTTAGTGTGGCTTCTGCATTCGGATCCACCCTGAGATGATAAAAGTCAAGGGGGTGATGATGATGATGATGTTGATGATCTTGTTCATCTTGGAATTTTCCGTTAGTTGACTAGTTACTAAGAAGAATTAAGCTAAAAGCTTTATATAAATCCTATGGAACTCTCCTGTCATTCCTTTGGCCTGGAAGTTAGTAATTTTCATACGTAACTATCCTCAGGCGTTTTAAGGGTCACAAGGTCAATGTATTCTGGATATTGTGTACCTTATTATTTTGTTCATCATTATTATTATTATTATTATTATTATTATTATTATTATTATTATTTTATTGCATTTGATTTTTGGTGTGTACCCATTTCTTTCCGGTTCTCGACCAAAGATCTAAGGTCGGAAATAGTATCATGACATTTACCACTGAGGAATTTTGAAAAAAAAATCACACATATTTTACATAGATAAATCCCTTCCTAAGGTATTGGCTGTACTTGTGAGAACAATTTTTTATATTTCTTTAAAGCATGGGCTTCCAGGAATCCCTTCAAGGAGTCTATTGGAATCTTTTCCAATCAGTCCGAGGGCTCCAACTACAACTAGAATTGTTGATGTTCTCATGTGCCGCATTTTTGAGATTTCCATTTCATGTCCTTGTACTTTGATAGCTTTTTGATGATCTTCAAAAATACATTACCATCTGCGGGGACTGCAATGCCAATAAGGGGGCACATTTTTTCTTTGCAGGCTCTGATCACGATGCCTGGGCGACTAGCTTTCATTGTTCTGCCTGTGTGTATTATGAAGTCCCATTATTATTATTATTATTTTATTCCCTTTGATTTCTGATGTGTACTCATTTCTTTCCGGGTCTTTCCGGGTCTCGCCCAGGGACCTAAGGTTAGAAATGGCATCATGACATTTTCCACTGAAAGAAAACCCACATATAACCATATTTTACATAGACAAATCCCTTCGTAAGGTGTGGGCTGTACTCGTGAGAATAATTTTTTGTATTTCTTTAAGGCATGGGCTTCCAGGAATCCCTTCAATTAATCTATTGGAATCTTTTCCAATCAGTCCGAGGGCACCAACTACAAAATTTTGAGATTTCGATTTTAAAGTCCTTGTATTTTGATAGCTTTTTGAAGATCTTGGAAGATACATTGCAGTCTGCATGTACTGCCATATCAATAAGGAGGTACTTTTTTGTGTGTGCGATCTCTAATAACAATGTATGGGTGGTTAGCTTTGATTGTTTTCTCTGTGTATATTGTGTAGTCCCATAAAATTGTAACAGGCCCTATCTCCGTAACCGGGTCTGAGTGGTGTTGATACAACTTTCTTTCAGTTTTTTCTTTCTCGTAGAAGTTACAGATTTTCCAATGCAGATATTGGCCTATTCTGTCATGCCAGGTTTTATATTCAGTGGGTGCCAATACCGTGCAACCTGATACAAGATGATCGATTGTTTCTGGGTAATTATCACAGAACCTGCATTTTGGGATAACACTATATTTTAGTACGTGTGCTTGATAATTCCCAGTTAACAAGCACTGATCCTGTGCAGCAAGGATAAAACATTCAGTTTCAGCTTTTAACCCTGCACTACGTAGCCACTGATGGGTACCGGGTTTGTCTACATCAGTTTGTTTGGTACGGGCAGAGTATTGGCCATGAAGCGGTTTATCTTGCCATTGTTTCTGTATCTGGTCGGTTGCATTTGTTTTTGCTTTCTTTTTATGTATTTTGCAGCTTCAGCCTGTGTATTGTGCGTTACTTGTATTTCTGCATCCATTTGAAACTCCATTTTGAACTTGTTAGCTTCTTTTATTAGGGAATAAAGGCGCTTACTACTTTTGGTGTTCTTTGACACATATCATCATCCAGTCTTCTGTAGTTTCCAGGTATCTTTGAAGGCCAGTTGTTGTAGCTTTGTAGGACAGTTCTAGTTGAACTAATCCTCTGCCTCCTTCGGATCTGGGCACATACAGACGGTCAACACCAGCTTTGGGGTGATGCATGCGGTAGCAAATGAGAAGCTTTCTCGTTTTGGCACCCATTCGCTTAATGTCAGCTATAGTCTAGTTAAGGATGTTAAAGCTGTATTGCACCATAGGGACAGCCAAGGTGTTTATGGCTTTTATTCTGCTTTTTGACTTTAGCTCGATATTTAGTACCAGATGCACACGCCTGTAGTACTCCTTTCTCACCTTCTCATTCATTATTATTATTATTATTATTATTATTATTATTATTAACGCCAGTAGGATAAAAGGAATTATCGTAACATAGTAGGAGGGACATTCGTCGCAAGCAACTGATCCATCATGCGTAAATCTACTACAAAACGCTCCTATCATTAACTATGTGGAAACAACAGAAAAACAAGACGTAAATGAAAGGAAATACCACCAATCTTTTGAGAAACCCTGACGCTTATAGCGGAGCACGGAAAAGAGTTAGCAAGAAAATTAAAATTTCTGAATGGACTAGACTACGAATTGTAAGAAATGCTATAGAAAAATCTATCAAAATGTTTTCAGTAAATTACACAACCAATAATTCAGGTACAACAGGTGTCGAAAAGTTCCGTTTACATCATATTAGCCAGTAATTCTAATCTAGTACTGATGCAAGCTAAGTCGAAATAATTCAGATAACAGTGGGGAGGGATAATACCCAAAGAGCACCCTGATCTGCAGAATTGTGATCTAGAGAGATGAAAACCGCTTCAGTCTTGAGAGGTCTGACTGCTGCATTTTTCTTATGTCAGATGAGGATATGATCTACAATGAGAAGCACCAAAATGGGTTGCTTGTAGGTTTAATGGTGAAAGAATTATAGTATGGTTTGGCCGTATTAGCAGCGAGCTACGTATGGTGACAGTACTCATGATGGCAGCATGGCGACAGTACTCAAATAGCAAGAGATGCTAGAACTACAGTTTAATCCCAAAGTTACCAATAAATCTTTCATCAACACAATAAATGTTCTCATTCTACAAAAACAACTGATCAGTGATCCCTTTTCATCTGTAATGAAGTGACGAGTCGCGTTGCTAGAGAAAATATTTTGGGAATCCTGGCAAGATTTATACATTAATTAACACTCAATATTAAGCAATTGAGAAGTTGTAAAAGGCTATCATGAATGCATCAAAAGAAAAATTTTGGTTTTGAAGGCAACCATGTTTTTGGGAGGCTGCGATTTTGGTTTTGAAAGCAGCCATTTTAGCTTCAAAGGCAACCATTTTGGTTTTGGGAGGTTGCCATTTGGGTTTTGAAAGCAGCCATTTTGGCTTCGAAAGCAGCTATTTTGGTTTTGGGAGGTTGTCATTTTGGTTTTGAAAGCAGCCATTTTGGCTTCGAAGGCAGCCATTTTGGTTTTGGAAGGTTACCATTTTGGTTTTGAAAGCAGTCATTTTGGCTTCGAAGGCAACCATTTTGGTTTTGGGAGGCTACGATTTTGGTTCTGAAAGCAGCCCTCTTGGCTTCGAAGGCAGACATTTTGGTTTTGGGAGGCTGCCATTTTGGTTTTGGGAGGCTGCCATTTTGGTTTTGAAAGAAGCTCTTTAGGTTTTGAAATCATCCATTTTAAAGGCAGTCATGTTTTATAAACTTTTTGATAGATAAATGTGTTAATTAAAATAAATTCATTTTTGTAAAGTTTTTATAATTGCAGAAAATTATTTTTTGTCTTTTTATTTTTTAAATATATTTTCATAAAATGAAGATAAAAATTAATATTTATAAACATGTAGAAAATAAATAAAAAACATTTTATAATTGTGACACTAACCCCTGGATGGTTCGGTTGGTCGCGGTCAACGTCTTGATCGCAGCACCAATTGTGACACTAACCCCTATGGTTGGTTGGGTGGTCGCGGTCAATGTCTTAATGTCCCTATGCCAATTTCCGGCGACAGAAAGTCTTGTCGCCAACAGTTTGAACAGGCAAAAACACTGATTCCTATTTTTCATATCAAGATCTGTTTTCATACGGCTGGCTTCTTCGTCGGTGTTCAAGATAACCTGATTTCGGCCACCTCCGCCCACAGGCAGCTGACCAAAATCGAAATTTTTATTATTGCTACGTGTGTGGTGAAATTGTTATTCTTTTACCCGTGTTTACTCTCTTATCATGGCATTAATTAATTCTGACAGAACCGACCTGCTTCTCTTACGAATCTTTTTCGTCTTCTGCGAAAAGAAAATATCTTTCTTTGTCATTGGAATAAAATCTCTTAACCATTTTTCTTTTGTTAAAAAAATAATGTCGCTCGGTATGTCTTTCGATCTAGCTCTTTCTCGCCTTAAGTATTTCCCGTTTTTAATTTCTATGATTAATTAATTAGCCAATTACCATAGCTAAATAGTGTCACATAATGATATGAACTCACTTTTAATCAAATTCCAATTTTTCTTTTATTCGAGCTTTTGTTCTCTTAAAGTTATAATAAACTATAAGTTTAAATGATATATTATTTAGATAGATGTTATATGTATTTCTCTTGTTCTTATACACACAGAGAGATACACACACAGACACACACACGCAATAATAATAATGGCACATACACGCATAGAAACACACACACACACACATCTAAACCAGTCTAAACCCAGCACCTGAAAGATTGCGCTGTGCATGAAACTCTGGGTCGTGCTCCCGGTGAGGGATAATATATATATATATATATATATATATATATATATATATATATATATATATATATATATATATATATATATATATATATATATATTATCAAGCACTATTTTTATAAAGGTACTGTTCAAAGTTTGCTGGATCTGCAATTCTTCTCCGTGGTCGATTCAGTTATGGCACGTCGGATCTAACGTCGGTTTCCCTTGTCAAAGAGGACGCAGGTTCGATTCCTGCCAGAGAGCGCAAATTTGTATTTAATAAGATTTCTCTTATATTCAGTCAGGTAAAAGAATATAAATAAATATACTGTTTGACAACTAAATAAATGAAATATGGCTATACACTAAGGATAACATTTAAACTCGTAAAAATATGTCCGATTAATAAATAAATAAAAAAACATTAGAAAAAATGATATACATATATAATTAAACTTGAACGGTATGGGTCGATATTCAAATGCATTTAGTCCGATGTTCACAGACATATGGACATCTACTTATGTGCATGAGTATATATTTAAATATGCTCATATATGTGTTATATATGAGCATATTTAAATATGTATGCATCTATTAATCCTGATAATAGACGTTCTTTTACAAAAACTACGTATATTTCTTAGTCTCTTTTGCATATACACCCATAACCAGATATAAGTAGCATGCTGGCCAAATATCAGTAAATCTCGTAAGTCAATGAGATTTTACGTTATTTGTTTATAATGTCAAATTTGAGTTATTTTGTTCCTATCTCAAATAACCTTTTCATTTCGAAGTAGCAATTCTCATTTATTCGAATCTATTGACTTAGTATTTTTGGTTTATTTGCTTTGGTCGGGGGCCATTTCTTCCCCGCATGCTACATTTATACCATTCGCCTTTTTTGCGCTTAGCAAGACAACTATAAATAAGAGAATGGTTGGGGAGGATTTTATTGAATCTCTTGGCTTATAGTTTTCTGTGAAATCCGAAAATGAAGTAAATATTACTCGCTACTTTAATTATGGAAAAACCGGAAATTTTTAACCCTTATAAACTATAATTCTAATGAAAAATCTGCGTAAATAAAAGAGGAAAATAGAAAGAAGTAATTGGAGTACTGGTTACTTTCTAAGCGTTGCTTAGATGTGGCACAAGGTCGAAAGTATGGATGCACCTAGTGAGGATCGAACTCACTACTCAGCTGTAACTGATTTAGCTAGACAAAATTGCTAAATTACACCACGCCGAGGTGCATTTATTGATTTTCTAATCGTAGCTTAGATATGGCACAAGGCCGAAAGTATGGGGAACCCAGTAAGGATCGAACTCACTATTCAATCGCAACTGTTTTAGAGAGACAAGCCTGCTAACCATTACATCACGACGATGTGCCAAGTAATTGGGGGTGGTGAGTGGCCGTGTTGTAGACATGTGGTATGATTATTAAAGGGAAAGAAAGAAAGAAAGAAAGAAAGAAAGAAAGAAAGATGTCCATAAACTATATGACAAGAAGGGAAAGAATAAAATAATCAATATGCAAAGAAAGAAAGAAAGAAAGAAGGAAGGAATTAAATAAATATAAGAAAGAAAGATGTGGGAATAAATAATAGTAAAGAAAGAAAGTACATGAAAAACAAAAAAGAAAAAATATTAGGAATAAATAATATGAAAATAAAAGAACATGAAAAGAAAGAAAGAAAAAATAAGTAAAGAAATAGTGAAAACAAACAATATGGAAAGAAAGAAATGACATGAAAAGAAAGAAAGAAAAAGAAAAATCTTCGGAATAAATAATATGAAAAAAGAAAGAAGAAAAGACATGAAAAGAAAGAAAGAAAAAAGAAAGAAAGAAAGAAAGAAAGGAAAAAGAAAGAAAAAAATAAAGAAAGAAAGAAAAAGAGGAAGAAGAGCAATAAACAATATTAAAGGGAGAAAAAGAAAGAATTATTTAAAGTGAAGAAAAGAAGAAAAAATGTCGAAAATTCATAAAAACCATAAAACCGTCAAAAGTTGAGACGATGTGAAAAATTCTTCAATAAATCCTGAATATCAAAAGAAGAAAAATGGAAAGTGAAATTTTTGAAATGACATTTAATTTGCCTCTTAATAATTCTTCATTTATTCTTACCTCGCCAGCTTCGCTTATTATTTTTATTTCATTTTGCGGTTTTAGTGGAATTTTCAACACATTTTCCCCGACTTACGAACCATTAAATGATAGGGCACAAATCAAGTGGATACCTGACATTTACGCAAACCACTCGATATTGAAATATAATTATCATTAATATGACACAAGACACACACACACATATATATATATATGTGTGTGTGTGTGTGCGTGAATGTGTGTCTTGTGTATAAAAACAAGACACACACTCACGCACACATACACACACACATATATATGTGTGTGTGTGTGTATGTGTGCGTGAGCGTGTGTCTTGGGCGTGCTAGTCTTGTTCACACACACACATATATATATATATATATATATATATGTGTGT